>OX596250.1:17382135-17861269 GCA_951394255.1 Polyploca ridens
CCATGTCTTGGCGGCAACATTTTACATAAAAATGTTTTTGGTGGGATTTCACTTCTTTTTGTAAGTTGCTTTATGTTTTTTTTTTGTTTGAAATTTCCAAGTTTTATAATTTTTTTGTTGTTTGTGTACTAATACAAGCTTACATACCAAATTTCAGCTTTCTAGGACTTCAGGAAGTACCCTATGAGTTTTGATGATCATCAGTGAGTCAGTGACGAAATCGGGGTTTTTTAGATATCAATAAAATCTAAAGTATAAGAGCTACATTATTGAAACTTAATATGTTTAATAAGTTCACTATTGACATCATGTCCTGAGAATTTTGTTTATCTAGTATAATCCAAACCCAAGTTATGAAGGTTCAAAAAATCGACGAAGCGCTTCGAGAAAAGGTAGGTAGTGCCCTTTCGCTTCGCTTGGCTGTCTTGGCGGGGGGCACTCCCGTGCCCCCAGATCCCACCAAAAACATTTTTATGTAAAATGTTGCCGCCAAGACATATGGCTCGTACTGTCAAAAAGTTATCAGATCTCATGTAGACCTAAGCTTATAACTCTTCATGCACTTACTCTACAAGCCCTAACTTCACAAACTCTACACACCGTAGTCAAAATATGTGGCTTGGCCGTTTCGCTACCGTCACATGTGGGAGTAAGGTGGAAAATGTATTCACTGTTCATTACTTTTTGTTATTCAATAGTTCTTGTAGTATTGAAACGGCCAAGCCACATATTTTGACTACGGTGTGTAGAGTTTGTGAAGTTAGGGCTTGTAGAGTAAGTGCATGAAGAGTTATAAGCTTGGGTCTACATGAGATCTGATAACTTTTTGACAGTACGAGCCATATGTCTTGGCGGCAACATTTTACATAAAAATGTTTTTGGTGGGATTTCACTTCTTTTTGTAAGTTGCTTTATGTTTTTTTTTTGTTTGAAATTTCCAAGTTTTATAATTTTTTTGTTGTTTGTGTACTAATACAAGCTTACATACCAAATTTCAGCTTTCTAGAACTTCAGGAAGTACCCTATGAGTTTTGATGATCATCAGTGAGTCAGTGACGAAATCTGGGTTTTTTAGATATCAATAAAATCTAAAGTATAAGAGCTATATTATTGAAACTTAATATTTTTAATAAGTTTACTATTGACATCATGTCCTGAGAATTTTGTGTATCTGGTATAGTCCAAACCCAAGTTATGAGGGTTCAAAAAAACGACGAAGCGCTTCGAGAAAAGGTAGGTAGTGCCCTTTCGCTTCGCTTGGCTGTCTTGGCGGGGGGCACTTCCGTGCCCCCAGATGCTAATCTCGAGGACAAAGCATGAGTATAATTAATGATTAAACGAACTTACCTGTACGTGAAGTTCTATCATAATTATACGAGGGCTTTGTCCGAAGAGATTAGCAACCCACCCACCCCATTATCATTTCCCAAATAATTAACTAATATTTACCATTACATAGATACCTATATCTATTTACCTAATATGAATACATTCAAATATCAACATTTGCAAAGAAAGAATTCGGTGCTCTAAACTAAATGAAGATTGTAGGTGACATCTATCCACCAAAAAAAAAAAAAAAAAAACTCAATGACAGTGCAGATTGGCGACACCGTGTGTCTACTACATAAATAAATAAAATAAATAAATAAATATCCTGGGACATTCCTCACACACGGTCATCTGATCCCAAACTAAGCAGAGCTTGTACTATGGAAACCAGATAACTGATATAATACATATACTACTTTTTGTTTGTAAATACATACTTAATATACATAATTAAACATGTAAACCTAATGCTAATCTCTTCGGACAAAGCCCTCGTATAATTATGATAGAACTTCACGTACAGGTAAGTTCGTTTAATCATTAAGAATACCCCATTGTCTGTAGCTCCACAATTCTACAAAACGTTTCTCAACAACAACTTTTAAAATATCTGCGTGAAATAGCATAGAATCGAGTGAAGACCGCATACTCGATTCCATAACCTTCGCCTGAGCTAGCATCTCCTTAAATTACCGGTTATTCAAATAATAATTATAATAATTTATTTTCGACACATAGATTAAGTACATAATTAAAATAGTGGTTGGAGCCTCCTTTTAAGCATGCAATGCCTGTATTAGGAGACTCCACTCTTCCATAGCAATAAAATTACAATTATTTAACTTAACTACTAACATATTATGTGTGGATGTGTCAATAATTCGTTTGTTCTACCGCTTGTACAACGGAGAGTGTTCTAAAGAATTGTTCGACTTGTTGCCCACTGACAACTCTCGCCGTCAATCGGCGGGGAGTCCCCCCGTCGATGGCGAGAGTTGCGATGGTAGAAGGTGGCCGTGGGCAATTCTACAGAACACTGTCCGTTGTACAAGCGGTAGAACACACATAAGGAGGCAAAGTCTCTCCTCAGACTGAGGGGCTCTAAACCGTTTGTGAGCTCGGGATCGTCAACAATTCTAGCAGCACGTCGCTGAACCGAGTCTAAAGGCGCAAGCTGGTATCCAGGTGCTCCCGCCCACAGATGACAGCAGTACTCCATATGAGGCCGTACTTGCGATTTATAAAGTTGCAGCCTTTGCCTCGATGTGAAGTACTGCTTCGCTTTGTTGAGCACTCCGAGCTTTTTGGAAGCCAGCTTAACTTTGTCTTCTAAGTGACTACGGAACAAAACGTCGCTAGAAATGTCGACGCCAAGGATCCCAATGCTGTGACTGATGTTCAAGGACGTGTTCTGGAATTGTGAAGCCACAGACCATGGGGTTTTCTTAGCGGTGAACGCGCAGGCTTGTGTCTTAGTGGGGTTGAAATGGACTAGGTTTAGTCGACCCCAATCGGAGACACTAGTTAGTGTACTCTCGATTTCGGACAACAGCCGTTCGCGGCTTTCCTCTACCTCGGAACGTATAAAACTAAAAAGTCTGAAATAAATTAAATTATTAAAAGAAACAAAAAACCCGACTGCGTAAAACATAAATTAACTGAAAAGAGAAAAACAAGCTCTTAAGACCGGCCGCATACTATAAGAAATTTTCTGTCAGAAATTCGCTTGCTCATACATTTTTACGTCAGAATTTTCGGATAGTATGCGGGGTCTAGAACAAAATGTATGGGGAAAGTGCCTTCCGGCGGGCGTCCGAAAATTTCTGACAGAAAATTTCTTATAGTATGCGGCCGACCTAAATCTATAGAATTTTGAATATAACTTGAATTTTATAAGGTACTAGCGACCCGCCCCGGCTTCGCACGGGTGCAATGTCGTAATGAGGTGTCGATAGATTTGTGCGCCCGCACCCGCCTTATTCCGCCCCGTCACGGTATCGTTGGTAGCGTACTTTGGAGTACCCGCCTGGCTGGCTACCACCCTCAAGTTGAAAATCTGTCGCCAAGCATCTTTCGGTGTGTTCCGACAGCTGCACTTGAGAGCCAGGTCCTTCTAGACTTTGTGTGCTTACCATCTTCTGTTTAAATCATTTAATTCTCTAAGATTTTCAAAAATCACATAAACGAGAAACAATTATTATATATTATAGTACAGATTATTATGTCCAGTGTCTCAGAAGTATTACGTATTTATACATTTTGTGGGTATGTTAAAATAATTTTGCTCGCGACGAATCGCAGACAACGCAACCGGTCGACAACAGTTTAGTTCTTAAGCACCGTACACACTATACAATCACAACATTCTAATAGGTAGTTTTATTTATTTATATTGTAGCTGTCAAAGATGTGTTTTTTCAGTAATGTTTTAAATAAGTATAGTGTTTTTGCTTCTTTGACGTTTGTTGGTAGGGAATTGTAAAGTTGTGCTCCTTCATCTTACTAATATTATAAAGAGGAAAGATTTGATTGTTTGTTTGTTTGTTTGTTTGCATTGAATAGGCTCCGAATCTACTGAACCGATTTGAAAAATTCTTTCACTGTTGGGAAGCTACACTAACCGCGGTTGACATAGGCTACTTTTTATGACGGGAACGCGGGTGAAACCGCAGGGCGGAAGCTAGTATTTGATATTTTTCTTTCCGTGGTTGGTTCTTGGTTTGTGTAGTTGTAGGTTATGTGCCTGTCGGCGCCAAACAATTCCGATCATCGTGTCGGTATAAGTAATATTTAAAACTGACTTATTTAATGCTATTCTAAAGATTTCAAATAGGCAAGAATATTGTTCGCGATAGAATGATTGTTTAGAATTATTTAAATTAAGTTTTGTAATCATAGATTGTAATTTAGAATATAGTATTGAATAAAATAGGTATTGTTCATAACATAATAAAAGATTAGAAATCCTCAGCTGTTTCCCCGTTAGTTTCTTAGAGTAATTTGTATTTGTTTGTCTTTTGTTAGTATATTGTCCTAACATCCTTTCCCACGGATAGTATCCCGCCTGGTTGCATGTGCAGCTATAAAATAAACTGCACAGCCATTAATATTATTTGAGTCCTTTCTGTCTAAATGTCTTAATAACCAATTGTTAAAGTATTTGCTTGGCTAAATTGCATAGCCCTTTGTTTGTAATGCATTGTTTATCTTTAGTTTCTCTTCCTATTGTGTATGGATTGTGTTAAATGTGTTAAGTTAAGAATAAGTTTGTTATAGAATAAAGGCTCGCTTTGGAGAGGGGATTTCGTTAGATAAATACACCCCGCATCACGGGAGCGCGTCAGTTCGCACGAGTTCGCACGAGTTCGCTCAAGTCTCGTAAGTCTCGCAGTCTCACCGTAAATAGATATCGACGCATCTTGTATATAGTATAGTTGTAGTCTTAACGAAGTCCTACCTCCTAGCCACTGATTTACCCTATATTAAATAGTATTTCATTTCGTTGTTCCCTAAATCCGGTACTCTTGATTTATTGGTTAACGGTAACGATTTGTGAAGGTAATCTGCAGCGATTCATTGAATTAGTGTATTGGGGAGCTGCTGCTTAGCTCCGTTGATTGTTCAGCATAGATTGGTGAATTACCGTTTGCCATTGCTGTGCTGAACATTAAATGGTCCTTCGAGCCGGATCGCTGTTGATTGCCTTATTTACCGTTTGAGTCCGGGTTTAGGGTCTACCATAGTACTGGGTAGGTCTGTGGCTCTCAGGTGAATTGTCGGGTAGGTAATACGTCGTAGGAAAATGATAGATACAAGATCTCAGTGCGGTGAGATAGTTAGGGAAGCGAACTCCGGAGTGACGCTAAGATCACATGTCTCTCCGCCGTCCATGAGTCATGTTACACATAGAGTACGTGACCCATCGAAAATGGACAGATCCTTACGCAGAGAAAGGAAACAACGCGCAATACTTGAAGCGCGAGTAGTGTTAGCCGAAGCTAGGTTAGCCTTTATTCTAGTCAGTGATGAAAGCGACGTTGATAAGGTTACGCGTGAGCTATATAAAGTGGACGAGGAGTTGAGGGCGTTAAATGTTATGCCAGTGGGTGCCGTTGATCCTCGACCTGAGTCACCTCAAACGCTACGTTCATTAGAAGAAAATGCGCGTGCAGTTGTGAGTGCGGCGCGGGCTAGCGCCGCCGCCGCGTCCATAGGCGAAGCCGAGGTGAGCAGGCTAGCACCGGCCATCCCCGATGTACCACTCCAGACCCTCACAGCTGCTCCCATGTCCAGTGGCTCAGTGCCCTTGAGAGGCACGGCTGGCATCACAGGAGCATCCAGGGTCCCGTTGGCGGAGCAGTACATGGGCACGCCGGCACCGGCCGCCTCCGATGTACCGTTCCGGGCCCTCACAGTTGCTCCCATGTCCAGTAGTTCAGTGCCCTTGAGAGGCACGGCTGGCATCACAGGAGCATCCAGGGTCCCGTTGGCGGAGCAGTACATGGGCACGCCGGCACCGGCCGCCTCCGATGTACCGTTCCGGGCCCTCACAGTTGCTCCCATGTCCAGTAGTTCAGTGCCCTTGAGAGGCACGGCTGGCATCACAGGAGCATCCAGGGTCCCGTTGGCAGAGCAGTACATGGGCACGCCGGCACCGGCCGCCTCCGATGTACCGTTCCGGGCCCTCACAGTTGCTCCCATGTCCAGTAGTTCAGTGCCCTTGAGAGGCACGGCTGGCATCACAGGAGCATCCAGGGCCCCGTTGGCGGAGCAGTACATGGGCACGCCGGCACCGGTAGCCTCCGATGTACCGTTCCGGACCCTCACAGTTGCTCCCATGTCCAGTAGTTCAGTGCCCTTGAGAGGCACGGCTGGCATCACAGGAGCATCCAGGGTCCCGTTGGCGGAGCAGTACATGGGCACGCCGGCACCGGCCGCCTCCGATGTACCGTTCCGGACCCTCACAGTTGCTCCCATGTCCAGTAGTTCAGTGCCCTTGAGAGGCACGGCTGGCATCACAGGAGCATCCAGGGCCCCGTTGACGGAACAGTACAATGGTAAGTATACGCACGCTTTTATTGATAGGTATTTAGTTAAGGAAAGTTTCCAGAAGGGTGATAAGAAGGCGGTATCTGATTCACAGGCGCGATTTGATATAGCCGACCTCGCCACTGTCAGATTACAGGAGAGTCGAGCTGGCCATACGCCTGTGACACCGCCAGATCGATTGATAGATTCCGAGGTAAGTAAAGGGCAGGGCCGCGTGTCTACCGCGTCTCAAACTCCGCTGGGCTGTGTGTTGCATGGCACTCACTCCGCTTCGTACCCGTGCAGCGCTACCGTTGATAAGGTGAGCCATGCTGTGCTACGCTGCAGGGACGAAGAGTTTGAGTGCCTAGATGATAGTAAGCAACAATTAAGCCTAGAGAATTTGGGGGTTGAGTTGCGACAGCCGTGCAGTGAACCTGAAGCCAGAGCTCCAAATACTTTAGATCACACGAACCGGGAGATTACTAACAGCGACTACAAACTCTGTTTGCTGTTGCTTGCGGATGGCGAGAATATTCCAGACGACAAAGATGCCACACTCAACCGCCCGATAGGCGATGAGAGGCAATGTGCTGAGAACGCCGAGTTACAAACGGCGTACAAGAAGCAGGTTAATATAATAGTTGAAGGTCGATTCACACAGAGACTTCACTTAGAGGTGTCTCACCAGACAAAGCCAGGTAAGTTCAAAATTGACCATACGGCCGCACGTGCCAAAAAGATTTCCTTTGACGATATGCTATTGGCCAGCCCGAAGCTATTTAAGTCACTACCTGGCATGTTACTGGTAGCGATGGCGGCCGATACAAAGGATTTGTTTTTGAGAGATGAAGTGCATGCGGTCGACCGAGAAGTTTTACAGTTTTTACGGCGGGAGATCCTGACGGACCAACCAACGCAGATAAGAGTAGCTCCTGTTTTGCTTGGAGCCACATCTGGTCCGTGTACCGCTATGCATGATATTGTTAACTGTAAGACGAAGCGTAAACGTCATAAATATCCGTCCGCAGCTAAATCGATTGTGCATCACCATTACAGGGATGACTACCTGGCAAGTTTTAATTTGATCGCGGAAACAAAAGACTTAATCAAACAGGTAGTGCCGGTGCATGAATGCGGTAATTTAGAATCACAGCTACGAACAACAAAAGAGATCACTGCGTTGAATAGCATGCCTACAGTGGGTACAACACCGTTAGATAACAGGCATGGGGTACTGCATGCGGTGAGGTTGCTGGATGACCCGCTCGGCCTCGTGACGCCGGTGAGTACACAGGTTGATCATAGAGTACAATATGCCCGGCGACACGGGCTCGGGTGGGATAAGCAGCCTATCTTAGAACTATGTAAAGAGCGGCTTTCACGTCTCGAGTACATGGCCGAGCTTGAAATACCGCGCTGCTACCCCGAATACGCAGTCGCCGCGGATGTTAAGGTAAGCACTTCTGTGAATGATAACAAAATGTCATTCGCGGCGGCAGAGTATTTTAGATCCGTGGGAAGCTCAGGTGTTAGCGTGGTGTCAATAGCCACGAAGAAAAAGGTCACTTCGGTGAAAATGACATCGTTATCGCAACTTGAGTTGCTGGCCGCTGTGTTATACGTAAGATTTGCTTGCACGGTAGATGAGACGCACGATGTGATTGTTGCATGTTGCTTTTACAGGGCTAACTCTGAGATGGTATTGATATGGCTGAGAGCCAACACTAGGACTTTCAAACCATTTGTGGCTCACCGAATGGCCGAGATTGAGATCGCGTTATTCAAACGTAGACGTACAGTTTTTACATTGAATGCCGCTGACGACGCCACCCGGCGGAAGCCACCGGAATACAGATGGTTTGAAGGTCCTGTATTTTTGCATAAAGCCAAACATAAATGGCCGGAAAAGGTAAAGATCAGTTTGTTGCCGAGCATTGGCAAAGAACGATCCAACGCGGCAGCGATAGCCACGCCGTCCAGCGTGCGTACGATGAAACTCGGAATGCCGCGTGTGGAAGGTTTCTCGTTTTGCTTACGGCATGTAGTGACCACAGTTCGGCCGTCACTGTTAATTAAATTATGTAAACGAAAATGTAAGTCCACCGTCAGAGAGGGAAAAGATAAGGACGATGACCCCACGTGGCAAACGCTGGGTGAAACTACTGCCACAATTTGTGATTGTTTGATGTGGCACTCTCTGGCGGCGGACGCGGACAATATTGATATGATTTTGTGTTTGTTATTAGTAGTTATCAATTTATGTGTCAGCTCAACACAGGAAACTTGTTTTGCCGTCGAGCTGAATGAGCTTGGCGGAGGAGAGGCGCCGGGCGATCAAAACCGACCGCGGCAATTCGTCGTGGAACGTGACGGGCGCAGTGTTCTCCACCTCAAACCGCGTGTGCTCGCCGGGGCCAGTCTCATTGCTGGCCAGCGCACGCCTACGGTCCTATGCAGGGACCATGCCTACGTCCGGCTTGATGCCGACTGGGCCCACAGACTGCTCCACCATGCCGGTGTCGAGACAGTCAGAATCAATGTGTGCCAGCGCTGCTGGGTCGTGTGCTTACGACCTCCTGTGCACACCGCCATCACTCGATGTCAGGCCTGCCTTCTCCGCTGCTCTCTCTGGGCCTGCCGAACCGCCGATCGGTTACCAACTCACCGATCGCCATGCTCATCACCAGTGCCTACTTAGCTATGTAGACCTGGACTACTACGGACCGCTCCCGATGACCGTGAGCCGCCGGCATTACAAGCGTTATGTAGCGCTAGTCACGTGTTTGCCGGCCCTAGCCTTGTATTCGGAGGCGGCTGCCTCCCTGTTGGCCAGCTTTGCCAACTACGTTGTACGCCGCTTTCATGATAGCGTGCCAGGGCGCGGCATTATCGTTGAGCGGGCGTCCAAGGTGCCGCTGCCAGGCACCATTAACGGCGTCAATGTCTATGACCAGTCCCAGCTGTGGGCTGTGCTGGCAAACCACTCCCGATCATACTGGAAGCGCGACTGCTGCAGCACCGGCGGGAGCCCCGCGAGTGCAGCATAGATCAACGTGTTGACTCGATGTCGATCTACGGCGAGAACATTTGGCCCCGAAGACAGTGATACGAGTATTCCCCAACAAAGATATTGTTATTGTAATGTGAATTGTGATTGTGTAATTGACGATGTGATGAGATACCCCACAGAAGCTAATGGTCCTCCTCGACATAGTCGCTCACCCCGTAGTTATAGTACAGTAAGCTGTACGGCGGGAGTATGTTCGCGATAGAATGATTGTTTAGAATTATTTAAATTAAGTTTTGTAATCATAGATTGTAATTTAGAATATAGTATTGAATAAAATAGGTATTGTTCATAACATAATAAAAGATTAGAAATCCTCAGCTGTTTCCCCGTTAGTTTCTTAGAGTAATTTGTATTTGTTTGTCTTTTGTTAGTATATTGTCCTAACATCCTTTCCCACGGATAGTATCCCGCCTGGTTGCATGTGCAGCTATAAAATAAACTGCACAGCCATTAATATTATTTGAGTCCTTTCTGTCTAAATGTCTTAATAACCAATTGTTAAAGTATTTGCTTGGCTAAATTGCATAGCCCTTTGTTTGTAATGCATTGTTTATCTTTAGTTTCTCTTCCTATTGTGTATGGATTGTGTTAAATGTGTTAAGTTAAGAATAAGTTTTTTATAGAATAAAGGCTCGCTTTGGAGAGGGGATTTCGTTAGATAAATACACCCCGCATCACGGGAGCGCGTCAGTTCGCACGAGTTCGCACGAGTTCGCTCAAGTCTCGTAAGTCTCGCAGTCTCACCGTAAATAGATATCGACGCATCTTGTATATAGTATAGTTGTAGTCTTAACGAAGTCCTACCTCCTAGCCACTGATTTACCCTATATTAAATAGTATTTCATTTCGTTGTTCCCTAAATCCGGTACTCTTGATTTATTGGTTAACGGTAACGATTTGTGAAGGTAATCTGCAGCGATTCATTGAATTAGTGTATTGGGGAGCTGCTGCTTAGCTCCGTTGATTGTTCAGCATAGATTGGTGAATTACCGTTTGCCATTGCTGTGCTGAACAAATATGTTTATTATAATTTTATTGTTCAAATGATTGTGATTTCTTGAATTATTTTAGGCTATATTTATTTACCTTTTCATATTTTATAATCATTATTTAATTTTTATCTTACTAATATTATAAAGAGGAAAGATTTGATTGTTTGTTTGTTTGTTTGTTTGTTTGTTTGCATTGAATAGGCTCCGAATCTACTGAACCGATTTGAAAAATTCTTTCACTGTTGGGAAGCTACACTAACCGCGGTTGACATAGGCTACTTTTTATGACGGGAACGCGGGTGAAACCGCAGGGCGGAAGCTAGTATTTGATATTTTTCTTTCCGTGGTTGGTTCTTGGTTTGTGTAGTTGTAGGTTATGTGCCTGTCGGCGCCAAACAATTCCGATCATCGTGTCGGTATAAGTAATATTTAAAACTGACTTATTTAATGCTATTCTAAAGATTTCAAATAGGCAAGAATATGTTTATTATAATTTTATTGTTCAAATGATTGTGATTTCTTGAATTATTTTAGGCTATATTTATTTACCTTTTCATATTTTATAATCATTATTTAATTTTTACAAACAATTCGGTATTTTAATTGACAGCTCACTCTATGATTTTAAATCAACCGGAAGTCATTCAGTTCATTTTATTCAAAATAAGTGTTGATCGTTGAGGGTAGATTCCAGGCGTATAAAAACTATAAAAGCAATAGCGAGCCGAGCTTGCAAATTCATTTTGTGCTCAGACGTGAAGGAGTAACAACCTTGAGTTAAGTACAAGCTTTTTAATATTTAATTGTTATATTTGCTATATTATTGAAATATTTTATGTATGTGCGTGTTCTAATTTAATTATTTACAGTAACCGTTTCATAAATAGATACGGTTAATATGAATAACGGTGTTTTCAATACAAACGGCGATTGTCCGCCGATAGCAGCGGTGGGATCTAACTCGCCAGTGCTGAGGTAATCTCATTCTAGGCCTTCTCGGCCCGAGCCCGCTCTTCAATCTGTGACCCAGACAGAACCAAGCTTTTGTTTAAAACAAGTGATAAGCTTAGTTATATCCATTACTAAACAAGCTGGATTCAGTGCTAGAAACACGCTCCCATGATATTTGAGATTGGTGTGTCAATGTTAACAAGACCTTTGCTAGTTTCAGTGTACAGTGCAGGAAGCTTGCATGAAAGCAATCCTATAACTACAAGGCAGAGCAAAAATATGGGCTGCCACTTGGGATCAAGTAAAAGGGGACCTGATCCGGACGTTTGGCAAGGAGTTTCGCTATGCCGATACAGATTATTTTAGCCGAAATCCCAAAATAATGTGTCTGGTTCAACACATTATAAAAAGATAACGTGTTGGTGGTTGGTGGTACAGAAAACGACCATGGAATTATTATTTGACAAGCAATGCACTCTGCTGTGTATCAAGCTCTTTCATATTGATGATGATGAAAAAGTAGATCTTAATACTGTAAGATCGGTAAGTAGGTTAAGGATGGACGAGCAGATAATCCTTATGAAATATCTGATTACTAACTTATCCACCTTTCCCACCCTAAACGCTGGCTGGCCACCACGCGTATCCTTTTCCTGGTCTTGAGAGGCTAGATCCCAATGGGTGATGCCTAGTTGATTGCGTTGTTCGTTGTGTTTTGGTTAGACCCAAAATGGGTTTTGCCTAATGTTGAATTGGTGTAAACTTGCGTATCTTAAAAATAATTTTCTATATCCAACTTTCCAACCCTAAGCGCTAGCTGATCACTATGCGTATCCTTTCCTGGTCTGAGGCAAGATCCAAGGCGGGTGACGCCTAACGTTGTGGCTAGATACCAGTTGGGTGATGCCAAACGTTACGGCTAGATCCAAGGCGGGTGAGCTTATTATAATAATAATAATTCATTTATTGGCATACAACATTACAGCTTATTTTTGAATCCATAGGCTCCGAACTACTAAAACTGTGTTTCAGGAGTTTGTTTATTACGAAGGGATCACAGCGCAGAGAGCGCGCTGGAACAGAATGGCCGTGTCGGCGCCAAACAATTCCGATCATCGTGTCGGTATAAGTAATATTTAAAACTGACTTATTTAATGCTATTCTAAAGATTTCAAATAGGCAAGAATATGTTTATCATAATTTTATTGTTCAAATGATTGTGATTTCTTGAATTATTTTAGGCTATATTTATTTACCTTTTCATATTTTATAATCATTATTTAATTTTTACAAACAATTCAGTATTTTAATTGACTTATTTTAATATATATATTTTAATTGACGGATTGAGTATTTTAATTAGCTCACTCTATGATTTTAAATCAACCGGAAGTCATTCAAGTTCATTTTATTCAAAATTTATTATTGGTAATTTTTTTTTAAATAAAAAAGTAAATAAATTAAATCGACATGTAAACTGTACTTTATTTATTATTGTGAACAAACAACCTACTATGTCGTGCTCAGGCAGGTACTCGTCACACAACGCTTCTCACACACACTCACACACACACTCACACACACACACACACACCCCCACACACCCACATGATGCGACGACCGTTTTCTTTATTAGTTTGTAGTTTATAGTTTCCTACCCACCAATAATTTTGTTAAATAATTTTAAGTTACAAAGTAGATATTCATTATTGGCAAATGTATTAGTAATATAAGTTTCTATTTTTTATAATTTTTTGTTAAATGCTGTGTAATATCATGTTAAATAAATAAATAAATAAAATAAATAAATAAATAAAATAAGTGTTGATCGTTGAGGGTAGATTCCAGGCGTATAAAAACTATAAAAGCAATAGCGAGCCGACCCCCTTATTGTTCCTATTATATACGAGCGATATCCCCATTAGTAGTCAAGTACAGCTAGCTCTGTTTGCGGACGATACCGCCATCTACTGTACTGGCAGAACCACCAATGCCATTGTATCCAAACTCCAATCCGCAGCAGACGCCCTAGGCGTCTGGTGTAGGAAATGGAGGATTGAGATAAATCCCACCAAAAGTCAGGCGGTCCTATTCTGTAGGCCCGCCCGTTGTAAAATCCCCCCTATCGTAAAGTCTGTCACCATGTTTGGCGAACCGATCCCTTGGGAGAGGCAAGCCAAATATCTAGGTGTCACCCTCGATGATCGATTGACCTTCGGGCCCCACATTAAAAAGGTGCGTTCGCGCGCCTTGTTCGTGATGGGACGCCTTCACTACCTTATAAATAGCAGGTCTAAGCTTGCGTTAAATCACAAGATTAGACTCTATACTGCTTGCATTCGCCCCATTTTCACCTATGCATGCGCTGTGTTCGCACACGCATCGCCGAGGAGGATCCATAGCCTTCAAGTCATCCAAAATCGTTTCATTCGCAAGGCCACGGGTGCCCCGTGGTTCATACGCAATGAAAACCTCCACCTCGACCTGGGCCTTCCCACGGTCCGTCAATTCATGAAACGCGCCTCACGCAAATTCTTTGACACCGCGGTCAATCATTCGAATCCATTAATAGTCAAGGCGGCTACTTACACGCCATCCCGTATATCCAACGTCCGCCGGCCGAGGCATGCCCTCATCGAGCCCGATGACCCTATCACCTTAGCTCAGCTCGCAGCTTCCGAAGCTCGTACAAATACAAATACAGATGCGAATCGCGGTGACCGTTCACCTCGTTACCGACCTCGTCGTCGAGGTCACGCGCCGCGACCCTCTCTCACTCAGTCTCGTCCCCTTGTTGTTGCTCGACAAGCGGCCCGAGCCGCCAATAATAATCCGCTTCCCTCTAATTAGTCGTAACTCGTTCTAATAATGAAGTCCGTCCCCTCCCCTCGGTAACAGCCCTGAGCCGAGGCTCGGCCCCAACTGGGGCACCCTCAGGCCATGTTACCTAAATCTAAACCGGTTGAGAGCTTGCTCGCCGAACTTGTCCGCGTAAGGGTAAGTACTTAGGCTAGCTTTGGGCCAGTACCTTCATGCCCATTCAAAAAAAAAAAAAAAAAGCGAGCCGAGCTTGCAAATTCATTCTGTGCTCAGACGTGAAGGAGTAACAACCTTGAGTTAAGTACAAGCTTTTTAATATTTAATTGTTATATTTGCTATATTGTTGAAATATTTTATGTGTGTGCGTGTTCTAATTTAATTATTTACAGTAACCGTTTCATAAATAGATACGGTTAATATGAATAACGGTGTTTTCAATACAAACGGCGATTGTCCGCCGATATGCCCGTCGCGATGAACGTGTTTGTACTTCAAAGTTTCTAGTAAATGTTATTTGTGTATGTATGTCTTTAGTAAGAATTTTTCGAGTTAATATGCAAGTGTTATAGTGATAAATTTGTGTAATATTAAATAGTTTGTTTGTGGATGTTAAGTAATGATACTGAAAGAGGACCTTGACAATCCTATTTTGGGCGATTTGTAACTTGCCTAGACTTGTTTTAAAAGCCGATCCCCAAACCTCATTTAAATATTCAATATGCGATTTTATCAATGAATTGTAAATAGTAAATTTAATTTTTGGTGGTAAACATCTAGCTATTCCCCGTAATGCACCCGTAAGACTTGACAACTTAGAACAAATCTTTTCTATGTGGGGCTGCCATATCAGGTGACTATCAAGAGTAAGGCCCAAATACTTTTCTGTATTAACTTTTTAAGACATCTCCATTTATCAACAAAGACTTGTGGTTATGAAGCTTTTTATTCTTGGCCGAGAAAATCGTTTAGGCGGAGGAGGTCACTTTCTTATCAAGTCATTTTCTGAGTACGTCATTTTCTTACTAGGTCACTTTCGGGCGATGTCATTTTCTGGGGAGGTCATGTACGCTTTTGTACAGTTAGAATGATTTTAATTTTCGCAGATTAGTATCCAGTAGGTAAAAAAATACTAAAACCTTGAACTAATCCAGATTTTCTACCTAATATTACCCTAAGCAATCTTGTATATTTTTTTATAAATTTTATGTGTAATGTAGCGACATCTATCAGCCATCTATCAGTAACATTGAGATTGTTCACACACGGAAAGATAGATGGCGTGGTGCTACAATATCCTGTATCGCGCTTAAGAGGACTCAATTCGTCATACTTTTCATACCAAACCTCTGTACTTATCATGGCGTTGTTAAACATTTTTCGTTAGATATTTTGAACAAATTAGTATCTTGTGTACTATATCTAGCCCTGTATCTAGGCGTAATTAAAAAAAAGTGTGAAACAAATTCAGTCAAAGCCTCCGAAAAACAGCGTTTTTGCCTGAACTTTGGCCATATCTAATGTACCTACCTATAAATTGTAAAAGTAAAGAAAACATTTAGATACCAGGCTTGCAAATGTATTATAATTTTAAATAACTAACTTTTTTTTCACAAACTTGTAAGATTTTTTCACAAGAAGTATACGCCTGGAACAAGTTTTATGAATGCGAAATCATGAATGACGACCTAGCGAACCAATCACCAAACCAATAACCTAAATACGTTTTTTTTTTATTGAATTAGAGTCAGGCTTTTCATAAGTGGTCTATTTGAAAGAATTTTTTTAAGCTATTGCATAGCTTCTATCGCGGGCCTGGAGCGTGGAGACCGAATCCAGAAATTGCGTAACGAAAACACCTAACACCCTCCACTCCGACCGGCACAGCGGTGATAGTTTTTAGTTTTGCCATCTATCGATGAATAGCAGAACTTTTAATGACTTTTTGAAATATCACGCTTGTGTCTTTAGTTCAGCAACTCGCCTCTAGGTGGCATTGGTTGTCTATTGCATATATTAACTCCTCATTTATTTAATAAAAGAAAAAAAATGTTTTCTTATCGGTCACCACGCTCAAAAAGTGTAACTTGAATTAATATCAAATAAAAAAAAACAAGGGAAAAAAAATACTGCATAAATAAAATAATAATTATAATTGCATAAGTTGATAAAAACAGCTATGCCTTAGCTTTACCGCGGCAGTCTCCGAGTGCCACACGTCTTTTTTTTTTTCATTACACTCTCGGCTGTCTTATCGTATCGCCTCGTGTGTAATAACCAACTTTGCACACTTGTATCATAATGTACTAAGTATTATTTATTTTATTACAGTCACAATTATTAATTTATAAATTCAGACAATACATCAATATTATTATGAATAGTTTTTAATTCATTCTAACTGTACAGCCGCATGACCTCCCCAGAAAATGACATCGACCGAAAGTGACCTAGTAAGAAAATTACGTACTCAGAAAATGACTTGTTAAGAAAGTGACCTCCTCCGCCTAAACGGTTTTCAGGGTCTGATGATGGAGTAGGAGAGTAAGCACTGGAACTCCATAGTGGAGCATCGTATACTAGCCGTGTTTGGGTTTGTTGGAATTGTCGTGAGATGAACTTGGACCATGTATAGTTTTCAGGGTCTGATGATGGAGTAGGAGGGTAGGCACTGGAACTCCATAACGGACCAACGTTTCCTAGGCGTGTTTGGGCTTGTTGGAATTGTCGTAAGATGAACTTTGACCTTATATGGTTTTCAGGGTCTGATGATGGAGTAGGAGGGTTAGCACTGAAACTCCATAGTGGAGCATCGTATCCTAGCCGTGTTTGGGGTTGTTGGAAATGTCGTGAGATGAATTTTGACCATGTGTAGTTTTCAGGGTCTGATGATGAAGTCGGAGGGTTGGCACTGGAACCCCATAGCGGAGCATCGTATTCTAGCCGTGTTTGGGCGTATTGTAATCGTATTATGTGCATTTTGGCCAAATATGGTTTTCTGAGTCTGTTGGTGGAGTCAAAGAGTAGGCACTGAAGCTAAATACTCATTATAAATGTGAAATAAATTGATATTGGGTGAAAATATGGTATAAGTAACACAATAAAATGGTATGAATAATTTATGTTGACTAAAAAATAAAAAATAAATTACAGTTTAAAAAAACTAAAAAAACACGCTTTAAAAAGCCCTGCACTAAAAAGTGTTAAATAATTATAAAATTGAACCTGATCCCGTAAGGGCCTAAATGTAAGCAATTTTTGTAATTAATTTCAATATTTGAATGAAAAGTGTGTGGCGCTTTTCATTTTGTAATTTGTTAACTCTCGATGGCGAATGACCAACGGTGCGTGAGATACACAAGGAGGTCACCAGCTGAACGACTGTGGCGAAAGCCATATTGCCGATCACTCAACAAGTCGTGATCCTCCAGATATCTCAAAAGTTGCGTATTGATCACTCGCTCCATAACTTTAGAGAGAAGGGAGGTGATGGCGATAGGCCTGTAATTCGTCGGGTCTGATCTGTCGCCCTTTTTGGGCACTGGATGCACATGGGCAGTCTTCCATGAAGACGGGACTTCCATTTTGGTGTAGGAAAGCGCGAAAAGACGCGTCAGTACTGGACAAAATTCAGGAGCACACCGCTTCAGCACCACTGCCGGTATGCCGTCTGGCCCACTCGACTTATGGATGTCCAGAGAAAGCAATTCCCGCTGGACCTCCCGTTGGGTAATGCTTATCTCTGGCATGGAGCTGTCACACCGCGGGATGGTAGGCGGTGTGGCGCCACCATCATCCAGAGTCAAGTTCGAGGCAAAGAGAGAGCCTAAAAGGTCAGCCTTCTCTTTAGCACTATGGGCCAAGTTTCCGTCCGGCTTACGTAGTGGTGGCAAGGACGACTGGCAAAAGTTTTCTTTAGCAGCTTTGGCAAGAGACCAGAAAGCGCGACTCCCAGAGGGACTCACCAAACCTGCCGATGAAATCGAACTTTGCCCTGGCAATCATTCGTTTACTGAACCTCGAGGCAGTGTTAAATTTGCGTTTCGCATCAGAGATGTTAGTGTCCTGATTAGTTCGGGCCGTGGTCCAAGCCTCATACAAGGTCTGCTTACTTTGTCTAGCATCCTTGCAGGGCCGATTAAACCACGGTCGTTTCTTCACCCCTGCAGTCACTAGCGGGTTTGGGATATAACATTCCATTCCCGCCAGTATCGCCTCAGCGATGGCAGCTGCACAGGTGTCAGGATCATCTGATGCGAAGCAAAGCTGTCTCCACGGGTACGATGCGTAAAAATCTCGCAATCCATCCCAATCTGCCGACTTGTAGTGCCATACACGTCGCCATCCGGGAGGCCGGGGCGAGTCAGGTCGAGCGCATGGCACTTGCGTCTGGACAAGGCAGTGGTCTGATGAGCCAAGTGGCGCATCCACTGTCACTGCATAGTTGTTCGGTCGCGTAGTCAGCAGAAGATCCAGTAAGGAGCTAGTATAGCTCTTAATATCTGAGATTCTTATAGGAGAAAGAACCAGTTGTGAGAAGCCATTGGCCAGGGCAAAGTCGTGAGGGGAGGACTTCCCCGAGAAGTCAGTGGACCGAGAACTAAGCCACTCAACGTGGTGAGCGTTGAAGTCTCCTAGTATCACTAACTCCGCGGAGGGGTACTGCTCCAGTACTTTGTCAGTCGTCAATTGCAGGTGCTCAAATAACCGTTTTGTGTCCACGTCACCGCTATGGGACCTGTAAAGGCACGCGTAAACCTTGGTGTGGCTACCGTGATCTACGCGCGCCCACAAAATCGACAGGTCCCGGACTTCCAGGCCATGGAGACGGCGACACCAACGTACATACATACCCCGGCACGGTGCACAAAGTTGTGCTCCAGTTTGTACCCAGGGTGATGTAGATACGATGTATCATCAGGGCAGGATATTTGCGTCTCCGTGAGAAAAAGCAGAGTCGGCTGAGCAGATGTTGGTGGACTGCATTGATGTTCGCATGAATTCCCCTGATATTGCAAAAGTCTATTTTAAATGTGGACGGGGAGGCCGCTGAAAATCTCTTTCTTGTTTTTCTTTTTTTTGGCATTTTTAAAAAGGGTTGTAGAGATTGAGAGCAGTTGCTGTGCTGGCAGCGAGAAGGACAAAGTGCAGTGTTATTCTGCTAGAATGCTGGACAGGTGATGCGGTTTGTTGGTGCGGCAGTCGGATGGGACCCCGGTCCCCCCCGATACAATCGGACGAGTCCACTCCGGTCTCCTTCTCCGGCACGACCCGGATACCAGGGATTGTAGTGTATTCCGAACCGGTGGTAAATTCAACTGTATGTACGAATGTAACGTTCATAAGTGCCTTACTAGGGCCTAAACTGAATAAATGACTTTTTGATTTTGATTTTGATTATGCGCGAGGCAGCGGGTCAGCCTCCCAGGGCGGAGATTAAGTGATCCCTGGGTTCAGGACCCCTACAACCTGCGGGCAGCCAGCGGGCAGCCAGCGGGCAGCTGTTTCATCGGGTCTCCCTGACCGCCGCAACAACATGCCGCGCCTGCACAACCGTACAGCAGTACTACACCGCTGGTCCTTCCACTGCCAGCACAGCCCCTCCTCGTTGAGCTCTGGCGACCTTACTCACGCGCAGGAACACAACTTTACACAACATAAAGTTATTTGGCTGCGGTATTCTGTAGGGTGGAGGTACTTCCCCAGACGATCTGCTCTTTGAGTGAATAAACGCTTAATATCGCGATGAAGCGGTGCTGAAAAGTGAGCGATGAGCTTTATACCGCCGCTGCGCCTGGGTCGCCGCAGCCAATCAGAGTACAGTAGTACCCAACTGATATGGCGCGTCGTGAATCTTCGTTCGCACAGAAAAGAAAGTATGGCCCCGAAGAATAACGAAAGAATGCTTAAAACTTACAATCAACCTTAGATCACTACTATAACGTTCATAATACACTGCAGCTGTTAGTTCCGTCTCACTCGCAAGTCAAGCCCCTCCGCACGGCGCGCGCTGCCAAGGCGGCAGCTGCCGACCAGTAAAGTTTCCCGCGCTTTGAAAATGTATCTTCTGCCCAGGTACATCGGTAAGCCATATTAGTTGGGTACTACTTTACGCGTTGATGTCAACACGTGGCTATAAGTTCGTACACAACATCTGAACGCCACCGTACCAGCCACCGCGTACGCAAGCTGAACGTGTCAGTTTGATCAGAGCTTTAAATGACGACGGTAGCTTATTAACCGACTTCAAAAAAAGGAGGAGGTTCTCAATTCGAATGTATTTTTTTTTTTTTTTTTTTTTTATGTTTGTTACCTCATAACTCCGTCATTTATTAACCGATTTGGAAAATTCTTTTTCTATTTGAAAGGGTACGCTTCCCGTTTGGTCCCATTGTCATCAGATCAGGATTTGATTACTTCTTAGTGTACTTTGAAGTCGGTTTAAGGTTTTTGTAAAACAGTCCAATTATTTTTAAAATTAAATTGTGACTATTTTGAGCGCGTAATCTTATTATATTTTGATTGCAACATTTGAGGATGTTAAACGTCAGAGCGAAGATGTTCATTCGGTTGTGATTATCCGAGGCACTGAATGCGTTAGTGCGATATAACCGACGAAGTAACGATATTATAATAGAGATATGCTACCCTCATACTAAGCGGCGTTCAGTTATTGTTGAATTAGGTGAATGCGATAGATAATACGGAACGTATGGTACAGAAAGAGATAGCTATATGTAGCCGCTAAGCAAAATTATGACAATTGTCTGAATTTGTCTGCAACAATTTTCGTGCGTTAATGCGATATCTACCTCTTTTTATTATAATATCATTGGTTAACTGAACGCCCTATCCGAGCTTCTTAACCGGCTAGAGCGATTGGAGGCAACCAGAGCGTAGGCACTGAACGCAACTAACAGCTTTTAAAATTCAAAAAAATATAAAAACTTTCTTATCTTGCTTTGAAATAGTGTAGTTCATAACTATTTTCTTTCCCAGGCTTTCGATATGCGATGATATCTATGCAGACGGCTATTGCATCTTTACTGCGATAATATATAGTCCTACCATCTGGTCCTGAGACAGAACCGTATAGTACAGATTGCCAGAGTATGAATCACAAGCCGCTACGAGAATCGTATAGTTTAATGATGAAAGATGCTGATAAATTTACCTTGCGGTTGAAACGAAGAAAATGAATAACAAGAAACGCAACTTTTATGTTTAAGACCAGCAAAATTCATTGTAGAGCTGAGTCTCCCAACTTATCATAATCATCAACATGTTATAGTTCCAACTGGAACCAACGCAAGTCTCATCTTCAAATACTTCCACGGTTCTCATACGGTCACTAGAGGTGTCAGCTGAATCGGCGCTGTTGATTTCAGCAGCACATGCTGAGCTGGCTCCTTTATAACAGCACACCCATCTGACGTTACCGCGAGAAATGTCATTTTATATTTTTCTACATTTACTTTCTGTTTTGGCAAATGTGCCTATATAATGTAAACCTAGTTATTAATCAGTCTTAGTTTTCTTGCCGTTTTGTTTTTTGTTCATTACTGTATTCGTGCTTTACAGATTTTCTTTCTTTCTAATATTAAATGCTTTGAATGTATCTTGAGTTTATCTAATCAACCCTTTTTCTATTCATGTTTCAGTATGTAATAGGACTGCTTCTTATAATTGAGACACACATTGAGTGGTGCGGTTATTTTCGCATCACAATCGCATAACATACTTACTGTGGGTCATCCGTAGGATATATGATATGCCATCGCGAACTTGTTGTAAGTTTGGTCAGCGTTAGCAATAAAAGCGCCCAATATTCTATGTTCTTTTTTATGTTTTATACTTTCTATATAACATAACATGTATAGATAGATAACTCTTTATTGTACAAAAGTATTTAAACAAAGTATAAAAATAAATGCTTAAAATTAAAGAACTTACTGTAAGTACAATAGGCGGTCTTATCGCTAAAAAGCGATCTCTTCCAGACAACCTTATGATGGAGTATGTATGTATTATACCTATAAAATATCCGGAAGAAATTATCTGAACGATAGTGAAAACCGCATTAAAATACGTTGCGTAGTTAAGAAGATCTAAACATACAGGTGGACAGACAGACGGGGAAGCGACTTTGTTTTAAACTATGTAGAGATAACTATTTATTTAATGAATAAATCGTAGTTAATATATGTAATTTGCTTACCTAATACATCTTTGATTAGTTCCTCTTTCCGTGAAGATCTGGCCAATTTTGACTAGTATTTGCATTTATCTACAAGCTAAATAATAATATAAGCTAAAACAAACATATTCGAGAACAAGTGCCCTTACACACATACGATGATCACATAATGTCATCAGTGTAAACAAGACCGTTCCCTAACTAAATCGCAGCACGTGAAAGGCAAAATATAAGTGAATATCAGTAAGTATGACGTATTCTGTCTAAGTAAAAAATTATGTTGACAAATATCTTGAAGATCTTTAGCCTTGGTGCGATCACTAACAGCCTAGCCAAACTTGTAAGAAGGTAATGCTTGGATTTGATATTAGAGTTCCGTTACAGTAGTACCCACTGATATGGCGCGTCGTGAATCAACCTTAGATCACTACTATAAGGTTCATCATAATACACTGCAGCTGTTAGTTCCGTCTCACTCGCAAGTCACGCCCCTCCGCACGGCGCTAACATGGCGGCAGCTACCGAAAATTTGAAAATGAAGCTTTGAAAATGTATCTTCTGCGCAGGTCAGAATATGTTTCTTCTGAAAAGCTAGTTGGAGAAAAGCTTGACATTTTTTAGCAGTAACAAAATATCTCACACGATAATATTCTTGTTTCCTTACTGTCCCTTCTGCGTTTCTTAGATAAGTATTTTATCTCCGTGATTCAAGCTACCACTCTGCCAAAATTAAGCAAAATAAATCATCTTAGGGATGGAGAAAGGCTAATCACATAAGTAACTATTATATACATAGTTTTTATTAGGTTTTACAAAACAGTTTCATGCGCAAAGCTACGAGCGTTCCGTGGTATTATGCGTATTGAAAACCCTATCCAACCTATCGATCTATTTATTTAATTAATTGAATTAACGATTATTTTTGGTGCTTGAATGATTTTGGATACAATCTTTTGAATTTAAATAAACGAGAAGATTATTCGTAAGAAAAGTTTAAACAAACAAATAATTTATTATAGATTGCTAATTCAGATTCAGAGTCTTAGATTAAGGTGCTGTCGTAGCTTGGATATAAGATATAATTTTAGCTCCTATGGATGTTACTTATCTAATCAATTTATTAAGATAATATCGACAGGCCGTTGTTAAAAGGTTGGTATTGCGTGATTTTACTGAGGATTCTGCCTATAGTCATAGACATATATGAATGAAGGTTTTTTTATTTCTTGAAATACTTTGGTGTTGATGAAGATGACGAACAACAAATACTTGGCCAAAATAAATACAGAAGCTAACAAAAAGTGAAGGAGCTAAAAAAACAAAAACTTGTACTACTTATTCAGATAGTTATGGGCCAATGAACATAGCAAATAAATGGTGTCATCGACGATCCAAATGATTTATGATGTATTATCAAACAAAAAAATGGGTGTCGCATAAGCGAATTGTAGTTACGTAAAATCGAATTAGGTACGTGGCGTTGGATACGTTTACGAGAAGATGCTGTGTTTTACATGTATATTATGTCATCTTTGATTATTTATAAGCATACAAATCTACGTAGGTATAGTAAACATTTTTAAAAGCTTTTATTTAACTTACAATGTATGTATGTTACTATGTTCGGATGGAATCTTGCAAGTCGAATTTCATCCACTTCCAGTGGTCGCATTGACTTGATATTCGGTATACATTAGTATATTGGATGACAATGCAAGTACAGTTAACAAAAAGTACAGTCACCAATAAAAACTTGTATTAAAAATGAAATTTTTAACAAAAACTTATTTTTATACTAAGAAGTCGGCCTGGTGGTGAGCGATTACCATAGCCATATGGACGCTTGCAACACCAGAGGTACCCTAGGGCATTACTAACGCGTTACCAACCCTTCCCCCTCCCCAATGAGCTCTGGCGACCTTACTTACGCACAGAAACAGCAGAGTTATTTGACAGTGTCAAAACACTCAAATTTAACTTTTTGTGCTTGCAGAATAATCGGAATTTAATATTTTTTGTATAATAATAATTAAATATACGATTCAAATTCTACTGCTTTTTTAACGGTTTTATAACATTATAGACAACAAAGCGGAACCCTAAAAATGTTAGGCTCTTGATAGACGTATAAAATAACATGATTGTCAACAAACGCTGCTGTTACTGGTAATTACTCGATATAACAACTTCGTATGTTTTCGTGTATAAAATAAGTAAAAAGTGATGTTAATACAAATCTTGATTATTTTATTGGTTTTGTGGTTGGTAGTTCTGCGATGGAAGAGACGGGATATGATAAATTTGTCGCACAAGCTAAAGACATACCGTAGAGCATTACCGCTCGTTGGACACGCATACATGATGATTGGCAGTGATGAAGGTAAGTTCAATCTTTGTACTTCATAACTGCATTTTTAGGTTTTGTTTTACAATGAGTGGATCGAAAGAGCTAAAGACCCTATAATGTAGGTATATTGGCGAAAGGGAAAAGCCATGCTTATAGGTTATATCTTACTTGTGAGTACATAAGATCCCCCGTCTTGGCCTTTGAAAGTCAATAAATAAGGCGTTGAAACCTGACTCCTTTATTATGTATAGTAAATAAAATCTTTGATAATGATCGCTTTTAACGAGAAATGTTAGTGGCGCTGCGCCCCGTACGTAATGTAGTTATAGGAACTTTTTTGTGACACTGTAAAAGAAAAGAATAATAATTTCCGTTAATTACTTAAGAGAAAGAGCGACCCTTGGTAATTAATAGATAAATATCTTGTTATTTTTTTTATTTATTGCATTAGTTCTAACACCCGGTGGACCACGACCTGGTCAGAGAGTCGCTGGGCACTGCTGGATGCAAGCGGCCGTGTAGAAGAAAATGATGAAATGTATCAACCACTCACCTGCAATTGATGATCCGCTTCCTTCTCCTTGGGGTACCCCGGCAGATGATGATATGTCACTAGTTGCGTTCTCGGACTAACGTATCTCGTGTTGAGTTTATATTGGTAGTTTGTGTCATTTTATAGATTTTGAGAATTAAATTCGGGAGCGCCAGCTAAAAGCAGCGTTTCGGTTCGCGGCCGGTTGATCAGAAAGAGCTTTGTACATAGGGGGCAGCACTCGTTCTCTTAGAGTGCGTTCGGAAATTTTATGGCTGATACATTATTTATTAAGAAAATAAAGTGAATTTATATTATATTTCTGTAGGCGTGTGCTTGTATTGAAAATATAACAATAAATACGGAACAGGCCCAAAAACGTTCAACGTGGAAGTCAAAGGGGGAGGCCTATGTTCAGCAGTGGACATCTTAAGGCTGATATGATGATGTAGATAGTTAATGTTTGTAACTAACATTTTTATGCAAATAAATGAATTAAATATTATAAGCAAAAATCTTCTCATTTCAGATCGTATGAAGACTTTTCAAGAAATAGGAAGAGAGGCCATCGATAATGGTGGGTTGGTATCACATTGGCAGGGCTACCGCCTTTACATTGGTAAGTTACATTTAAGTAAGAGCTATTCAACTCAGGGAAGTAATCTACTGAACCTTTAGATTTCTACAATGTCATGGGCCGATTGCATCCAGCAACTATCAGTAACTCTCTCTAGGTCTTTGCCACGGTCGTGGTGGGAGTTCGTCACTGCTAAGCGTTTTGCGGTAGCATTTATTCCCAATCAGCAAAGTCAAAGCCATTTTTTATTCAATTTAGGCCCTTTTTTTTTTTTTTTTTTTTTGCGTGGGGAAATCCTCATAGGATACCCGACCGTCCCGGGGGAAACAGCCAGGTTATGCCGGACTTGTACCGGCTAAAACCCCACGGTGGTCGCCATCTGCGCTGTAGAGAGGGGGGCGGGCTCTCGTGTTGAACGCGTACCTGCTCACCCCTCCAAGCGCGGCGCTTTGATGGCTCGTCCCGGGGGAAGTGTTACACCTCCCCCCAGCACCCTCGCTGTGCTATCGCACGATGAGTCGTGACCACGTCGACCCATCGTCCTCCTTGGGGTCGTTTCTGGGTGAACAGAGCCCCCGCTCTGATTGCCCACGACCCCAAAGGCCCCGTTTAGTCGCCTTTTACGACAGGCAGGGGAACACCGTAGCTGTTATTCTAAGCCCGAGCTACAGGGCAGGGGGGCCGCGACGAGGCACGTTTGTGCCCCGGCGGCTTCGCCTCCGGGTGGGATCAGCCCTCTCCCGATCCCGCTCAGCAGTCAATTTAGGCCCTAGTAGGACACTTATGAAGGTCGAAGCTACTATAGTTACCACCGGTTCGGGAGGCGACTTTCAACAGCGAAGAACCGGCAAGAAACTCAGCAAGGTAATTTTTTTTTAAACATGTTTTCGTCATTATGTCTATATTTAGTCTATTTTTTCTCCAAAGTTTTACAAAAGGTACCACCTAAGTATAAACATAAAAAAGGTATTACAAAAAGCATTACTAACCTAGTAAAACATAATTTTTCAGTTGTATCCGATCCTGAAGTCGCTGAAATAATTCTAAAAACTTGTCTCGAGAAAGATGATATCATGAAAGTATCTAGATTATTAACTGGAAACGGTTCTGTTTTTGCGCCTGGTAAGTTAAGCCTGGTAAGCTTAAAGATGTAAATAAGTTTACGTACACACGGCAACACATAAAGCTATAGTTTTCCAGTATAAGCTGATCTCGCATTGTATAGGATTTCCGTACAATGAGAGGTCAGCTTATATTGGAAATGTATAGCTTGATCTGTAGCCGTGTGTACAATAGATTTTCAATATACTCCTTAAAAGTAAGGTTGGATTCAACTACTATGCCAAGATATTTGATAGATATTTTATTTATTAAGGGCCAATAAACAGCTACAATATAAGGTCTTACATAATATAAACATTTTATGAAAGTAATAACAATATTGCAGCCTACTACATTATCCACAAATTAAATTATGAATTATGAGATCGAATGAGGGTTTTGTAAAGGTAAAGATAGGATAGACGTTATCATAGGTTATTTTACTTGTAAATTACATTATTAAGACAAGGTTTTTAATAGTATTACTCCATCATTTTCTCATCATCGCATCTGTGTGTGTATTAGTATTGCGAGCTTACATAGATCTTATTGTGTCTCATGCTTTATTTGTTGTGATGCAGGTCGTAAATTACGGAGTTATGTGTACTTGGATCTTTTTGAAAGTAGGTTAAAGGTTTTTTGAAAGGAGGTTATATAAACGATGTTTTCTTTAGGTTCAGATAAGCGTGAATGTGCTATATTTAACATTTAGATTAACGCTTCGATACACTTCGACTCTGCGCTAGCATGAATTGTCCCCTACGCTCACGCGCTTCGACTCTGTGCTAGCATGAATTGTCCCCTACGCTCATGCGCTTCGACTCTGCGCTAGCATGAATTGTCCCCTACGCTCACGCGATTCAAGCCTTCGACTCTGCGCTAGCATGAATTGTCCCTTACGCTCATGCACTTAGACTCTGCGCTAGCATGAATTGTCCCCTACGCTCGCGGTTTGTTTAAACTTAGTTTATGAGCTATTAGTATACCTAGTACTTCACTGTATGGTTAATAAGCACGATTTTTACACGACTGACCAAAAAAGGAGTAGATGTAGGTATGTATGTGAGTTTCTTTATTTCACTATAGCTTTTAAATGCCTGAACAGATTTGGATGTATGTGGTACCTATCGTTAGAATCCGTATATACATTTTAATTTGTTTTTTGGCAGGACAGTTGTGTTATTTTTTATTATTTAGACTTGCTAAAGTAATAACATTCATGCAAACGTAGTGAAACAACATAATCCTAACTATAATTATAAATGCGAAAGCGTTTGTTTGTTACGCCTTCACGACTCAACTACTCAACGGATCATCTAGAAATTTGGCATAGCCTATGGTATGGAAATAGAAATAGGCTTATCTGTATCCTGGGAACGCGGGTGAAATCGCGGGGGCAGCAAGTAAATAAATAAAATAAAAATTATTTTGTTGACGTTGTACAGCGTCGTTGTAGTTGTAGTGTTGATAAAGATCATAAAGATGTTTCTATTTATTAAACATGTATTAATGTATTCGGTCTAGATAATGTTTTTCACATATTTATAGAATATCATAGCTTTTCGCCCCACGGTTTCACTCGTGCCCCATACTTTTTCCAAAATCCTTTCAAGTAGGTTACAAAAGGCACCAATGTATACCGACATTAGAGTAAATAGAGAATCGCAGTTAATTCTTTATAATAAAATGTTTATTTAGCTCAAAATATAAATTAGATACATACTCATATCAAAAAATATATAATATCAAAATAACCCTATTTTTCTTTTATAGTATCAATTTGGCGTCCCCGTCGTAAATTCCTTGCTCCAACATTTAGTCCAAAGAACCTCGCAAGATTTGTGAAGATATTCTCTCAGCAAAGTAGCGTTATGGTTGATCAATTGCGCCATGTCGCTGGAAAGGGCACATTCTCTATTTGGAAATACATCACTACATATTCAATGGATGCTGTATGTGGTTAGTAATATTTATGTATATTTATTGAAATAAATTGATCACTACATTTTACCAGCCATTCACTAAAGCGCCTTCTTTTATATTTTAGCAAAGGTAAAACTTTCTTAATAATAATTCTTTCTCTAATAATATATTATTTAATATAATCTATTTTATATGTACAGAGACTGATTGCCAGAGGCACTCACTGTCAATACTGTAACTTAATTTGACTAAATGCGGACTAATTTTGATGTCGGTTCAACTCTTACTTTTTATATCCACACCTCATAAAGACCTACAAACAATTTACAAAAGTTAATACTTGAGGTATTTTAACAAACGAAATTCAATTGTTAATTGCGTTTTCGCCGAATTCAAAAAAGGAGGAGGAGTTCTCAATTCGGTAGTATTTTTTTTTCTTTTTTATGTTCGTTACCTCATAACTCCGTCATTTATTAACCGATTTGGAAAATTCTTTTTTATTTGAAAGGGTACACTTCCCGTTTGGTTCCATGATCAGGATTTGATAACTTTTTAGTGTAGTCAGTTAAAGTTTTTTGTAAAACAGTCCAATTATTTGCAGAAACAACACTTGGAGTCCAAGTTAATTCGCAAAGACAACCAGAGCAGCCATTCCTTAAGGCATTCGAAATTGTTTGCCGACTAGATGCTGCTCGTCTCTGCCAGCCCTGGCTTCACAGTGATACGTTATACAAAATGCTTCCTTATTACAAGCAACATACGATATATAGAGAATTTATGTGCGGTTTTATTGATCAGGTTTGTATTGATTTATAATAGCTTCAATTGCTATAAAAGGGTCCACTTACTTTAACACCCTTATTCATAATAAAGTTATCAAACGTTGATTAGCTAAAATTCCGAAGTCTTTATCTGACAGGTGACATTTGGTGATGGAAAGAGTGAGACGGGGTACACTATTACACTGATTTAGTTAAAAAGCGATTATGAATAAGGGGGTTAGTGTTTATTTGCCATGCCAGATACTGTATACAATAGCTTTTATAATTTTTCCTTGGTAAATTGCCACTTCAGTTTTTTGGAAATTGTATAATGTAATGTTTGAATTATTGTTGAAATACTCTGTCTCTAGCTGTATTCTCGTATTGTTAAAATATTCTCTATATATGTTGGTTCTCTGTGGTATTATAAAATCATGCTAAACTTTATATTTTTACTACCTATCTATCGTAGTTTTACTTGCATACCCAGAGTAAAAAGTAAGCTGTGGCCCTCTCCATACTACCTCTGTACACTTCTTTGGTACTAGGCGCACAGATCGCGAAAGAGATAATTTTATAATAATATAAGCAAATGACGTGAAAAGATAATGATCCTCATTGAACGGTGGAACGTTGGTTTCGATTTTAATACAATAAACTTAAAATAAAAACATGGTACCATGAATTTTTGAGTATTTTATTTTGAACTTACTACACACTATACGCAGGTCCGGCCTCATATGGAGTACTGCTGTCATCTATGGGCGGGAGCACCTAGATACCAGCTTGGGCCTTTAGACTCGGTTCAGTGATGTACCATTAGAATTGTTGACGATCCCGAGCTCATAAGCGGCTTAGAGCCTCTCAGTCTGAGGAGAGACTTTGCCTCCTTATGTGTGTTCTACCGCTTGTACAACGGAGAGTGTTCTAAAGAATTGTTCGTCCTGATGCACACGGCTACCTTCCACCATCGAAACTCTCGCCATCGACGGGGAGTCCATCCTCACACATTGAAACCAGAATTGTTTCGAATTATCTTATCTTAGTATATGTGAGAGTCTTAAAGTGACTGAAGGCATTTGAACAAAATTATTCACATTTTGTTTTCAGATCATTAGGCAGAAAAGGCAGTCATTGAAAGAAGAAAAGGAAAACAAAGCTGAATCAGATCAAAGTAAGTAGCATCTAAGTATTAGAACTGTAAAATTTAATCATTGAAATACTTTCTTGCTGTAAATGAGAAACGTTGATATGAAAAGAGACGCTGGAACATTTATTAATAATCTTGAATTTTTTACACCCACGGCTTTAAGTGGAGTTCACTATGTTATTATTTTTATTTATGATGTTCGTTCGTGTGGCCTCCGACTGGCCCCAGGAGGAGTTATGATAAGGCCGAGGATGTAGCACGCTTACGCAAAAAATGCCAATTCACTCTGGCCTTGAAGACAGTCGGGAAACACAGACCCCAGAAGAGAGTTCCACTCCTTTGCTATTCACATAAAGAATGAAGAAGCGAAACGTTGTGTCCTCATAATCGGGATGTCGACAACGTGTGTGTGGAAATTCTCCCGGCATCTTGTGGTTCGATGGAGAAATGAGGATGGAGGAATTAGATTTAACAGTACTGTAGCACACTCTCCTATAACAAACACGAAATCTTATCTCGATGTTCTAGGCTCGTTAGTTCGTCTCAGTCAGCGAAACATCTCCGACAAATCTCCTAGCACGACGGTCTATTGAGACAAGCTCTTCCAGCTGGTATTTGGCAGATCCATCTCAGAGCTGACAGTTGTTCTCCATTCACGAACGGACTTGTGTTTTATCTTGTATAGATGCAGCAACTATATAATAATGGAATCTAGCTAGAGCATACAGTTAAATTCAAAATTTAAAGCCATTTATTCATTTTAAACCCTGATAAGGCACTTATGAACGTTCCTGTTGACTCGACCACTAGTAGAAGTTCAAGCGATTTAGTTTTCTTAAAGCGCGCTTTGATAACTTATTACAGATACCGCTCCAGATGGTTTCAAGACATTTCTAGAACTTCTCATAGAATCAACTGGAGGTGACAAAGGTTTCACCAATCTCGAACTTCAAGAAGAGACTCTAGTTTTAGTTCTAGCTGGCACTGATACTTCTGCAGTTGGTACTGCATTCACTTCTGTGATGCTATCCAGGTATCCAGAGGTACAGGAGCGAGTTTTTGAAGAGTAAGTATCATGTGCATTAATTCTTAAACTGATAGTCGTGTAAATGAGACGTAAAGTTTAACCATTTAGTATAAAAATGTATCTAGATGGGACACAGCTTTGTTTGGCTTGTGTTTCACAATAATCTCAGTGGGGTAAGTGATGATGTTGTAGGTACACAAAGTCTAGAACACCGAAGCCTAGAACAGCTTTCGTTTCGATTCCTCTTTCCTTATACGCACGGCCAAGCTGTGGAATGCTCTACCGGACAACGTGTTTCTAAACACAACATGGGTTTATTCAAGGCCAGAGTGAAAAAGCATCTTATGGGCTCGCGCGGTCCACCCTAGACTACATCTTCGCTTACCATCAGGCGGGATTGTGGTAAAGCGCAAGCCCATATACAATAAAAAAAAGCTTTTCTTAGTTACTATAGTTACTGACATGTTACTTTATATTAAATTCTAATCGTTCTTTATTTCTAAAGGAGTTTACCTTTCAAAATATATGACAATAATATTAGGTCTTTACCTATGAAATTGCCGTTTTGTATGAAAAAATTTAAACGATTTTTTTTCATGTATTTTTTATTTGTATTAATCGAAGTAATCACCCATGCAATCAATGCATCTTTGCCAAAGCAGTGGCAGTTTATTGATGCCCTTCTTAAAGAAATCAGCTGGACGGGAGGCAACAAATTCTTCAAAGGCATTTTGTACTGCCTCTCGGGTATTGAATTTTTTTCCCGCCAAGAAGGTCCAAATTCTGGAAAAAGTAGTAGTCTGTAGGCGTAAGGTCTGGTGAGTAGGGCGGATGACGGAGAACTTCCAACCCCAGTTCTTGCAACTTGGAGACCGTCTGCTGTGCAGTATGAGGTCGCGCGTTATCGTGCAGGAGCAGCGGAGACGAGCGATTGACCAATGCTGGTTGGAGATGTGCCAGCTTCTCCATCATTGTGTTCAGTTCTTCACAGTACACATCTGCAGTAATGCTCACCCCGTTTGGTAAGAAGCTGTGATGAATCACACTGGCGCTAGACCACTAAACAGTGACCATTACTTTTCTAGGGGTAAGTTTTCGTTGTGGGCATTGTTTAGGTGCTGAACCAGGATCCAATCAACGTGCTGAGCGCTTGCGGTTATCAAATAGAATCCATTTTTCATCGCAGGTAACAATGCGGTTCAAAATTCCTTCATTTGTGTGTCTGTTGAGCAGTGCAAGGCACGTTTCGACGCGTACTTCGCGCTGGCGATCATTGTGTTCGTCGGGCAACCATTTGTCAAGCTTTTTTACCTTGCCAATTTGACGCAAATGGACCAATATTGTTTTGACGCTAACGTCGAAAGCTGCTGCTAATTCAGCCGTCGATTGTGTATCATCAGCTTCCACAATCGCCTTTAATTCGTCATTGTCGACCAAAGTCTTCGGACGACCGCGAGGTTCATTTTTCAGGTCGAAATTCCCAGAACGGAAGCGAGCAAACCAATAACAGGTGGTGCGTTGGTTTGTAGTGTTAGCTCCGTAAACGTCGTTGATATTGCGTGCCGCTTGTGCCGTGTTGCTGCCACGACGGTACTCATATTCCATAATTACTCGAATTATTAACGTATCCATGATGACGAAAAAGATTGAAATGCGATGAAAATGTAATACTAATCAATAAACAAATAACTACTTTTGGAAAAAGGATTCCATGTTTTTAAAATAAAATTAAATTGAAATTAGAATTCTTAGCCAAACAAAAATTATTTTGATTTGAAATGGCCAGTACTGCAGAACGGCAATTTCATAGGTAAAGACCTATTATTTAGGTTAAATATAAAAAATAAAAAGTTTGAATGGATAATAATAATAATGTGATTTTGTATCCTTTTTTAATAATTTGAATTATTAATATAAAGGTTGCAGGAAGTGTTCGGTGACTCAGACAGGCCAGTATCGGCGGAGGACCTGCCTCGGCTTAAGTACCTGGATGCTGTGATTAGGGAAACAATACGACTTTACCCACCTGTACCTATCATATTGAGAAAAATAGACAAGGATCTTACCTTGCGTAAGTTTATTTAATTCTTCAAAGTCTTGTATGCCATTTAATATTCTTGTCCCGCAATATGGTGGATAGCAAATAGCAAAGTTGAGACATATCAAATTTGCTATTACGTAAGCATTTTTATTGCATGCATATAACTGGTATGGAGGAAAGGATGGAGCGAATCAGTAATGATTTGGGACTCAAGATAAACCACTCAAAGACCAAACTAATGGTGGTTGACCGCGCATCTAAATTACATCTAACCGGCCAGCTTAACTTTGAGTATGTGGATGACTTGTGAAAGGGAGATAAGAAGGCGTATTGGCATGGCTAAAAATGCAATGGCACAGCTACAAAAAATATGGAGTGATCGCAGTATATCACACAACACCAAAGTGAAACTCGTCAAGACTCTCATATTCTCCATTTTTAGCTACGGAGCCGAAACATGGACCCTCAAGAAGGCTGACCGTGACCGTATAGACGCTTTTGAAATGTGGTGCTGGAGGAAGATGCTGAAAATTCCCTGGACCTCTTTCCGCACCAACGTATCCATATTACGAGAGCTTAAAGTGGAGACGAGACTATCCTCCGTGTGCCTGCGCAAAGTTCTGGCGTTCTTTGGTCACATAGCCAGAAAGTCTGGAGACAACCTCGAGCAGCTGATGGTGACCGGGAAGGTTGACGGCAAACGTCCAATCAGATGGTCTGACCAGATACGCACATCCCTGGATACGAACTTCCACGACGCTCTTCACGCCGCCAAGGACAGACTCAACTGGCGCGACATGATAAGAAATAAAATGAGTTCACGGGGGATTCACGACCCTCAGACATGAAGATACACGACGCGAGGAGGATAACTTGTATAGCAACTGCACAAGCATTTGCCACGTGGTCGTTCCATTGAAAGGACTAATAAACTATCTATTTCATTTATCTCATCGCCAAATATTATAATATTCTGATAACCAGGACAGTTAGGGATAACCACGGAACAAAAAAATACAATTGTTTTTTTTGTTCCGTGGGGATGACAGTAACATTTACCCTACAAACAATGTACCTGCAATGCCTGTGATATACCTACCTTGAATGGAAGCAAATTGTATTTATTATGCAAGTAGGTACTCTATTATAGGGTAACTGACTCCGTATTAATAAAAGTTATTTAGCCTTCTATTTCTATTCTGCTAATAACATTCTTATTTATTTTCAGCATCGGGCCTAACCCTGGTGAGGGGATGTGGTGTGGTCGTCAACATTTGGGCTATAAACCGTAACCCTAAATATTGGGGCGCTGATGCCGAAGTGTTTCGTCCTGAACGGTTCATCAACACTTCACTGACACACCCAGCAGCGTTCATATCATTCAGCCATGGACCAAGAGCTTGTATAGGTGAGTGGTTATACTTATTTTAAGGGCTGCAACTAATTTACGTAAAAGATCATAGTAGTGAGGAATATGGAAGGATTATAAAGATTTAAAATGTCGGAAATGCTCATTTTTTTCCATACCTCTTATGTACCATTTAAAAATAGGATTTTAACATATCTATTGCTGTCGCGATGTGCCCGAGCTATCCCGCACGAGGGCGATAGAGACAAATACAGCTTGGATCGATTATATATATTTAAATTATATATATATTATATATATATTTATGATTGTATTTAAATTAGACGAAATCGCTATTTCGTAATCCCCGGTTTTCCCCGCAAAAACAGAATCGATTTAATAAAAAAAACAAGAAGCCTAATAAGAAGGGCTTTGACTATGTCTGTTGGTTTTACTTTGTTTTTTATAATCGTCTAATTTGTTCGCTGGACGTCTGATAAGGGCGTCAAAAATGGTAAGTTATTGTGATTTTAGAAGGCTCCTAATTCTTATAATAATTAATTTATGGAGAAAAACACAACCGAGGGACATAAAGTGGTGACAGTGGTACCTACAGATTGCATGGTAAAATAATCATTATCCAAAGAGGAAACTGAGGATTACGTGTGTATAGAACAAACGCCAACAGCATTTCCTCTTAAATAGAAGAATGTAAAATTATATTGTTTTACTTACCGATGTACAAAAAGTGTATTATCCCACCAAAAACATTTTTATGTAAAATGTTGCCAAGACATATGGCTCGCACTGTCAAAAAGTTTTAATTTCAGCTTTCTAGGACTTCAGGAAGTACCCTAAGAGTTTTGATGATCATCAGTGAATCAGTAACGAAATCGGGGTTTTTTAGATATCAATAAAATCTAAAGTATAAGAGCTATATTATTGAAACTTAATATGTTTAATAAGTTCACTATTGACATCATGTCCCGACAATTTTGTTTATCTAGTATAATCCATACCCAAGTTATAAGGGTTCAAAAAAACGACGAAGTGCTTCGAGAAAAGGTAGGTAGTGCCCTTGCGCTTCGCTTGGCTGTCTTGGCGGGGGGCACTCCCGTGCCCCCAGATAGGCTGTAAAAAACATCAAAACTTAACTTAAATTTATTCAGTTGAGACCCCGATCATGTCAATTAATATACAAAATTTGTAACAAAATAAGGTGAAGTGATCGTACTTTTGCTTATTATGATTTATTGCAGGGTGGCACTTGCGGTGGAAATATTACCAATACCAATAACTTTTTACAATTTTTACGATTTTAATTGGTCTTATTTTAAATTGTGTTCGTGTAACTGCAGATTCCTGTAACCCAATGTAATTTCTGTTTCCAGGTTATCAATATGCTATAATGTCAATGAAAACAGCAACTGCCACTTTATTGCGTCAATACCGACTCCGAGCTGTTACTGAAACCTGCTCAAATAACCACGGAGACATTAGACATAGACCAATACGTCTGAAATTTGATGTTATGATGAAGGACGTCGAGAATTTCTTAGTGGACATAGTACCTAGAGTATAAGGAAGCGAAATGTGAAATTTCGAAATATTATACTCAGGGTTAGTTGATAAGTGTGTGTATGTAAATTATTTAAAAAATAAAGACTTTTACGGTGTTATGTATATTAAATATCTATATCTATCGAGTGTATATCATATCGGAAATTCGGCACGTAGAATAATTATGTAGATATGACTCTTTATCTTAAAAGAATAAAGACATATTCCTCTAACAAAAAAAATATTGTAATGAAAGAGGACAATTATTATTCAAATTAATTCAATTACCGCGAGATGATCCAATTATAAATATGAATCACGCAATGGAAGGCCGGTCAGAGAATTTTATGTGGTTGTCCAAAATAATATTATTATTGTTTCAATCCATCATCTTTGTGTATCTCTATATTGAGTGCTAAAGTTTTAAAGGGGAACTGACTCTCAAATGCACCTGCCAGAGAATACTGAAATATGTAACAGTTTTTTTTGGATGAGAGCTAGCCAGGCGGTTACAACAATGGGTACAACAAAATTCTTCAGTATTTAGAGAGCAGAAGTTTTCCTTATAGACTGGGAGATACTGGTACAAATTTCCTGGTCATTTGTACCAGTATGGCGACCAGTCAGGGGTGTAATTACGTAATGACGAAATGGAAAATTATGGTCATAGCGCTGGTACCGGCGGCCCAATCGCGTGGGCGCGGTGGTATGGCGGCCATTTGGGATCGTCGGAAAAGTATGGCATGGTGATTTTCATGAATGACCAGGAAATATGTGCCAGTATGAAAAAATGAAAATGAAAAATGAAAAAAAATATTTATTTCAGCAAAATACACAAAACACTTACACATTTAAAATATACACAGAAATACGCATAATGCTGGAGGTATTTATTTATGACTTAGAATTATCTCATGACCTTCACACTAGGCAAAGCCTGTAACGCGAAGGCCAAAGTATACTTGAAGTGTCCTTTAAAGAAGAAACCTCGGAACATAGGAGAGACAACTTAAGAAAATAAATAATAAAACACAAAAAAACATCTCCCGGTCTATTACCAAAAACTCAGTCTTTAACAACGACGAGCATTCGACGTCACTCAGCACTAATGAGATATACCCAGCTTGGAAAGCAGCTAAACTGTCATGATTTAGATGGCAATCATCAGTTACTGTGATAGTGACTAGAATAATAGAAAATGATCCCATTTACGCAAGGTTGATGCGTTTTCTAAATGGTAAGGCGCAAATGAAGTGCGGTTAACTAGGGTGAGCCAGCTACAACAGAAGCGGCCGATTGCAGATGTTTAATAAATATTCACGGCTATAACCAGTTATAGCTACAATTGGATTTAAAAAATCCTCCGTGGCTAAAATTAGGCGTATGGAATCTCGATGTTGGTCAATATTACAAACTAATAATAGAACTAGGTGCCTGAGGTAAAGTCGGTGACCAGGGGAACAGGTATTTGCGTATACTATTCTTATATAACTCTTAGAGATTATGCAATAATACTGATAGAGACTGGCTACTCATAAGCCTAAAATAGCCTTACGTGGAAAAATCAGCAAGCGCTGATGGCTCTCAACTGTCTGCTCGCGGCAGTTGACAGGCGTATTTATAATCTATCAGGAGCACCAAAACAAAGGGGCAATAATACAGAAATAAGTTCTTTGTTAAAAAAAAAAAATCTACAGCTTTTTTAATAATAATAATAATAAATTCATTTATTCAGGTAATTTACACCCATTAATTTCACCCATTAATTTCACAACAAAATATTGCACATATAATAAATAATCATAATAATAATAAAAATTAGATAAGCATACAAATAAACAAATAAACACTGAGAATAAAAACATTACATAACTAAAGTCGTCTCTCCGGCACAGGTACAGCGACATGTCTGTTGGAACAGTGCCGAATAAAAGGACAGTCCAACCTTTCCCCAATCATCGCTAACACGTTGTTGGAGCTAGCCCTTACTCTGCGCACCAAGGACGCGGCGCGCTTACGAATAGTCGCGTTAAAACAGTCGGTGTGCGCTTCCGCGAACATTCCCGAAGCGCTGCAGTATCTGGGCAACCCCATCACCGCCCTGAACGCGTTATTGAACTGTACGCGGATGGCGTTGTAACTTCTATGGGTATAGTGCACCCACAGGCTGCACGAGTACAGCGATGCACAGTATGCTCTAAAGAGCGTAACCCTTACCTCGCTTGAGCATCGCGCAAACCTGCGGGCGACCATGTTTGCTCTAACAGACAGCGCCCTCCGCTCCCGTTCCATGTCTGCATGATCCTTGAGATCGACAGTCAAAATATGCCCCAGGTACTTAAATTGGTTAACCCTTTCCAAAGGAACACCATTGAGCCTAACTGGTGGTATACTCCTAGGACATTTTGCACTGGCGGTCTCAAAGATCATAAGCTGACTCTTTTTTACATTATACAATAATCCGTGGCCACAAGTATATTCCTCACATGTCTGCACCAGCTGCCTCAGGCCACAGACTGACGCGCTCACTTTTTTGAGTGACTGTAATTTTTATTGACTGTATTTGCATTGTCATCCAATATACTAATGTATACCAAATATCAAGTCAATCCGACCACTGGAAGTGGGTGAAATTCGACCTGCAAGATTCCACCCGAACAAACATACATAACATACATTGCAAGTTAAATAAAAGCTTGTAAAAAGTAACCTAGGTATTAATTAGCCTTATTCCCTTTGACACATGGAGCATCTTACACGTGGTAGTCAGGGTTACATTCTTATCTCGCTAAGGATAAAATGACAAAGAGGAGTGATGAAATAACAGTCTGATCTTCAATATTTTCTACCTTATTATCAAATGTATTGTAAACTGTTCATTTATACTATATTAAAATACTGAGTATTTACGTCACGTAACTAACTATTATTGGGTATTTTATATTTAAATATTGCTAGTTTTGAGGCAATCGCTCTTAATATGCCAACCCAGCTGCTTCCATTATTTAAAAATCCTTACACGACAGTGGTATTTTACATTTTAAATCTTCAAAGGTATACGCGTCGTGCATAAAACTATCTTCATCGGAAATAATGCTTAAATTAAAATCAAAAAGTCATTTATTCAATTTAGGCCCTGGTAAGGCACTTATGAACGTTACATACAGTTGAATTTACCACCAGTTCGGAATACACTTAAACTGAGAAGACTTCAGCAAGAAACTCAGCAAGGCTTTTAAGCTATTGCATAGCTTCTATCGCGGGCCTTGAGCGTGGAGACCGAATCCAGAAATTCCGTAACGAAAAAACCTAACACCCCCCACTCCGACCGGCACAGCGGTGATACTTTTTAGTTTTGCCATCTATCGATGAATAGCAGAACTTTTAATGACTTTTTGAAATATCATGCTTGTCTCTTTAGTTCAGCAACTCGCGTCTAGGTGGCATTGGTTGTCTATTGCATATATTAACTTCTTATTTATTTAATAAAAGAAAAAATAATGTTTTCTTATCGGTCACCACGCTCAAAAAGTGTAACTTGAATTAATATCAAAGAAAAAAAAAACAAAGTAAAAAAATACTTCGTAAATAAAATAAATAAATAATTATAATTGCATAAGTTGATAAAAACAGCTATGCAATAGCTTTACCGCGGCAGTCTTCGAGTGCCACACGTCTTTTTTTTTTAGTTGTGGAAGATCTTTTGATATTACAGCTTTTTTCCAAAGCTTAGCTTTATATCACATAAATTATGTGACGAATGAATATGCATTAGTTTGGTTTCGTCAACATCTTGAGTAGGTACATACATAGTGTATTAAAAGCTAAGACTTTTTTAGCTACAATAAAACAAATGTCGTCCGTAAATTTTTATGATGAACTAGATATGTTTGTTATATTATTAACATCAAAAAACATGTTTGGACCTTGTGCCAGCCATGCCTTCTCCTTTTGGAAACCCGATACTGTATTTATTTTATTTTATTGACTTTCTTCCTTTACAGGTGTGTATTATTATTACCGTGATATATTTAAACTTACTATAGGTCGCCCATGAGTCGAATCTGTTCAAGTTGTATTTGGAACCGGTGTAGAGTCATTTTGTTTACGTTCATAAGTGCCTTATCAGGGCCTAAATTGAATAAATACTTTTTGAATTTGAATTGGACTATTACATTTATCACGAATAAAATAATAATACAACTTGACACTGGCAAAAATAAGTCTGAAAAAGAATTTGGTTGTCTTACTGGTCTTACTACAAAAAAACTAAGAAGAAGAACATATTTAAACAAAAGAGTAGGTATATGTCACAGGTAAATGCATGGTATAGTGTATGTAATGTTTCGCATTGTAGAGTGTGTAATGTTTTTTTTTATTAAAATGCATTATTATATCAAAATATTAGGTTTTATGCACTTCTTCCCTATATAAAATAATCCAGGCATTTGGTAGTTTTACCTGTCTGGTTTTCCGGGAGTTTTGAGAATAGGTGGTTTTAAAGATAACGACGTGCTGTTCATTGTACAAAAACAAGGTAAATACATAAAATATAGGAATTTTCTCCAGTTCAATTCATTATTACTATTTTCATTGCAAAATGATTCGTAAAGGAGATAATGTCAATAAACTGTTTTTGGGCGACCTTTTTCCAATATGACAAAGATCGAAATCGAACTCCCAGAAAACATTTTCAAGGTAAATCCTTTTTGAGCACCAAATGATTGGACTATAAGAGAAAATTTACATAAATTAATTGACATTCACATTCACATTCTGTATTGACTAGAAAAAAAATCATCTGACTGAATACTACTTACATATATATATAGATAGAGTCATGGTAGATTATTATTCATTTCGTCGCGGAAGCACGATATTTGTCAGTGACGCTAGAATCACATAATGCCATTTAGGTTTGTTATGCATACTGAGTTGTTTGCTGGTTTTAATGTGCAGTCTGTATCCTATCTGCATAAAATAATCAGGATTTTATTGATGTAAGTATATGACTACGAAGTAAAGTCATTATTAGGTTTTAATGGTCAAGAGTCTGATTTTGTCTCATTAAGCTCAGGGGTGCCCCAAGGTTCAATCCTGGGCCCATTGCTATTTGTTTTGTTTATTAATGATGTCAAGGAATGCTGCAAATTTAGTGTCATCTTTCTTTACGTAAACGACTAAAAATATTTCATACATTTCTAATGATCAGGATAGATTCCAAAAAAGATCTTGACTCTTTCTCTGCCTATTGTACTGAAATAAGGCGGGCATTGTACAAGTGTACAAGTGCAGGATGCAGGACCACCATCATATAGTTTATGTGGCTTACATCTTGATGCTGTTGATTCAATTGTGGATGTGTGTGTTATGCATCACTTAACTTTCTCACGCATTTGTCTGTAGGTACACCTTTGTCACGCATTTGTCTGTAGGTAGTTTAATTATGATTTATTTTCAATTTAAGTGGAAGACGGTGTCACACTATTGCCAGTTTTGATGAAATATAGGTATTGTTTCACTGTTTATTTAAAAGACACATTAAGTTAATTATGTTATTAAACATTCTCAATATCGGTTATGAACGGGTGAGCGTTAAGGTTAAAAAATTTAACAATGAGCGTTAGGGTTCCATATACTATAGTTTCGCCATGTTCGCGGCATAAATCAGAGAATCTTAGTACTATTTTTATAGAAAGCAGTAATTTTGTGAGATGCCGACAAAACGGTATTATAAACAATATACTGTTTAAAAAAAAAACCAAACATAGTCAGATTGTCCAAAAAATATTTAAAAAAATGTAACCTTGCTGAGTTTTTTGCCGGATTGTTCTCAATTGAAGGCCGAGTTACCAACCGGTGTAACTTCAGTAAATGTGACCTTCATAAGTGCCCTTCTGGGGCCTAAATTCAATAAATGGCTTTGACTTTGACATTAATGTACCTCCCCTACACGTAAAGTTCCCGACGACCGAGATCCCAGGCCCGCCAGACCCTCCTTATTTTCTCATTTTCTGGCTGCTTGCGAAAAGTATTGAAATTGTTTCCTTATATAAAACTCAGCTCTCAGAATTTTAAGAAAAGTTGGTAATGTATATAACATGCCTTTCATACCTGGTACCTGTATATTAGTCAACGGGACAAAGTAGCAGGTATTTAATACGTTTGAAGTACACACTACTCAATTATATATATTTTGAAAATAAGTAATGTCTGGTGGCACTGGGATCTCCTTTTATTACGTTTTTTTCATCGTCTAGCCCATTCATTGAATTCATTAAAAAAAAATATTTTTGTTTGAGTCAAATGTCCCTGCCAGCTAAATGTTTTTTGATAAGTGAAAAGAATTATGGCAGTAATATTATAATTATGTTCAAAGGAAAAATATCACAGCTAAGTAGTACAAGTTAATTTAACTTATAAAATGGTGCCGATTCTGTTGTAAATCGCACTAAACTAATTTTAGTCACATCTCATCTCATCTCTTTCTTACGAATATTATTGAAAAAGGATTATATTTGAAGTTGTCAAATTAATCTTTGCCGTCTTATTTTGCGTGTATTTAGGCGTAACCGCGATAGATGGCGACTAAATTTATATTGAAAACAAGCATTGGACTAATTTTGACAGGACTAAATTTCTTACATCCTTTTCTTATGTTCTTTGTTAGAGAGAGACATAGTGAGATTAAAATTAGTTTAGTTGTGAATAACAGAATCAGGGCCAATGGAACATTTCTTACGAATTCCTTTGAAAATTACTTAGATGAAATCGTTAGTTGTGTGAAACAATAGGTGAGGTAAACGGTGTGTTCTAAGTCCGCATATTGTGGTGACGGGTTAAGAGTGCGTACCAAGCCAGAAAAATATGGCAATGTCAGATGAAACAAACTTATGTCTAATCTTCGCGTGCAGATGAGATGGAGATAGCGTGTTCCGCGGAACAAAAATTAACTAAGCGCTTTTTATCTAAATAACTCGTAAAGTATAGAATATTTTAAAAAATCGTTAGTAGCAGCCCTAGGTCATATGTTAGTGATATTATTTATCGAATTTTTGTCTTAATTAGATACACCATGAACGAATAAAACCGAAAATTCATTATTATTAGAGGTAGCTTTGTGATTTTATTCTATCGAGGAAATTTCATTCTATTATGTTTTTGCTCAGGCAGAACCCTCGCGTATATAATGAAAATACTCATATAAAAATATTTTACTTGGTTAAATTTCAATTCTAAGATTGTTATTTTGCTTTATACGCAGTCTTAATAAGGAACCCTACACTGCGCGTTTTACGACACGCACTTGGCCAGATTTATTTAAATAACAAAAATATTTAAATATGCCTCGGAGCCCTTGGACTTTATACCTGGTATTAATAAAAAGCAACTAGTTAACGCGTATAACTATAACTATATAGATAAATAGTTTATTGCTTACAATTTTTATGTTGGCTTCGAATTTATTAGGGTTTTATTTACCACTTCATCACGGTATGAACATCATTCTTGAGGTGTAACGTCACAAAAAACAAAAAAAAAAACAAGAAAGTTCTTACAGCACAAGTAAAGGGAAAATTCCGAACAATAACAAAGGTTAAAAATTAAGATACATTTTGATACAAGCTAAAATCTAAATTTCCCCATATCGTTTCATCGTATTGACTCAGGAGTACTCATCATCATCATCGTCATCATATCAGCCCATGGATGTCCACTGCTGAACATAGGCCTCCCCCATTGATTTCCACTTCGAACGGTTCTGTGCCGCTTGCATCCAGCGGCGCCCAGTGACTCTGACCAGGTCGTCACTCCACCTGGTGGGAGGTCGTCCCGCTCGGCGCTTTCCAATACGTGGTGGCCACTCGAGAACCTTTCTTCCCCATCGATTATCGGCTCTTCGAGCGATGTGGCCTGCCCATTGCCACTTCAGCTTACTAACTCTACGAGCTATGTCCGTCGTTTTTTTTTTGTCGTTTTTTTCGGAGTACTCAGGACTTAAAATACTTACGTACTAAAAAACGGCCGAGTGCGAGTCTGATTTACGCATCAAGGGTTCCGACCTTCCTTAGAAGTTTATTTCTTGGCTTGGGCACTTCTTCTAAAATAAAAATCCTCATAATAATAATAAAATAATAACTACGGTTTTTTCACGTTTTATATATTTTATGTATAATTTGAAAATTACCTACACCTTGGTCAGTGATGATGAGGCCTAAGGTGGTAAGCGTAAAAATCCTAGAAAAAAAATTGGCTCGCAAATGCAGCTTCATCATGGTCACAAATAACTGTAATTATTTCATATCTTTGATATGGGGGATGTTATTTTGTAATTTTAATTATTACATTAAAAAACTACCTTTTCTGTTTTATAAAAAAATGTTGAACCTGTTTTGAAATGCATAAATAAAACCATATCATATTATGATATATTTGAACTTGTAGCACTAATTTGAAATTTCAGCCACTAATTCGGCCCCGATTGTTATTCCACAAATCAATATCATTAGTAGTGACCGAAATATACCGCTATGATAGACGGAGGGACAAACAGATGGGCTGAGTCGCACCTAAAGGGTTTTTTAAACCTTTTTGGCACAGTACCCTAAAATTGACGAAAACAAGCATCATAATTACGGAATATTTTCGGTTGTTAAGGGATTCTCAGAGAGCTATAAATAAATAAATGAATATCCTGGGAAATTCCTCACACACGGTCATCTGATCCCAAACTAAGCAGAGCTTGTACTATGGAAACCAGATAACTGATATATAATACATATACTATTTTTTGTTAGACTCAGGACATACAGACATGTTCATACACACAAAAGTAGTTCCTGTGTGGGAATCGAACCCACGAGCTGCGGCGCGTAAGGTGAGCTATGGGTTGCCGTAGCCACGGAATAGATCTTATTTATCTGTTCTGTGGCCGTAGCGGTAACGGTGGTTGGCCTTGACCAGCTACGAGTGTCATTCCTGCGTCTATTTCCGTACCTATATGTAAAAGGCTTTATTTTGGATTTGGAAAATAAGTATTTATTCATACTTAACTATAAATACAGAAAACGTGCGTCATAATTTAAAAGTTGATTAATTAAATTCTAATTTGATTTAATGAATTAACAATGCTTAGTAATTCATAGATCTATTTCACTATAATAATAATGATAATTTTCTTAAAATAAAATACAAATACATTATGGCAGACAATTCAACATTAAATATTGATAGACATAGTAGAAAAATATGTTTTAATGATTAAACTAGGTAAAAATCTATACTATAGGCACCAATTCTCTTTCAATAACATTTAAACAAGGATAATTAATGCTAATTGCATCATAATATCATCATGCGAAAATAAGGAAAAATTACAAGAAATATAAAAAAGAAAAAAAAAATAATTATACATTATACAGATTCTAACTAATATTATAAATGCGAAAGTGAGTTTGTTTGTTTGTTACACCTTCACGCCTCAACTACTCAACGGATCCAGATAGCCTATGGTATGGATAGGCTATCTGCGAAATGTATATGGACTTGGGCTTTTTATCAGGGGACAGCTAGTTTCTAATGATAACATTAAAATTTGTATAACATAAATGTGCGGGGGTGCGTTTGCGTGCATGTATGTGGGGGTGTGTGTGTGTGTTTGTTTTATGTACCATCCGAGGACGTGCGTATGAATACACAAGGCACGACCAAGGACCTTTTCAAAGCGTGGACCTTTTCGAGAGTCCTAGGTTTTACTTGACCAAAGATTCGTAATCTGCAAGCTATTTTGAGCCATTCTATATACTTAATACGAAAAAGTGCTACTACTACTATCACTTAACTTTACAAGCTTTATGGAATTTTCCCACACTTGCTTGGCAAGATTATCATCATAAGCTTCTTTTTTGGCTCTTGATAACTTACAGTTCTTAAAGAATTCACCACTCACTTTTCCAGCGTCATCATCTAACGCTACATAAATTGCAGTCTGAGCACCTTGCAATGGCGTTTTAAAAAAATAATAACATAGAAATTTAAGAAAGAATCCACTTATTTTATCAACACTTTCAAAGATCCTAGTGCCGACTGCACCCGGATCTACATTATTAATTACCACATTAGAGCCTTCAAGCCTCTTCGTTAGCTCTCTTGAAGACAGCACCAAATATATCTTGCTGTTTGCATATAACTGTATTCTGGACAAGTGATTGGTATCACACACTTCATCAAAGTCTACTTTTCCTTGATTGTGAAGCACTGATGATGTATTCACGATCCTACTCGGTTCCAAAGGTTTTCCTGTCTTCTTCAGAAGTGGTAGGAGTAGCAGAGTCAACAAGAAGGTTCCGTAGTAGTTCACTTGCATTATATAACTCATTCCGTCTCGTGTTTTAGGAGCTACGGGAATACCAACACCTGCGTTATTAACAAGAATATCTAATCTATCTTCTGTATTAGTGATAGCTTCTGCAAATCTTCGTGTAGATTCCAGGGATGCTAGGTCAAGTAATTTGAAGACAATGTTTTCATTATTTGTGCTCTGGATTATTTTTCGTTTTGCTTCCTTACCTTCATTTTCAAAAGGGCATGCGATGATGACTCTTGCCCCACGCTGCGCAAAATCTTTGGCTATTTCAAGGCCCATCCCCGCTGTACCACCAGTTACTATAACAGTTTTTCCATCGAGTCTCTTCGTTGATTCACATTTTGCATTTGTGTGCTTCTGATAGATGCCAACAACTAGCGCAATTATTAATATCACAGCGATAATTAGTATAATGGAGTACATCGTGTCCTTCACTTGGAGTGAGCGTCGAAACTGAACTGCGACAGCGACATTCAAATATTATAAAGGGTCATTCAATCGGAATGGAACCGACCGACTACTTATGATAGCTGCTGCTTTTCAATTCGCATAAAAGTGTAGATTAAATAGTCACGATGGCGTCATTAATTTAAAAAAATATATTCTCTTCAACTATTCGGTTATTTATTGCATGTGAGCGAATGACTTAATTAAAATTGTTATATATTTTATTGTCTCATGTTTTTAACAATTTTATCATATACAATGACTATGTGGCCGGAAGTAGCTACACCAAATTACATGAAAATATAATGATGCAAATCTCATTAAATTTTTCAGGTAAACTCTTGATGTAAACTCCTGTACAATAAATAAATATTATTATTATTATACTTATCTTGTTATAAATAGGTATATGTGTTCATCGCATCACGAATATTCATTATTATTTTACCCTATACTCTTGCCTTCCGCCTGACCGTGTTACGCCCATAATCTAAATCTAAGCAAGGGATTACTACCCTTTCTTATTTGAAACTTTCAAGATACTGTATAACTTTTATTACGTGTACCAAACTTGTTATAAGAATGACTAATATTTTATTAGGAAGTATCATTGTTGTATGTACATTAAAAAAATATTTTTAAATTGGTAAGTATTTTGTATCAATAGAAAAAAAAACTAGAGATAGGATTTGAGGGTATGATGTATCAGTTCATTCTGGAAAAGGGGTCTCGTGCCGAAAATAGTTTGAGGATCCCAGGTATAGATTAGTATTAGTATGAAATTAAGAAAACTAAGAGAAATATAGAGAACAATATTGTAAAATGATAAGAGTAAAATGTTGCCAAGACATATGGCTCGTACTGTCAAAAAGTTATCAGTCTCATGTAGAGCCACGCTTATAACTCTACATGCACTTACTCTACAAGCCCTAACTTCACAAACTCTACACCTTAGTCAAAATATGTGGCTTGGCCGTTTCGCTACCGTCACGTAAGGTGATAAATGTATTCACTGTTCATTACTTTTTAGGGTTCCGTAGCCAAATGGCAAAAAACGGAACCCTTATAGATTCGTGATGTCTGTCTGTCCGTCCGTATATCACAGCCACTTTTTTCCGAATCTATAAGAACTATAGTGTTGAAACTTGGTAAGTAGATGTATTCTGTGAACCGCATTAAGATTTTCACACAATAATAGAAAAAAAACAATAAATTTTGGGGGAAGACTCATATTAACTACTGCGCAGGTTTATTTGTTTAATCTGTGCTCACAAAACGTGCCCCTTTCATCTACGTCCTTGCATTTATGTCAAAATGGTGGCATTTATAATATGCACATAGACACTGCTATATTCGAAACTATAAAAAAAGACGTGTGGCACTCGGAGACTGCCGCGGTAAAGCTATTGCATAGCTGTTTTTATCAACTTATGCAATTATAATTACACGCCGATACAACCAATGCCACCTAGAGGCGAGTTGCTGAACTAAAGAGACAAGCGTGATATTTCAAAAAGTCATTAAAAGTTCTGCTATTCATCGATAGATGGCAAAACTAAAAAGGATCACCGCTGTGCCGGTCGGAAAGGGGGCGTGTTAGGTTATTTTCGTTATGGAATTTCTGGATACGGCCTCCACGCTCAAAGCCCGCGATATTTGTGAATCCCTCATATTTTTTTCATATTCATAGACTCATATTAAAATCGTAACTAATATTATAAATGTGAAAGTGAGTTTATTTGTTACGCTTTCACGCCTCAACTACTCAACGGATCATCATGAAATTTGCCATGCAGGCAGATAGCCTATGGTATGGAAAAGTGCATAGGCTACTTTTTATTCCGGGAACGCAGGTGAAACCGCGGGGCACAGCTAGTAATAAAATATGTCACTCCCACAGTTTAGATGAATCTATCGCCTTCTTATATGGTTAAATCCATCAAGCCATTTAGGCTACAGAGCGTGCCAAAGAAATATACATCTTCTTCAGTCGGTCCCTCATTTCTGAGGATCGTGGTCACTATCGATTCCGGTCCGAAGAAGCCCTCACCACCTAGTAGAATTTAGAAGAAGAGGTGGCTTCTCTCACATAGTCAGTGTTCGTGTTCTCTTGCCTTCAGTATTGCCATCCCCTCTTCTCATTTATACATACACTCTCGAAAAACATAAACTTCAGGGTCAGTCGAGTAAAATCCATATCCATTCATACTAATATTACAAATGAGAAAGTAACTCTGTTTGTTTGTATGTTTGTTACGCTTTCACGCCTCAACTACTCAACGGATCATCATGTTTGGCATGTAGGTAGCCTATGGTATGGAGAAGGACATAGGCTGCTTTTTATCCCGGGAACGTGGATGAAACCGCGGGGAACAGACTGTATTATATAAAGTAATGAACTGCCGGGTTATTTTGTATCTTTGGTGGTAATGGTAACGAACACCATTATTTATTTCATCCAATGACGCGCACGCGATATGACGCGACGATGACCATTCGCGGGCCCTGATTGGATGAAATTTATTAATGGTGTTCGTTACGATTACCACCAAAGATACGCGGTAGAGCCCCTGGATGGGTATGCTAACAATTTATTTAACATCCAATAATAAGGTATTTTTATTCCAGTATATTTTAATATTCCCCTTATTATCAGAGCAGACGCATACGTGGCAGTCGCATTGTAATTGAAATGTATTGTATGATAATTAAATTAGCTAGGTACATATTTATCAACCATAACCTTTATTACATCGTAGGAAAATAATTTTAAAGTTTGTTTCTTACTTTGAATATTGAGCTATTATTACTATGTATAGTAGCTCAATGGCTTTGAATAAGTTAGTTATACCTTTTTGAAATTAATTTCATGGCTGATATATTCTCCCTAATTATGCTGATAGAACCAATTGTAGGTAATTAATTTGTCAATACTTTTAGCCATCACGGTTTTCCAAGTGCTAACATAACAAAAATGGTATAAAAAGAGCTCCATAAGATCGACAATAACATCAGCGATCGCTCTGTTATTGCAAATGTCCTTAGGCGAAGTTGATCGCTTACCATCAGCTGGACCGTTTGCCTGCTTATTAAACTATTTTCATAAAAGAGTACAGGCCGGTTTACTCAATCTGACACGTTCACAGTATTTACACTTATGCAATTTCACGATACTGGATGTTTTATTACAGTATTACTTCTAATCGGTCAGTCAATTCTAACTGACGAATGCAAAAAATGACCACTATGTTTATGAGCAGTAGCAAAAGCAAATCTGTCTCCTTCATACTCATAAGCTTGACCGCGCTCGAGAGAGACGGACAGATATTTTGATGAAGCAAATGCAGTGCATTGCACGCTGCACGCTTATTCACATGCACTACACAAGCACAACGTGTAAATGTGTCGTGCCAGCTTTAGTTAACTGACTTGTACATTTGTTAAACTCACAGTTTATTGCTTTATCTCCAAAAATTCGACTACACACACTTTACACCATACAGTCCTAAAACTTATACTTACTGCTGGCGGGGCCATCGAACAAAAACATTCCATATCTGTAGCGCTACTCTGCAGAGTTTGATTAGTAACATACTGAAACATTACCAGAAAATTACACTGCGTGTTCTAAAAGTACCTACTTATTGTCTATTCAGTAAATTATTATTTAAAAAAAAATAAGTTTGTGAGGATAGATGCATGCAGTTTGTTACTTTCACGCAAAAACTACTGAACGGATTTGGATACAATTCAACACACTGATAGAATATGTTCTGGATGAACATACAGGATACTTTTTATCCCGGGAAAATAAGTCCTTCGGTAACGCGGGTAAAACCGTGAGTCTTAATCTAGTGCTAAATATTTATGTTTCCGCAGCCCTTAATTGTTTAACGTTGCTCTAAAAAAATATTCATTGTTAATATAGTAATTACAGAACGTGTTTTTTCCTAAAATAATTGTAATTTCTGCCTATAATGCCATAAACTAATATAAAACCTTGACTTCAACGTTAATGAACGTTATTCTAAAACATATTCATTGTTATGAGTAAGTAATTACAGAACGTATGGAACCAATTATGTTAGTTACCAAGTAAGTTATTTAAAATTAACTCACACTTTACGTCAAATGGTTGTAAATCGTTCTAAGTAGGTATATTAATCTGACAGTATACAATACGAGACGCTACGCTTAAGGGCCACCGCTCATTATAACAGCACGGCTACGCGTCGGCATTTACCTTGCCATGCAAGTGAGGCCTTTAAATCGTATGCGTTAAACTAAATTTTACAATGACTAGATAAAATAGTTGACGCCTCGCGGCGCACGCGCTTGCCGCTACAAGCCACTAGTTCTGCTGACCACACGCTTTCAGCGAGCGGTCCGCTCCCTTGCTGCGTGACACTAGCAAGCGGTATCTTGCCAAAACCGCGCTAGCAATTTCACCGGCACCGCGCCGCCCGCGAGCTGCCATCTCGAAGGGCGGCGCACTGGCAGCTAGTGGTTGGATTGAGTTGAAGCTGAGCCGGGCCGTTGCTGCGATGTAATGGTGCTGATATAGTGAGTGATGACTCTATAAATCATCATCTTGACTAATTATTTGGGGTCAGTGCCATATTTGATTTGGCTCAAGACACTTCTTTTATGTTTTATGCTTGCGTAGTTTACTTTGTAAAACATTGGGAAAAAACTGTCAGATTGTCTAAATATTAAAAAAAAAATAACCTTGGTGAGTTTCTTGCCGGAGTCTTCTCAGTTGAAGGCCGACTTCCGAACCGGTGAATGCTATATTGAGAGGTAGAGCATAGCTTTTATTCGCTCAAAGAGCAGCTCGACTTGGGAAGTGCCTCCACCTTACAGAATACCGCAGCCAAATAACTTTATGTTGTATTCCTGCGCGGTGTTCCTGTGAGTAAGGTCGCCAGAGCTCATTGGGGAGGGTGAAGGGTCGGTGATGCGTGAGCGATGCTGCGTGTGTTGCAAGCGTCCATATGGCTATGGTAACCGCTTACCATCAAGCGGGCTGTATACTTGTTTACCGAATTAGTGAAACAAAAAAAATCTTATTGTTTTGTATCTTAAAATTATAAATACAAAAGAAAAGAAAGGAAAATACAAAACATTTTAAACCAAATAATTTAATTTTCTTAACATAATTTATAAACATTTATGTGCTTTTATAAAATATTTACGTACTTATAATAATTATATAATATGCATTGTGACTTAGAGTTAATTTTTTACAATTATTATCACACTATTTATGAATTTATAGTCATGTTAATATGACACATTTTTGTACAAAATATGTTTAATTTATTTTGTACAATATTTATTATAGCTTAGGTAGTAAGCAAATCATGTACCTAGTAAAAGTTTATTGTGAATAAATTTTAAGATTTCGGTTCCTTATGGTCGGTAAAAGAAAAAAAAACATTCTCTAATACTTATATTATTAAAAAACGCATTAATACTAATTAGTATTAATAAATATTTTATTTTATTAATTTCTTATTGAGTATTGTATATTAATGTATATACTTCTGACCAGTTTTGGTACTTTTTGTTCCTATTTCCTTCTATAATACCAAAAAAAAAACTTCTATAGTAGAAAATGTTAAATGTTACCCCTAGTAGAATATATTTATTTAGATGTATATAATTATTATACATATACCCCCTTACTCATAAAACGGATTAAGTGGTCACCTAAATAACGACAAATTGTTTGACAATGACAGCAAGGTGACGTTATTTATTTGACCATTTATTCAGTAGATTTAGTTAAATAGCGTTTATGAGTAAGGCCGATAGATGATAAAGAGAGTATAGAGTTTAGTCGACGAAGGTGTCACGGAGGGAAAGTTAGTTAAGGTGGCCCTCTGTGGCCGGCGCAACTTCAACGCAAGCATAATCTAAAAGCTTGTTGTTTCATCCAACGTAATGTTTGACTGCGAAAAAAGAGAGACAGCATCAGGGCCGTCGGTTATCAGTCGGTAAATTCCGCTGACCACTCGCGGCCGCTTCGCTAGGTCGTCATTCATGATTTCGCATTCATAAAACTTGTTCCAGGAGTATACTTCTTGTGAAAAAATCTTACAAGTTTGCGAAAAAAAAGTTAGTTATTTAGAATCACACAAATACACGGCTAGATATAGTGCACAAAACATCTAACGAAAAATGTTTAACAACGCCATAATAAGTACAGAGGTTTTGTATAAAAAGTATGACGAATTGAGTCCTCTTAAGTAATTATAAATACCCTTTATATTGAAAGTATTATAATAAATTTCAGTTCCTATTCATGTGTAGGACTGTGGATCTGGTAATGGAATTATAAAAAATGCGTTAACTATGAAGCTATATTTCCATGGCTTCAATCGATTCGGGCTGTTATAAGGATCAATGCTATCTGATAAATATTTCTTTGTCAGACCGCTTGGCCAAATACCCAATGGTCACTCACATTTGTGCCCTTTGATAGTTTGATTGTATGGAAAATGGAGTAGAGATTTCTCAAGTAATAAAATGCTCCTAAAATAACGTTACAATATGTGGTCATTAAAAAAACTGTACTTATATTATGTAATGGCAAATGTATATTAAATCATTTAAAAAATTTACAAAATAAAAATGTGTAACGGAAAGGTGAAACAATATCAAATAAAAATTACGAATATAATTGGACTGTTTTACAAAAACCTTAAACCGACTTCAAAGTACACTAAGAAGTAATCAAATCCTGATCTGATGACAATGGGACCAAACGGGAAGCGTACCCTTTCAAATAAAAAAAGAAATTTCCAAATCGGTTAATAAATGACGGAGTTATGAGGTAACAAACATAAAAAAAAAAAAAAAATACTTTCGAATTGAGAACCTCCTCCTTTTTTTGAAGTCGGTTAAAAATGAATGAATTTTGATTGCATGAGATCACATTAAATAATCGGATCAAAACTAAGGAAAACGGGACAATTTGAGATAAAACCATTCATTAAAAGGGTTTTTTTTAATATATAATACAAGTTTTATATATAATTTAGATTTTAATTGCGATTTACTGGGTTATCATTACTTACTTTCATTTTTTAACATACTTATCATTTCTGTTACACATTTTACTATTTTGTACTTTAAATGTAATTTTTCCCTTACTAATTGTAGGGTCAATATTGCAATAATTTCATAGATCATAGCATTGAATCATCTATACATATTTAAAAAAGCTGAAGAGTATATATACTGGGTGTAACGGAAAGTGTACAGTAGGAATTCACTTTTTTGGTACTAGGCGCACAGATCGCGGGAGAGAATATTTTATATTAATACTAGCTTCCTGGCGCAACTTCGTTCGCGTGGTGCCACCCTACCCTACCCTACCCTACCCTATCTAAATCATCCAGGGCGTCTCATCCAAACGCATACAAAAAAATTAAACTGTACTTGTGTTTGTCACTGAACTCCTCCTAAACGGCTGGACCGATTTGAATGTTTTTTTTTGTATGCGTTTGAGTGGCGCCCTGGATGGTTTAGATTCACAAATCAGCCCGGCAGATGGCAGTGCGTATCTCGGTTATATTATCGACTGCAGTGCTATCTGCCGGGCCAGCCGTTTATGAGGAATTCAGGGAGATACACACGTGCAGAAAATTTTTATATATAAAGATTAGTACTGTCTGTACTTGATGTAGTCTTCCCCCATTTCGGATGGATATAACCTTTTCGTTACACCCAGTATAAGCTAATCTCAGCTGAACTATCAGTCCAAAAATCTTTTTGCGTAAGAGAGGCTTTTTAATGAGGAAGCTATTTAAAATCACGCACACACAGCTTATTATTTATGGAATGTTAAACAGTGACCAAAATCCATCAAATGACTAAAGATTGTTCCCGGGCAAACCAAATACCTGATCAGTATGAACTAGTATTATAACCAACTTATTTTGGTAAGCCACTATAAATGCGACTTTATACTCATCGCATTTAAAGTTTAAATTAACAATGTCACGTCGTATACAGTGGTTCAGCGTATAATCTGGTCGGGACTGATATATTGCTTGCAGGTACTGGAGGAGGCTCTCTGCTGATCAGTAAAGCTGAACGGGAGCGCTTTTTAGCTGTAAAACAGAAGTAAAGTGTTAGGCTGAAATCTGTTTCTTATTGATACCATTTTGGAATGCTCCTTATGATATTAACATATTTTTGTAACCCCAATTTATACAAAGCGTAGACAATTAGAAAATTTAAGAAAATTTCAGGGTAGGATATAGCAGGATATCCCTCGGGTACGCGGATGAAACCGCGGGGCGCAACTAGTCCAAACTGTCTGTCTGTTACGCTTTCCCGCTTAAACCGCTGAACCGATCGCGATGAAATTTGGCATGCATATAGCCTATGGTATGGAGAAGGACATAGGCTACTTTTTATCCCGGGAACGCGGGTGAAACCGCGCGGGTCAGCTAGTATTATATATAACATGTCACTGGAGAATATATTTGGGCTTATGAATTATAAAAATATCGGCGTCGCTTGTAAAATAATATTGACAATATGTAAACAAGACGGCTTATAATAAATCATATATACTAGTCTTCAATATACTACTTGAGAAGTTTTATGCGGAATTTAAGGCGCCTGTTGACTTTACTGAGTAGATATTTAGAGCCCGAGGACTAAAATGTTGAGTGGTATTGTGTCGTGCATTTGTTAGTTTCATAGTGAAGAGATATCCCCAAATGGTAGCTAAAGAATCAATAACGGTGATTAAATAATACTTTCTTCAAATATTGTAGTTTTGGGGCTTATAATCTCGTCCTGTTCTATATGTCCTGTCCGTCCGTCCATCTATCCGTTTGTCATAGATATTTGAACTAAATAGGTGATGTTTCTAAGGAAGGTGTTTTCTTTGAACGAATATTAAAAAAAAAACAGTAATTTTCGCACTTATATCGCCAAAATATGCACTCGGTTCAAAATGTCACAGTCAACTAGTATAATTAGCCATTAAATGAACAACCTAGCCTTTTTGTTAAACGGCGCCGTTCAGCAAGTCAGCCATTCATTTAAATAGGATATAGATTGGTTAGGTTAGATTAGAACTATGATAACACCGCGTGCGAGCCGAGCGAACGAAGCGAGCGGCGCCGCGGTTGCAATTGGCGGGCACTAGAGCACAATAAAAAACCGACCAAGTGCGAGTCAGAGTTGCAGACGGAGGGTTCCGTATAATATTAACTAACTCAACTTTGCTATGAAACAAAAAAACGCAAAAAAAGTGTCATTTTTTGTAAGGGCGCCCCTTACTTTTTATTATTTGTTGTAATAGCGGCAATAAAAATACATATTCACTGAAAATTTTAGCTGTCTAGCTTTTACCGTTCATGAGATAACGCTCACTTACAGACTGACGGATGGACAGCGGAGTCTTAGTAATAGAGTCCTGTTTGGCACCCTTCGGGTATGGAACCCTAAAAAGGATTATTTATTTTATAATACAATAATTATATAATTAATATCCCATTCAAAATTCAACCATGAATATCTCGGAAACTATGGGTTTGTGTCTAAGTTGAGGTAGCAGTGGACACTCTACATAATCGATATGCCCAAACATCGCTAAGCAAATACCTATTGTATGAATGGCCTAACCATCAGCCAGTCAGTTCAGTAAATATTGCAAGATACTACGGCATATTATTCAGGCCGCTAGTTGAACGGCGCCGTTTCGTAAAACGGCTAGGCTGTTAATTAACGGCTAATTAAGTTATTTGGCTGCGAAATATATACAATGTTAACTTACCACTAGAATGCATACAGCATAATACTAGACTGGCTATGAACGCAGCCAGTGGCAGAATTCCAGCCAAAACTAGCAATGCATGTTGAGCTGGTGAATGCTTCGTCCGAGACACTCCACAACTTGTGATATTGTACACATTGAAATTCTCGAGAATCTCCTGAAATTCTATTCCAAGCGATCTAATTGTTGCTTTCATTGCCTTTGGGGTTAAGGCCTCTCCTGATTCAGTTTTACGGAACTGGAAACATGGCCTGTAAATAATTGGATACATTTATTTAATCCTGAATTGTATGAAAATAAAATTATCTATTGATTAAATGATGTGTTAGAAGCAAAAAATATATGCCAACGTCAGTTGCATTTGTAGTTCTTAGCTTTCTAAAGATATTCTTCTATAGATAGGATAGCGTCTGAATATAGAAGAAAGTAGTTGAATTACCCAGGGTTAGCATAAAATGCTGTATTCGCATCGTGCAGCTGCATTCGAAGACCCTTCTGAGATAGTGCAGCTGACATTCGATCCCGAAGACTATTGTACCGTGCTCTGGTACCACCCGGCATTACTAGTCGAAGAAGATCACGCTCTCTTACGACAACTACCTGGGGAGGAACAGTTGCTTTATTGTCATCATCATCATCATCAGCCTATAATGTCCCACTGCTGAGCACAGGCCTCCTTTCACAAATGAGGGTGAAAGAGCAATACTCCATCACGCGTGCCCACTGCGGATCGGTGGAGGTAGGCTAGTGGTCAATCTACTGTTGGAATTTTTCAAGCCGCCTAGGTGGCATCCATCTAGCTTAACGACTATCACAATTAAGTGATAACCGGGACCAACGGCTTTACGTGCCTTCCGAAGCACGGAAACGCTCCACGACGGTGGTAGCTTAACTTTGCCGATCGATTAAGAACGGCTAATCATGCTACACTAAGAGTGCTTCATTGTAAACAAATTTAAAATGAGATTTATATTGTTGATAGGTTTTGCTAAGTTTATTTGATTAGCTTGTTTAAATATTAGTACTATATTTCAAACTACTAAACGGGTTTTTCCATCAGATTACTCTAAGCTTTTTTGTGAATAAGCACACATCATATTTAGTGATTTGTAGGTAATGGCAAATAATAGTCTTAAATTTCAAATTTCAAAATTTCAAATTTCAAAATCATTTATTCAAATAGACCTTCGCAGGCACTTATGAAAAGTCTGACTCTAATACTCTAATACCGGTTCGGAAGGTTGCATTTGCTGAGAAGAGCCGGCAATAAACTCAGCAATTACTCTTTTCAAAACAAGCTTAGATTCATTACATAATATTTACATTCTAATCGCACTGACAACAATTGCGTGCCCCGGCGCGGCCGCAAAACTACAAAGTAGACTGAATCTATATTTAATAAGTAAATAAATAAATGGCAAACTTAAGTAGACCAACCCCCACAAGCAGCACCTGTTCACAAGTATGACGCGTGTGGCAGCCATCGCCCTCCTCGCCATATTGGAGGGAAGTGAGCGACCCGTCACACGACGCCGCCGCAAGCAAAGGCCTTAAAGTGAGCATGACTTACTTAAGTCTGGCTTAGAAATAAAAAATAAACTAAAGGGAAACTACTAAACACGCAATTTGTTATCACTGTGACTATTGACAAGTTTATACTAAATATCATTTAGGTATATTACTTATGCGTATCCTTATTTGCACGATTAAAAAAACCTGCTTGTTTTGCTTAATTTAAAAAGGAGAGTAAACTTACTTCAACTAAGATATCACTGAATCTTTCCGGGTCATGAGAGTTGTTAGCACGTATCACCAAACTGTTGACAATCAATTATTTATATTTTTACTCTCCAGATGTATCGATAAACTAGTAATCCTCATCATCAGGATTGCCTTGTCCTTAATTAGGGCTGATTTTAACTAATTACTGTAATTTGTCTTACTTTACTGTTTTAATTAATTTAAAACATCTTAGCAGAACGATGGCAAAGAAAACCAATATTCTTACAATGTTATGTTCATTTTAAATATTTTATAAATTATTTGTCTTGGAGTACTTACCTAAATATTCCATCTGCATAATGTATTAAATTCTTCATGATCTTTAAATCACCAGTAACGTTATTCAAAACAATAACATCAGTAATATTACTCAAGGATTTAGATTTTATTGGAGATTCAAAACTCATATTAACTATTTTGTAATCTATTGGTCTTGAATCAGGGTCTTTATCGACAGCTTTTACTGTAGCTATGATAGTATCGATGGGGACGTTCAATCTGACACCAACTGTCATATTAGCAGTTTCAAATTCTGGTAAATGATCATCGATGTCAATTATTTTAACCAAAACTTGAATTTCTGCTGGATCCTGTAATAATAGAAATATAAGATAGTTTGGTATTATTTTTTACATTTTACCTACAACTCCATCAACTACTTACCAATCTATTATAAGCCTTATTTAACCTAGGCTTAGTACCATATTTGAAACATTTCACTGTGAGCAACTGTTTAGACAGTGTTTCTCTATCAAGGCGTGCAGCTGCTATGATCAAGGCTTTGCTATCATTTGTTCGTTCTAGTCTGATAAGACTAAAATCATTACCAGCTGAAAAAAGACGTGTATTCAGAACAATTTAATTGAAAATTCAATAAATTCTCTAAAGATTTTTATTTCCCATTTTCCCAATAGCTTTAAATATTTGCAAACCCCTATTTATTACAAAGCTTACGCTTAGATTTTTAACAATACTGTTAGCTTTAGATATACTGAATGTATTATTGAAAATACATTATAATACAAAAAAAAACAGTTGATTTTTTTGTGTGTAATAATAATACTACTTACTAATAAAAACTATTATTTACCTGTAATAGCATAGTCTATATCAGCATTTTCTCCTATGTCTTCATCAATAGCTTCAAGTTTTCCTATTACTGTTCCAATTGGCACTTCTTCATTAACAGTCATTAGCACTGGTGGATCATCCTTAAATCAGAGATTATTATATTTTTTTTAATGAATTTGTTTCTTTTTCATTTAAACTCTACTTAACTAAAATGTGTCAGTCATGAAAATTTACAACATCAAATGATTGGCTGCATACCAAATTTCTTCCAAAATGTGGTTTATGATCATCCACATCGGATACCATGACAGTTACAATCCTAGTGCTCTGTTGAGGTGGTTGGCCTCTATCCGTGACTAGAAGTACTAGTGTGTACGAGGCTTTACGTTCTCGATCCAATGATTGACGGGTCGTTATTAAGCCTGTATGAGGATCTGTAAAAGAAAGATTGAGAAACAATATTAAATAATTAATAGCTTTCCGTTGTTTCTCACGGTCATTTATGATCAGATTATGGTAATTATCTCGTACCTAACAGTGTATTCTGGCAGTTGCACTTGAGCCTACAAGGGACCTATTATAACCTTTGTATGCTTATCAACGACGGTCACATCATCACTCACCTCGTGGGTTATGGGCAATCACAAGACTACCCAAAATTTAAAATATTGAGAAAGGATAAATTTACCCACCAATAGCAAAGATTTTAGCATCAGCGTTGCTCTGTTGTATAGAATAGTACAGTTGACCAGAAGGTTGTGTAGGATCATCTGGATCACTTGCAACCACTTGGAATACTGGAGAACCAATCGTAGCATTCTGTAAAACAAGTGCTCTAGTGAGGATATTTTTCAGTTTCTTTCACAAAACATACAAATATATTTTATTTCATATGGGTTATATTAATTATAAAATAATAATAATATAAAATATCTACTAATAAATATACTTATAAGGTCCTAATAAATTAGTGAATTTCCTCTTGAGGGATGAATGTATAGGTTAATTAGTAATCAAAAAATTATATTAGAATTTTTTTAGATAAATTAATACTTTGTACTGATATTAAGTCCAATTTCGGAATTTGATTTTTCCCACGGATTATTTTTTAATATAATAATATTAATATATTTATATATAAATAATCTAATAATATATATAAAATGCTTTTGTGAGTACGTAAATACGCAGTTTTCTCAATCACCACCAACCCCAATCAACTTCCCGTTGGGGTGGTAAATACCCCTTGGTCTCCAGGTGGTAGTAAGGGAGTCTGGTCGCGGTGGGTGGAAGGGGGTGGTTGTGGGTGGCAAAAATGTTAAAACATATATTGCTGTCCTTTTCTAACGCATGAGGACTTCTGAAAAGATCTCTTTTCTGGAATGGAAAGTTCCAAAATGTGTAAAACGGTTATAATCGATCTCGAATGTTCTAGAAAGTTCAACAAATATCTGGAATGATCTAGAAAATTCTAGAGTGAATGCAAACTATTATAATCGATATAGAATGTTTGAGAAAGTTCTATAAATTTTCTGGCTTCATCTAGAAAGTTCCAAAATGTCCAAAACTGTTACTATCGAGTTAGGATGTTCGAGAACGTTCTAGAAATTTCTGGAATGATCTGGAAAGTTCCAAAATGAGTGCAATTGATTATGATCGATTTAGAATGATCGAAAAAGATCTAGAAATTTTCCGAATGATCTGGAACGTTCCAAAATGAGTGCAATTGATTATGATCGATTTAGAATGTTCGAGAAAGTTCTAGAAATTTCTAGAATGATCTAGAAAATTCCAAAATGTGTAAAACCGTTATAATTGATCTGGAATGTTCTAGAAAGTTCCAAATTGAGTGCAGTTTATTATGATCGATCTAGAATGATTGAGAAAGTTCTAGAAATTTTCCGAGTGATCTGGAAAGTTCCAAAATGAGTGCAATTTATTATAAACGATTTAAAATGTTCGAGAAAGTTCTAAATATTTCTAGAATGATCTATAAAATTCTAAAATGAGTTCAATTTATTATAAGCGATTTAAAATGTTCTAGAAAGCTCTATTTTTTTTGGATTAATCTGGAAAGTTCCAAAATGTGTACGAATGTTATTATTGATCTATAAAAACCAAATCGAAGTGATGTACATCTAAATATTCTAGAGTGATCTGGTACTGGAAATTTCGGTATATAAATCGAAATTCAGTGACTTTTCGTCAGTTCAATTGTGATTGCAGTCGAGTAAAAAAAAGAACAAACTATTTGAATGTTCTGGAAAGTCTTTCAATATCGAAAATAGATATCTATAATATGTTAAAAAATGTATCCTTATATATTTTTTATACCATTAAACATGCGATGTATTTTAACCCGAGCAACGCCGGGATTCGCTGCTAGTATAATTATATTTTGATTACTAATGACCTATACATTCAAGCCTCAAGAGGAAATTCATTAATTTATTAGGACCTTATGTAATAAAATTTTATTTTTGTAATTTTATTTTGTAACGGGAAAGACCCCAAGTACTAACCTCGCTAACAGCTAAAACCTCTCCTGCAGCAGGTCTAATAAACCTCGGCACGCCATCATTAGCGCTTACATCTCCTATGTAAAGAGATAATGATGTATCTCCCGTGTGGCCTCCACCATCAGTTGCGCCAATAAGAAGCCTGTAAGGATCTGTTCTTCCGCGGCCTGTTAGGTCTTTGCGAGTTTGTATCTCACCTGTTATTGCGTCTATTATGAAAAGACCTGGAAACAATTGAATTAATGTTATTTCAAAAAGCCATAATATAATGAATCGAAAAAGAACAAGATTTATCGAAGACTGTTAGTAATATTGTGATAGATTGACTCACCATTAGCTTCACCTTCATCCATAAAATCATATTTTATCTCTCCACCTAGACCTTCATCAGGATCAGTCGCTGTGATGTTGATGACACTTATACCAATAGGAACATTTTCAGGAACAACAGCTGAAAACATATTATTATTGTAAAAAATATTTAAAAAGATAAATTACAGAAACAAAAATATTTTATTACCAGTGTATACAGTTTTCTCAAATGAAGGTGCATTATCATCTACATCAAGCACGTCTACAAATATAGTGGTGGTTGATTTTAATCTATCTGCTCCACCTTTGGGTATATCAACTGCTACTACTTCTAAGCGAAGAACGGATTGACGCTCTCGGTCTAGAGATTTATTTTCTGCGACCTGTAAAAGAACAATATAGTTTTTTATTATTATTTAATGCTATGTCTAATTTAACTAACTCAAAATTTTATGAACAATGTTACCTGTAATACTCCAGTTATATTATTTATCATAAACAAATCTGAATTTTCTCCTCTCAATGAATATCTAATATCTGAGTAGCCTTTAATTCTATCCTCATCTGTTAGGACTGCGTCAGCATCATTTGCTTTAATTGTTACAATCTGTTCTGGATATTTAACTGATTCTAGTACACTGACTTTGTATAACTGAAATGAAAGTAAATCATGATAAGCTATGTTTCTTTAATAATATATTTTCACCCACAAATTTGATATAATTATCTTACTTCTTGTTCAAATATAGGTGCATTGTCATTTAAATTGATAACTTCAATTATAATCTTCGCTTTACTGTGTTTACTGCCATCGTTACTTGTAGCTTTTACAGTTATAGTCAAGTTAGGATTTGTTAACTCTTCATAATCAAGTTGTTTTGTCAACACCACTTGGCCACTCAAAGGATCAACTTGTAACAAACCAGTCTCAGAATTAATTACTTTAAAATTGGAGATCACGTGACCAGAAATAGGATCTTCTGCCGTTAAAACGACGACGGTGCTTCCTATTGGTTGTTCTTCTTTTATTTTATGGTAAATTATGGGATTTGAGCTGGTCCAACCTGCATTTGTAAACTGCGGGTTTTTATCAGCATAAGGCTGTATATAAATAGTATGCTCTATTACAGCAAATTGATCTTCCTTATTAAGCTCAGCGTTTAAATCAACCACTTTTATTGTAAGTATAACTATTGATGCTTGACTGTAATCTAAAGTTTCGTTGACGAATATTTCACCAGTATCTTCATTGATACGAAATATATTTTTGTAATTATATGGAGCATTCGGTTTTAACTGAACACCAGCTTTGGACAGAGCTTTAATAGGTTCAATGATACTAAACTGAAGCTTTGCATTAACATCTGTATCATATGCAACCATTCTAGTGACTACATCACCTATTTTAGTTTTTTCAGATATATATGTAGTTGATTCAGTCATATTGAATTTAGGTGGTTTATCATTAACGTCCTGTATAGTAACAAACACAGTTGTTGTCGCCGTTTCAGGAATAGGCATTCCACTGTCTACAGCTGCTACAATTATTTCATATTTATCAGCGTTTATATCTCGGTCTAAGTTTGCATCATTTGATACTGTAATCAGACCTGATCTGAAATAAATTTTATGTTTAGTAGAAGTAAATAAAATCTTCTCATTTTTTTAAAGTCGGCAAAAACATAAAGTATCATTATTATACAGGTTGTTGTTTTGTTCAGCGACGAGCGACTCAGGATCAATAATACAAATGATACTGGTGCTAAAAAAAATATAAAAAAAATTAAAAAAATAAAATTTTGAAAATCATGTAATAAGCTAAAGTGTAGACATAATACTCAACGAGGTACGAGGGAGTAAAGGGGTGGGGCGATGTCGGCTTGCGCCTAGCTCTAGTCTGTGCACGTGCCTAGTAACCATACTTTGCAGTCATTTTATTTCAAATTGAATAAGGTATTTCTCAACATATTTACAGTATTTAATGGAATTAAGTCCATTTTTGTGGAATATATATTTTGTACTACCGCTCCTGGGTCGCTTGTCGCCGACCAAAACAACACCCTGTATATTCCAATTATAAATCAGAAATAAACAACATACTTTTCATTAACAACAAAGTTGTCTTTAGATCCCGAAACAATATGATAAGTCAGGAGATCGTCCAAACCATCAGGATCGTTAGCAATTACCATTGTGACATTCTGTCCTGGTTTAGCATTTTCCCTGATACTAGCTTTGTAGTTCATTGGATTAAGATCAAATGTAAAGTCTTCGTTAGTATCAGGAATTTGTTGAGAAACTGTATATTTGTAGTGATGGTAGTTGCCTTTAAAAGTAGGTCTCTGATTTCCTGGTACACCAACTCGTATATAGATTCGAGTTTCGTTATGAAGAGCTGGAATGCCTGCAAAATATAAAAATCAGTTTAGGCCGAATAAGTACTATCAAGTAAGTTAAAGACAAATAAGCAAAATAATCACTTTTCTTAAAAAAACTTATTATGTTAATTAAATTGCAACATACCATAATCAGTAGCTCGTACGACAAGTTCATATTGTCCTCTTGGAGTATCCATGGTTTCAACTTTATCCACAATAGTAATTTCTCCTGTGTCTTTATCTACATCAAAAACATTACCCTTATGATTGATGCTATTATCTGATTCAAGGGAATATTTTATACGACCATCTCCTTGAGTTGGGCCATCTGCATCTGTAGCCTATAAAGCAATAAATTTGATATCTATATTTGTTTCTTTTACCACTAAAGTCTTACTTACGATACTTAAAGAAAGATAATTTAAAAAAAAAGATAACGTAACGTAAACTTACCCGTACAACAAGTTGTGGCTCGAAACTAGTAGCACCATCTCTTATAGTCCTACTATACTCAGATGCTTCAAAAAATGGCGCATTATCATTTACATCTAATACTTCAACAAAAATACTACTTGTTGTACTTTTGCCACCTCCATCTTTAGCAAATAATGTTAAACTATAACTTTTCTGTTTTTCATAGTCCAACACCTGACCAACGTATAAACCACCTGTATTTTTATCTGTTTTGAACATATTTGATCCAAATCCTGTTAATGTATATTCTATTTCCCCAAATATACCATAATCTTTATCCATAGCTTGAGCTTCACCGATTTTAGTACCAATTGTAGAATTTTCTAAAACATTAAACTTGTAACTGGGTTCTTCAAAAACTGGAAAGTTATCATTCATGTCCAATAACTTTATGTTAACTCGCGCTGAGGATAACTCTTGACCACGGACCGATGAGACAATATCGAAACTAAACTGTCTTTTTTCATCATCATCAACATCATAATCTAATCGGGATGAATCTTTTACTTTTATACTTATTGGAGCTCTGCCTTCACCATGATCCGTATTTATAGAAAATACGCCTTCAGAATTGAAAACATTTCGCAAACTTAAATCGTATTTACTATTTTGACCTATGTCAATATCTTCTACGTAAATTGATAAGCCTGGAATAGGACTTCCATTTTCAATATTTTCTGGTATGGATATATCATAAACTTCTTTATTGAATTTTGGAACGTGATCATCTACGTCTGTTACAATAATAGTGATGGGTGTTACAGTATAGTCAGATGGCACTTCATTGTTAATCAATTCAGTAGCCTGAAAAATAATATCGTAATTAGAAGTCATTTATATACATATAACTTTAAGTAAGTAAATAAACAAGTTAAAATAAATAATACCTGTATAAAGAAATTATACACTCCACCATTTTGCATAACAATATCGCTCTCTCTATCAATTGGAATATCAGAAGCGACCAGTGTTGCTTTTCCTATCGGTTTATCAGGCAGTAATTTGAAATACTGCGCTGTGTCCCCTTCAAGGGTCAGCAGAACTGGTCGAGGGTTCGCAGTATCACCATCTTTTGCTATGATTTCCATTATACTGGTATTCTGAAATATTATGAATTTACATCTTATAATACGCAATCGTAACGTATATAATAATTATATTTAACTTTATATTTAACAATTTCGTAGACAATTTGGTGAGCCCTGAGGAGTCTCAAACGGGTAGGTTAAGTAAGGGTAGGTTTTAGGTAACCATGCATGAGGGCTCCCTCTAATAGGGATAGCACGTCGGCTCAGAGGGCCTACTATGAAAAATAATACTCGATAGTCCGATCATTGTTTTGAAATATTAACCAATAGAATTGCAGCAAAACTGATGATTTTTCAAAGGACACCCTCAGAGCTTAACCGGGGATGAAAAGAGATGGACAGAAGACAAATAGAGAAAATACTTACTTCTGGTGTATTTTCTGGTACAGTAGCAGAATATGGTGCATTAACAAATGCAGGAGGTTGGTCTTGCACATCCCAGATAGAAGCTGCCACACTTGCTACAGCTTTAAGTGGTTTATCAGAGCTGTCACTGGCTTCTAGGCTGATTATGTATGCTGTTCTACTCTCGAAGTCTAGAGGTTGTTGGAGAAATAGTCGCACTTGGTATTCGTTTGAGGATATCTGGAATAATTGTAATCAGTTGGCTATAATAATGTTGAATTATGAACGAATTATTTTTTTTACTGTTTATAGGCCTGTGTTTGACCGCAATCTCACCATGGTAAGTAATGATGCGGCCGAAGGTGGTAAGCACACAAAGCCTAGATGGAACTGGCTCTCAAGTGCATCTCGGAACACACCGAAAGGTGCTTGGCGACAGATTTTCAATTTGAGGATGGTAGCCAGCCAGGCGGGTACTACAAAGTACCCTACCACCGTGCTATGGTTTCCTCACGATGTTTTCCTTCACCGAAAGCTCAAGCTCATTGTAGGATTCGAACCTGGGACCTTCATCTTGGTATCCGACGTCACTAGCACTGAGCTATCATCGCCTAATTACTCAATAAATGTTCATACTCCAATTAAATTTTCGTTATAACCTCTCCATTCATTGTTTTTCTTACAAACTTTTATTTAACTTGCAATGTATATATCTATGTTTGTTCGTTCGTATGGAATCGTGCAAGTCGAATTTCACCCACTTCCAGTCGTCAGATCGACTTGAAATTTGGTATATTGGATGACAATTCAAGTACAGTCACCAACAAAAAGCTTGTATTAAAAATGAAATTTTTAACAAAAACTTATTATGCCAGAAGCCCAGCAGGTCTTAATGCCAGATTATCTTGATAAGCAGGCAGACTGTTTACCTGATGGTAGGTAGAAACTATAGAACTTATAGAGAGTAGCAATATCTGGGGGATTGTCAATGTGTTCCTTATAACAAAATATATCACTTACCATGTCAGTGACAATTCCGAATTTTGAACATGCTTCTAAATCACTTCCTCTCTCTTTGGTAGAACATATCACTTGAATTTTTGCATTAGCACCTTCATCTCGATCCGTTATAATTATCTTTGGGGTCACCTGAAATTTTTATTACTTAACTTATATCAATTGGTCAACTTTTAAAATGTGTCTTTTATAATTACCAGCTGAAATTACCTCAATTTCATCACCCACTGGTGTTGCTTCACTAATATTAACAATGTAAGGTCTATTGTGGAAGACAGGCGGATTATCATTGACGTCCTTTACCGGAATAACCCTTCTAAGGGATACTGTATTTGGTTCCGTATCAGCTATACCTTCATCTGTAATTAAACATTTAACCCTTTCACTTCACACTCATTTTAAATATACAGAGTTATATTTTTCGAGGCCTTATTTACTCTGCCAACTTCCTTCATCCATACGTTACAAGGCTGCAGAAATTGTTGTCTGTACCCTTCTAGTTTTCATATTATTTTTTTTCTTTATTTTTTCTGGACTTTTATCCTATAAGGATATGTCAGTCCCATCATAACCTAAACTAAACAAAAACAATGTTGACTCAAAAATAAGCTTCTGGTCTAAACAAAACTACATTATACATATTCTAACACGTACAAATATAAATCAAACGAATATACATTCATTTGTCGAAAAACCACTTCAACTGGCTAGATCAAAAATCATTTTTGCAGCAATGGATGTCGGATCAGCCAAAATACTTTGTATTACACCGTCATCCATTAAGTTGATGTTTAATGTTCGTATTAATGTTTCTCTCGCACCTCGGTTTTTGACACACTCCATCAACAAATGTTGGACATCATCAATAATATTACAAACATCACAGTTAGGCGAATCTACTTTTTTCATGAGGTGTCCAAACTTTCTTGATGGAATGTGTCCTGAACGAAGTCTATGTGCCAGTATCACATGTTTTCGGCTCAGTTTTATATTAGCAAACCAGGCTTCATTTGCTTTTGCTAGTAATTTATATTTTCGAGATCTCAAGTGATCTTAATAGTGTCCCTTTACTGGAGATTCTGTGAAACTTTATATCATGAGCTGCTACTATGAGTCATGTTGATTCTTACCAGTAATACTGATGATGACTTCGAGAGAGTCCTGCTCTTCACGATCCAAAGTCTTGGCAAGAGTAACGACTCCTGTCAGTGAATTTACAGTGAAGTACTGACCGGATATAGAATATCTCAGCTGGCCATTTTCAGGGTCAACTCCTGAAAAAATATAGTTGAAAAATGTATGCATTGCAAGAACAATTTTCCTATTTACCAAATTTTCTATTGATAGTAGGTATAATACGATGAATCATTTCAGGATTCGTACAAACATTTAAGCAAATATTACGCAACTAAGTGACAATATGAAATTTTATGTATGTAATAATTTATAGAAAATATTTTGACAAAACGAGACATCAACTTTTACTGTTGTGGAGTGTTTTAATTATATAGGAGTAATAAATTATTTCATGCATTTTTACATTGTATGAATCCCTATTTCTCTTGGTCACGCCATAACTTGAGAACGACTTTACCGAAAGTTTTCTAATACTCTGGAGAAGGTTTTTGCGTAGAAAGTTGAAGAAAACTTAACGTTAGGGTAGGATATCCCATGTAATACGGGTGAAACTGCGGGGCGCAGCTAAAATGTATAATGATTTCGCCATGATTTTTTATATCATCCGTAATGGTTGAATAGTTATGAATAAAACTTGACACAGATCCACCACCACCACCGGTGAATCACGAAATCTCTGGAATTAGTTACAAAGCCAAGAAATAATTTTCCGAGTCAAATAAAATTTGTATAATCAGTAATTTTACCTTTCAATTGATATACAGGTGTACCGACCGCCGTATCCTCTGAGATACTAAACTGAGACATGTCCCCGATTTGGGGCACAAAATGAGGCGCCCTGTTTATCACCTGACTCGAACATAATTGCAACAAACATACAATTAGTAGAATTATAAGTGGGTTCGGGTCGTTGAGCACTGTCGCTACTTTCCTCCGTTGGAATATTATTTCGGCCATCTGAAATTAAATGTTTGGAAAATTAAACTAATATGCCTAAAAATGCTATGTTTAACATTATGAGCTTCCTTGGTTAAAATTATTCTTTATTATTAGATCACGTCAAAAAGGCGGCCTAAGAGATCTTTCCTTGGATGCAAACGTCTTTGAACCACCAAGCTGGGAAGCCATTAGACAGGTCTACATTGGTTAAGAGCTTTTCGCCACAGCTCTGATCCGTCACTGCTTCTTCTAGGCCCTATATCATCCTACTAGAGAAAGCAGTCAAATATACTCTTATACTCTTATCGAAGATTATACCCTATACTCTTTTTTAGAACCCAACTCCTAGAAACCAATGATTCAATAAGCCAATCAGATTATAGTTCATCCTCTAGTGCTAATCAAACTCTTTACAAATACCGTCCCTGATTGCAGTACCGGAGAATTGCTCTTTTAAACAGTCGTGCGTAATCTCCCAATCATTATTCGCCAGCAACTGTCCAAGTCGAGGTTCAAACTTCCCTCGAGGGAAGCCCTTCCTTCGCCCTTGAGCTAGTTCTGTCTCTTCTCATCAAAACAACTGACATGCTTCACACAAAAAATTATGAGAAAAGAGAGAACATCATTGTTGTGCATTGAGCCGACGAAAAGCCTACGAAACGTTATCGACAGCTGTTAAGCTTGTTTCTTTATGTGCCACGTCAACTCCTGAATTTATATGAACATCATTAGAAAGATAGCTTGTATCATGGATTTTGTAATTAGTTGTGACAAAGAAAATACTATCCCACCAAAAACATTTTCATGTAAAATGTTGCCGCCAAGACATATGGCTCGTACTGTCAAAAAGTTATCAGATCTCATGTAGAGCCAAGCTTATAACTACATGCACTTGCTCTATAAGCCCTAACTTCACAACCTCTACACACCGTAGTCAAAATTTGTGGCTTGGCCGTTTCGCTACCGTCACATGGGAGTAAGGTGAAAAATGTATTCACTGTTCATTGCTTTTTTGTTATTCAATAGTTCTTATAGTATTGAAACGGCCAAGCCACAAATTTTGACTACGGTGTGTAATTATAATTATAATAATAATTATAATTTTGACTGCTCTACATGAGATCTGATAACTTTTTGACAGTACGAGCCATATGTCTTGGCGGCAACATTTTACATGAAAATGTTTTTGGTGGGATTTCACTTCTTTTTTTTTGTTTGAAATTTCCAAGTTTTATAATTTTTTTGTTGTTTGTGTACTAATACAAGCTTACATACCAAATTTCAGCTTTCTAGGACTTCAGGAAGTACCCTATGAGTTTTGATGATCATCAGTGAGTCAGTGACGAAATCGGGGTTTTTTAGATATCAATAAAATCTAAAGTATAAGAGCTATGTTATTGAAACTTAATATGCTTAATAAGTTCACTATTGACATCATGTTCCGAGAATTTTGTTTATCTGGTATAATCCAAACCCAAGTTATGAGGGTTCAAAAAAACGACGAAGCGCTTCGAGAAAAGGTAGGTAGTGCCCTTTCGCTTCGCTTGGCTGTCTTGGCGGGGGGCACTCCCGTGCCCCCAGATTTTGTAACCGTAAAATAATACAGTGAAACTGTGAAAAGAATTTTGCGAAATTCAACTCATATCATTAACGTCCGTCTAAATTTAGTCTTATTGCTTTCTGTCCAACTGCATGTAGTTAGCGTGCAGTCGTTAGAACTACAACGTTGTTTACAAGTGCTACATAGTCAGTCAGCAGTTTGACCCAGTTATATCACATGCACAAAATCACATCCAAACTGCAATCCTGCAGATAGCTTGCAGTCAAAGTATCCTACTAAGTGTGATTTTTAGTAATCTCTTGAAACCTCAACGGAAAAACTAATCGAGATGGAAATTTGCCACGCGAGTAGAATACGACCTGGATTCATATATATGATAGATACTTTTTAATCCGGTTGGAGAGTTTGCTCGCCGATTTAGCCGTGTAAGGGTGATGAAGCTAATCTCTTGGGCAACCACCATTTAGTATATAAAAAAACTAAATTCGAAAAAACTAATTTCGAGAATTGAAAAAAACCAAATTCGAGAAAAAAAATCGAGAATTTGAGTGAAACCGTGAGGCAACATAATAAATATAAAATTGACTCGTTGAAGCAGTTTAAATTACAATGAACAAAAAAACTAGGCGTGAATATAGTAATTCTATCAGATCACTTACACAATGTAAGTAGAGCAGTACTATAGGCAAGTAGGTGATACCAGTATTACGGTCAAGTGGCGGAGGTACGAAACAATTCGTTACGTCATAGTTGGTGGTTCAGTAAGTCAATTGTTTTGAAATTGCTGTATTTTATATTGTTTTCTGGGGTCCATAACGCTGACTTATATTTTGTTATTTTACAAATTGTACGGTTATATGATTTCTATAGCTATTTTCATCAGCAGCACTTGAGAGCCAGATTCTTACTAGGCTTTGTAATTACCAACTTAGATCATAATCATCACTTAACCTCAGGAGATTTTGGTTAATTACAGACATAATATTTATTAGAAAAAGATATTCAAAACCACAAAAAATGTGTAGCCCAAAAATTTGGTGAAAACCTATATTTAGGTTATTAGTTTTCTTCCGCAGTGAGAAACTGTTGTTTGTTTCACATTTGGGTTTGTATTCGTGTAAAATATAATAACCTAAAACAGCTTTGTTAGACTGGTATCCGAGACCAGTTTTTTAAAAGTCAATGTTACTCGTATTCAGAATAATATCTAACACGAAAATCGCCTCGATTACAAGCAGTAGGTACAACTGGCAACTGTTGTGAATCAATATAAACTCTCACATCTATGACATAAGGTGTTGTTTACGATTTGAAGAAACTTATTCAATTTATCGAAGTCGCCAAAAATCTGTATTTTTTTTATTTTGTAATGTAATTTGTTACGGTTATTTGAAAATGATCCAATTATACATAACAATTTATTCTATTAAAAATCAATAGCGTAAACTGATTACACGAAACATGGCCAGAACTTCTATAATTATTTATTATGATGATCTAAAGAAGCTATTAGGGACTATCAAAACTATTTTGCAAAATGGCTTTTATTATGAGCTTATTAAAGTACATAAGATGTAAGTGCAACAAGTAACGATGCGTATAATAGCATTCTGCAAATAACCAGTGGTTATCCACAATATTAGTAATTACGTCAACTAATTATTACAAATTTGATGTGCTACCAGTTTAATTGATTAGTTTTGTTACATCAGTCATACCATATTTTATTTAGAGTTCCGTAGGGCTATAGTTGCTATAAAATATATTCATATTTTCTGCTAACTTCGTGTTTAACGTCGACTTATTATATTTTAAGTTTTCTTCTATGACCATCTTAATGATAAATAAATAGGCAAATTGAGATTATTATAAAACATTTAAAGTATCATTATACGTCTCCATCATCATCACTTCACTTATGCTAATGCGTCACCAGGTACTTCATTTTTACTTTATCCCTTTCGCACCTGAGATTTTTTCCGTCCAAATCTTTTTCTTTGCTATAAAATCTTATTATATACGGTAAATATCATGGGAAAACATATTTAGAAAATATACCATTTACATAACTTCTAGAAAGTGCATAGCACGTTCGTGACATCCAGGTGTGTAGACAACGTTGTAGAATTTTAGAAAAAATGAACTCACTATCGTATTATTCAGGTGCGAAAGGGTTATGCTTTTTCTGACTCTTTTTTGCTACTATTATTGTTTATTACTCATTTGGGACATCTATTAAAATATTTCTGTATTATTACAAAAAGGAGACAACAAAACGATAGTAAAAATAATAAGCCTTTGTTCCAATAATCACCTTATATCTATCGTGTCTATTGTTATTAACAAAACATTTTATTATGAGTCATGCGGAACTAAGTGCGGAACCAATGAATACAAAAATGTACTCGCACTTATACATATTTTGATTGAATGATAATATTGCAATATTTGCTGAGTTTACTCTTTACGTCACGTCTATAATCGTATTACATGCTTTGTTAAAATAAATACATGTGTTATGGAAAATTGATTATATTTTATATATTACTAATTTTACACGGCATGTCAATTTTAAATAATGTACAACAATTAATTCTATAAAGTTAATTCATTTAACAAAAAAAATATTGTTCAGCACAGAAATGGCAAACGGTAATTCACCAATCTATGCTGAACAATCAACGGAGCTAACCAGCTCCACAATACACTAATTCAATGAATCGCTGCAGATTATCTTCACAAATCGTTTACCACTAACGAATATACTAAGAGTTACCAGATACCAGGGTAATGCCAATTAAGACAAATAAAACACCGCTTGACTTGCGGTTAAAAAAAAAAAACTATTGTTTTCTTCCCCCGCACGGGTTATCCAAACAGACAAAGGACACTACATATTTACAGAAAATATAACAAAGTTGTTCCTAGATCGACCGGTCTAGGATGGAGTCATTGTTTTCCCGGTAACGCAGCTGAAACCTAGTAGTGCGGAATAGTTAGCAATAAAATAAGAATCGTTTTGACCATCATAAAACTCGGTACAGAAGTCATAGTAATGACGATGGATAGAAATCACTTTCCCAGTAGTAAAAATTTTACATAACAGAAGTTGACAAAACATTATAATACAACGAAATCTATTGTTGATTTTTTTTACATACTTAAATTATCTTCGCTCTCTACTACATGAACAAGTCGAAAGTCATATAGGCTGTAAAGTTTTGCTGTACACAGACAGTATAATCTGTGGTACGACCTTTATGTCAGTGAACTATAGACAAAGACCCATGGGAAATTGTGATAATTGGTTGGGCTACGGCGTAACTGCTATTTGTTCGATAACACGCATTCGTTTTAAAGACAAAATACTTTTTTGGTGGTTACTTTCCAGGTAAAATGACTCATGAAAGAATTTGTGACTCAGACGGAAGAAATGATTGTACCAATATGGATTTTTGGACCTTAATTTTAAGAAAGTATATCGGATGTATCATAAGAATGACGATTATAAAGGTGTTTTGTAGATTTATGACCTACAAGATAACTTTGAGGATGCTAAGATAATGAGCTGTAGGCATAGTAGTTACCACAAACTCGAGACAGAAATCTGGACGAGGTGATTACTGAACTGGAAGATTAATGGAGGAACGATTGTTGAGAAGAATAGAGGAAGCTTATTTCAAAGCTGGATTGAGTATCAGATGATGATATTGATCAAAAGGATGAATTTAATAAGTTAGTAGCGTTGCCAGCAAGAAGACAGAAGAGTTATTGTGAACAACTACAAAAAACTAAAGTTAAAAAGTAATGTAACTTACAATTATGAATATTTAGCTTAAAATACCATATTATGTTGTAGTTCACTTTATACTCAAGAAATAGTTAAAATATTTCAAATTCTAAGAAAATTAGGCCAAACTGGCTGAATTTTGGTGATATTACTTGTAGCCCAAAAATTAAATTTTGGATTTTTGACACAAATATAATATTTTATATTAAAGACCACGTTCAAACTCCAAGATCCGTATTTCACCATCACGGAGCCGTCTAAATCTCATGACCTTGATGAATAACTGTCACATCACACATGCAAGGAAAGCTCATAGTGTAAACACACCTTTACTTAACTGTTAATCTACAGTTACGTCACTTACCTTAAACAATCCTTAAATTTAATTTAATTGCACTACAAATACACAACACTACACATAATTCTTCATTCGAAATTAGAAATAATGCACATTTAACTACTTTGAACACAACATTATTTTGTTCTTGCGTAGACACTACTTCGGAGTACTTCGCTAAGTTTAAAACGTACTGTCAAAAACTTGTAGCACCGGTCGCTGGTTCTCGACTTGTCTTGGTCACTTATCTCTGTCTCACTTACTTGTTTATGGTGATATAAAAAGAGATAACAGTACTCTTTCAACGCTGCCTTCAATCCCCTGCAGATACAGCCTTTTTGCAAAGGTAAAAGTAACGGGGTTTTTCTTGAGATGCGTGCGATGAGATGGAATGTGTGAGGTCAGTGATGTTAGACAGAGATAAAAAATCCACTAGGTCACGTTTCAAAAGGGCGAATTGCAATAAGTTTTTTATTAGTGAAAAGTTAGTGTTAATAAGGAAATTATTTGTTTTGTTTACTAAAGTGCATGATCGGTATTTATGGATTCGTTTATTGTTTTTTTAGTTTAGTTAGCAATGAATGTATAATGCCAGGTAATCAAAATACCTGTCATTATACATGTCATTAGAGTGTGCATGTTTTTTAATTTAAAATTAATGATAATAATTAGAATTCTATCAATATCGCAATATCATGTTTTTATAATATTAAATGTGACAATTACTAAGTTTTATAATCATTACGTCATTACTTACCATTTTTTTATTAATTTGTATTCATAATAATAATTTATTTATTCCATAGTTACTCCATAATTTAATGGAATTTAATATATACATTTAAATATATTTGTATGATTAATTATTAATCAGATACAAAGATATTAAACTAGGTAGCAGTCCAATGGTAGTGAAATATGAGTATTTCAATGTATGTAATTTAAAAAAAAAACCATTTACTTATGGCAAAAATTTAATAAGATACTAGGTATATAGGAATTCTAATTATTGTTTTTCAGCTATAAATAATTATCTGTAATATTTTTATTCGTATCGCCTATTCTGATCCTATACCTATAATACCAATTTATCATTTATAAAATACTCAGGAAAATATTTCAATCCTAATAAACTGTTACGGCGCCATCTATAGAGTATATAAAGAACTTCATAACAACGTATTATACATTATTATTCGACATGTGCAAGAGCATCATTTAGTTCTATAATTCACCGTATGGCGTAGCAGTAGCGGGGAATGGTTATTTATCAATTTTGATCAAATGCATTGTTTTGGCTTATGTTTAACGAACCACCAGATCTGATATAATGTAACGGTAAAAAATCACTTAACATTGCCAAAAATAGTAATTTTTTTTCCAACATTTTTGGTTCTACGACTAAAAGTTACTTGACATAGGTAAGTTGTAGATAATCTTATTTGCTTCAAAAAATGTTGACTATTTTTTTTTTGGGTTCGTCAGATAAACCATAAAAACCATTTGAACCCTTTTTTCAAGGATGTAGCCGTGGGACACGGGGCTTAACTTAAAACTGACCCCCCCCATGATATCTGAAAAAGCACGCTAAGCCCAAAAAATTAACATTTCAATGGACTATAACCTAACCAACTGTATTTGGAGTACCCCGAGTCAGTTCTGTTCTGGGTGGAATAAAAGCACTTACCGTAATATATGTACCATATTTGGTAGTATAGCAACAGTTTATGGTAATCAACTGTGTTAATTTTAAATTTGGTGATCACTAAAAGGAGTTATCTTCCGCGGACGCTCGGACTGTGGAATGAGCTCCCCGCCGTGGTTTTCCTAATGGAGTACAGCATGGGGTTCTTCAAAAAGGGTGTGAAGAGATTTCTTCAGGGTCGGCAACGCGCGATTGATACCCTTAGTGTTGCAAGCGTCCATAGGCTACGGTAACTGCTTACCATCAGGCGGGCCGTATGCTTGTTTGCCACATTAGTGGTATATAAAATAAAACTATTTTTGGGAAATGTGCAAATCTGTTAAATTCATATACCTACTGGGATAGGTCTTCAAACTGGGACAAGTACTGGTATACCGGGACGTATGGTAGCCCTATTCTAGCTAGTAGTCGTTCAGATAATTGCTAATTATTGTAAAATTTTAGCCTCATCTTAATAAAAGACAATAGATTTATTTTAATATTGTATTTACAGTTTAAAATAATTGCCAACATTCAGTAACAGCACAGAAAATAAAAGAGAAGGCAAAATGTTAAAGTATAGTCGGTGGGTAAGACATAAATAAATAATAAATTAATCATCATCATCTGCGCTTTTAGAATTATTTCTCCTTATTTCTACATACGTAGGAATGGAACTGTGTTTTCTGTAACCACCAACAGACATTTCAAGCCTTCTTTTCCTTTTAGTTTCTAAATTAGGCCAATTATTTATACGTCTAGTACTTTGATTTATATTTCTGTAATGACCATTTATTTGGGGTAACGTTTTCATACTAGTAGTTTCTTCAATTTCTTCAGAAACAGTTTCTACTATTTGTGTGGTCGAACTCTTTTCTATTTTCTTAAGCTTAACAACTAACGTACTAAGTTCATCTTTTGCATCTTCTAGATTGTCGTCAGAGATTCTTCTGTTCATTCGTGTTGAGTCTTGTAGCTCTTCATTTTTTCTTATATTTTTATATCGGTCGGGAATTTTAGCATCATCAGCACTAAATTTTAATATATCTGGTGGATTAGTTGACCATGTATTAACATCAGAATGGGAAGTATGTATATCAGTGTCGAAAAAAGGTATAGCAGTTGTTACCATAGGTAGCATTGGAGTTGTATTTATTGGAATGATTCCTGAACTACCAACGTGAAAATCTTCTATTTCTGATGTAGATAATTCAATAGGAGCTATGGATGTTAAAGGAATGTTAAATTTTGTCGTTGTCTGTAAAATTTCTGTAACAGTATCGACTTTAGCAGTTGCTTCCGTTTTAGATTCCGGTGAAAATACATTAAAGTGTAGTATCATTTTAGTTGCTGCTGTTAAACTATCTTCTGATTTTTTAGGAGTACCTTTCTCTAATGAATCTTTATATTTTTTGTTTTCATTCAATATCCGCGGCCTTTTGTATCTATAAATCGTTTGTCTTAGAGGAATTGTTGACTTTCTCCTAAATTGTATTATTGGTCGTGATGTTGTTATAAAGATAGAATCGGACGTGGCTTGAGTAATTTTCGCATCGTTTCTTTTAGATTCATCACTCAAGATACTCGTTGGTTTCAAAGGGAACAAATTGAGCATGACACTAAATGATTTCGTATTTTTAGTACCAGCAGGCGCTAATGCAGTATTACGTATTTCACTAGAGCTCTGTACTAAATGAACTAATTGCTTATGTAGATTCTCTTTGCATTTGATTCCTAGACAACTACTGTTTATTTTGTGACGTGGTATAGGCTTAAACAGCGGAATATTAGTGGACGCTTTTTCATAAGTACTTGGCGTTGGAATGGGAGAAAATCTAAGGAACGCATCAGCCAGTAGATTTACTTCTCCTGGACTAACAGGTTTGTAATTAAACAATGGATCTGATTTGTGATTTGATGCCACTTCAAATTTATTTGAACTTTCTGGTACAGAATCCATTGCTGGAGTTGTACCCAGTTCTTGACTTTTATCTACTGGCTCTATATAAACACCAGTGAAAGCAATATGTGCGTCTGCTGGTTTCATGTGCATATCTCCCACTTTCGCGTTAATAGTTGTTTCTAAATATTTTACAATCTTTTGGATATTTTGTAATCTCTGAGCATTACGATAGTTTTCGACCCAGCTTCTTGAGCCATATGTTTTACTGAATGGCAAAGGCGTTGGACTTCTATATTCAAAGATGAAAGGTCTCGGACTTGTTCTCCTAACAGACGTATATGTTACTGGCTTTAAAGTAGTAGTATAATTTACTCTGTACTTTCGTTTACCAATAGGCCTTGTCATTTCTAAAATAGGATCGTTATAATTAGTCTCTTGTAATGCATTTACAAGAAGTGGCATTCGTTCGTAATAATCTTGGTCAAATCCGAAGTAGCTTCGGTCGAGTCTGTCAGCGAATGGACTGTCTTTTGATGTGTCATAATATGTTCTGTTATCATTTCTATTATTTTGTACTAAACTCCATTCTACTGCAATCGCATATTCGTAGATTAGTAGAATTACCTGCAACAGAAAATAATTATTTTTGTTTTAATGAATAAAGTATATGTAAATAAAATAAATAAATATATGAGTAAATATATGGCGGCAAAGTAAATGGTTGACTGGCGAACTATTTGAGGTTGGCAATAACGTAGACATATAAATTATTATTAGAGATTAGTAGTTCTAGATTTCCACAGAAAAGTGTCCTGGGACCACTTTTATTCTTTAACGATCCACTCAATTTTTTCTAAGTAACGCCGAGTTCTTTTTACTAATAATTGGAAAAAATATAAATTGAAAAAAAAAAATGGCAGAGTTGCACTTCAGATCCAGTTGCTTATAGGATGTTTATAGGCCGGTAGCATATTGGTGATTCCCCTGGTACTGCTTATGTCCATAACCAATACGGGCCATTACAAGGAGGGCGATTAAGCTGCCAATTAGTCAGCCTTCTAACGTAAAAAAATCTATACCTAATTATGAAAACAATAATAATCAAATGGGTTGAAAACAATAAAGTAAAGGTTATTTATGTTATCTAAGACATGAGAATAAAACTAAATAAATAATGTGATGAAATATTGTGTAAGGTACAAAGTAGATAACTAAAATTAACAATTATTATATTTGGAACATAATTGTTAATATATTTATTTATGTAAAGGTTAATATTTACAATAAACTAATACATACAAATAAAACAAAGCGTTGGGACATTAAAAAAATATGAAGATGACTTGAAATGGACTGATTCGAAAAAACTTACAAATAATCTACGTATTTATGTTTACAATTTGTGCAAGATGTATTCATATTATTATTCTTCTGCGGTACCTTTGAAGAAACAAATTTAGACTCGTTTAGATTCCGAAATATACTTTTTTGGAAAATCTTTGAGGCGGCAACTGTTCTGGCTCGCTTTCCAGAGACATCAGATATTCTAGAGGATATAGATGGGAGGGTCTATGACCGAATCCTCATCGTCCGCCAGAGCGGTGGAGCGTATTATTTTGTTAATAAGTGGACTGTTTTACAAAAACCTTAAACCGACTTCAAAGTACACTAAGAATTAAGTAATCAAATCCTGATCTGACAATGGGACCAAACGGGAAGTGTACCCTTTAAAATTTTCGAAATCTGTAAATAAATGACGGAGTTATGAGGTAACAAACATAAAAAAAAAGAAAAAAAAAAAAAAAAAAACATTCGAAATGAGAACCTCCTCCTTTTTTGAAGTCGGTTAAAAATTACAATTTCATGTTAAATTATAAAATCAGCACAACTTACGTATGATAGTTAAGTATTTTTTTAGATAGGTAGGTTACGAATGAAACAAAATTTATGTAATCATTAATTTATTTAACTTGGTTTTTGTAAAATTCAATGACTTCACATTATTATTTAAGAAAATCAATATTTATAATATTATCACAATGTCATATTATGCGAACAATACTTATTTTGTCTTGTGGAGCAACTCTTTATAGTAGATTATTGCATCGAGCACAAAGTAATTTATTATTGCACCGAGTGCCTGATTTAGAGCCCGAGCTTTAGCGAGGGCTCTAATCTAACAGGCACGAGGGCAATATAAATTACTTAAGGCGAGGTGCATAATCTGCTTCTCTTTCAACTATTACCTATAGGAATAGTAGATAGAAGAAACTCATATCAAGCAGTTAAAATAGAAGTTTAATTGAAATGAAATGAAATGAAATATTTTTTTTGAAATATTTTTATTGCTGCAAAATACAACACAGTAGGTATAAATGATACACATAAAGTATAAAAAATCTTAACAAACAATTTACAAAAAGAACTCATACCGTAACATAATATTGTATTAAGCAGATACAATTCCTGAGATGGATATCATCAAGGGTTCCTCACTAGGCAAGCCTGTATCGAGGAAACCTGAATTTTAAAACGGATTAACATTATTTATTGACCTCAGGTAGTGGACATAGACAAGTACTTATTATATAATATATAGGATACTTTTAAAGGAATATACATAAATGTCTAATTAATAGCTACCACAGAATAAAATGCAAATAAAAGTGAATTAGAAAAAGCCATGAATTTTAACAGTATAGCATAAATAATATTTAATTGTTCAATAATTCTTCGGTTTTTAATTGTTCAATAATTCTTCGGTTTTTTCGTAGCCATTTGAACATAATATTTTTTGTTTCAAACACGGTTTTGTTTCTTACGTCGCAAAAATGAACTACTTTATTATAGACGTAGATCCTCACAAAATCACCGAACCGTTGAGCAAACTTAGTATTTACTGAAGGGATGTTTAGTCTGTAAACTCTGCGATTCCTCTCTAACTCGTATTTAGAAGAAGTAAGTACTGCTCTGTGCATCGAAAGTGAAGTTCTAAGAATGAAAAGTTGACGCACACTAAGCACTCCGGCGTCTTTATATAGATTTGTAGTAGGGTACCGATATGACTTTTGAAGCATAACCTTAAGTACTGAACGCTGTGCTCTCTCAGCTTGCAAAATGAATGTTTTAGCGGCACTGCCCCAGCATGGTATGCAATAAACTATTAGAGATTGACAAAGTGCATGGTAGACGGATGTGAGGGTGTCAATACTTGCAGCATACCGCAGATTCCGCATAACATTAATCAATTTTCTTATACGAGCTGACAGAGCCTCGATATGAATTTTAAATGACAGATTCTCGTCAACATTCACTCCCAAATATTTAATAACATTTGTGCGAGTTAATGATTCGCAATTACATGGATTATCATCGCACAGTACGTGATGAATTCTAATCTTGATATCTACGTCCGGAGCTGAAGCAGATGTCTTATGGAAGCATAAATACTTCGTTTTTGTAGTATTTAGTGTAAGTAGGTTACGCTGTAACCATTGAGTGATAAGCACCATGCCTAGCTCAGCAGAGGAGCAAACTATTGGCCAAGTTGGTCCATGAAAAATAATTACTGTATCATCAGCGTAACACAAAATATCAGCATTTTCAATGAGAACATCATGAATGTCATTGATATATAGTAGGAATAACGTAGGCCCGAGGATACTCCCTTGTGGTACACCAAATCTAATTGACTGAGAGCGACTTATAGTCTGACCAATTCTAACACACTGCCTCCGCTCTGTTAAATAACTTCTAAACCAGTCTAAGGCGGTTCCGCGGATTCCCATTCCCTCTAGTTTTTTTAGAAGTATAGGAACGGAGACAGTGTCGAAAGCCTTCGCCAGGTCTAAAAAGATGCCAACGCAAGATCTTCCATTATCAAGATGAGATGACACTGCAGTTGTGAGTAGCGTAACTGCATCTTCTGTATTTTTACCCTTACGGAATCCAAACTGGTGCGAAGATATTAAGCTATGAGAGTCTAAAAATTTTACAAGCCGTGTATTTACTAATTTTTCCAGCAGCTTAGAGAAGGTTCCTAAAAGCGATATTGGTCTATAATTGTCAACAGAATTTTTAGATCCACTTTTGTAGACTGGTGAAACCGAAGCAGTTTTCCAATCTTTCGGAAAAACTCCGTGCAATAAACTCAAATTAAATATGTGCGTGAGCGGAAGTATAATACAATTTTTAATGCACTTAACGAGAGAGTTGCCGAAACCATCAGTACCTGGTGCTTTACCGTTTTGTAATTGCATTATTAATTGCTCAACCTCTCTGCAATCTGTTGGACATAAGAAAATAGAATCTCCTGGAGAGCTAGTAACGCGAGCTGCTTTTGCAAGGTCTGCTTCGCTCAGGTTAATTTTGGTAAGTATTTGATCTGCCAGTCGTTGACCCAGAGTAGAAAAGTGTTTATTAATTGAATCAATGGAATCTTGCTTGTTTAGATAACCTTCCAATGATAATAATTCGGTTGGTTCTTTGTTATAATGGGATAAGTTACAAATACTCTTAATTGATCGCCAAAGTTTTTTTGGGTTATTTTTGTTTGCTTTAAGTTCTCTGTCTTGGTATTCAGTTTTTAACTTTCGTAATAAATCTATAAAGAAATTTTGATAGCGAGTGTATGTTATTTTAAGGATTTTATTCTCCGGGTCATTCCTGGTATGTAAATGCAAACGGTCACGGTTGCGCATACATTTCATGAGACCTGGAGTTATCCAGGGCTTTATATTATATCTAGATCTACTGATTTTAACTTCTTTAGTATGTTTGCTAATGATTCCTGTTAAGATTTCTGTAAAAACTTCATTAGCTCTGTTTGTGTCATTGACGTTGATAACGTCGGACCATTCGACATTCATAAGATCTTTTTTAATTGCGCTATAGTCTCTCATCATAATGAAGCGGTTTGGCCGGACAGGCTTCGGCTTTTGCGTACTCCGTAGTGATCCGTTATATTTACGTGACCAACAATACCAACAACTTTTTTCCAGCATTGTACATTTCTTATGTAAATATGGTCAAGGCATGAAGATTCTCTTGTGGGTTTCGTTATAGCCGGAAGAAGTCCGTGTTCAGCCATGAAACACTGATACTCCAGGCTTAGTGGATTTAACGTGGAGTCAGTTATGTTTACATTTATATCGCCGGCAATAACAAACGGTAGTCCCGTTGATTTATTGATATATGTTTCTAAAGATGATAAAAAAGTATCTAAATTTCGGACAGATGGCGAGCGATAAACTCCTAGAACATGGACTACTTTAGGTATAAAAATGGTTAAACAGTCAGCATCATTTAAGAGGGGTTCCGAGACTGTAGCGTTCCAATTATTGAAATTAAAAGATTTTCTATAACACTGTCGGCTTCATTTAGAATGTTTTCCGGAGTTAATGTGTCGCTAGATGATTCCATTTTAATTCGAAGCGGAAGCACTCAAAATCAGATAGTATCACACTTTATCGTTTCCAAAAATATTGTCAAGCAAAATTAACAAAGTTCCCGCCAAATCACTTTTTTAAATTTCTTTTATTTTTAAATCAGAGTTGGCAGCAATCATTTTTTAAATTTAGAACAAGTAGGATAGAAACGAATAATACGTACGTAAAAAAAATTTTAGATTATTAACCAAGGGGATAAAGCAGTATCTTCTGTCGCGGGTGACGATTTAAATCGCGAGCGTAACGAATGACTCGAGGTTTACTCCCGAGCGTAGCGAGGGTGTTAAAAACTTAAATAACGAGCGAAGCGAGGGATTTAAGACGAGTCCTGAGTGTAGCGAGGGATTTAAGTTCACCTAAGACTAAGACAGCTTTATTACCGAGGAAAATACTCTACTTTTCGTACCATTTGCGAAAAAATTAACACAATAATAATATGAGATAAGCATTTATTAAAAATAATGACAATTAAAAGTAAAAGTTAACATTCGAAACATTGGTCCAATTCAAAAAATTTAAAACGTCCAGAAGGATAGTCGCCTCTATGGAAACACGAAATACTGGTGGCGTTTGTTCCATACAAACGTAATCCTCAGTTTCCTCTCTGGATAATGACACTAGAGCAATGGTTATTTTACCATGCAATCTGTAGGTACCACTGTATGTCCCTCGGTTGTGTTTTTCTCCATAAATTAATTATTATAAGAATTATCCAGCTTTCTAAAATCACAAAAACTTACCATTTTTAATGCCCTTATCAGACGTCCAACGAAATTTTTTTACGAGAATAATAAAACAAAGGAAAACCGACCGACATAGCCATAGACCTTCCTATTATGATTCTTGTTTTTTTTTAATCGATCCTGTTTTGGAGGAGGAAACCGGGGATTACAAAATAGCGATTTAGTCTAATTTAAACAGGTATAATCGGTCCAAGATGTAGTTGTCTCTATCGCTCTCGGGCGGAATAGCTCGGGCACAGCGCGACAGAAATAGATATGTTAAAAACCTATTGTTCAATTTTCTTGCAGCCATCCTTTCCTCTTAAAAATTACTATTGTTATGTTCGCTTTTTGTGGCATAGAATGTCACTTTTTTGAGCAAGTGGTACGAAAAAAGTATTGATATCGGCTGGCTGAATAGAGCTAATCCATTGAGATTGGCACCTTTTGGTGCGATTAAAAAATAAACTGTGCAATAATGAAATTTCATACATTTTTATTGCTCTAGAGCATTAAAGTCTCGCTTTGTACTGAGTTTTTAGTGTGATTGTGATAAAATTAAAGCATAGTTGGAAGAAAAATAATTTGTTACCGAAAATACGTAGTAAAATCAAGTAATTTTATAAATTCCGAGTTTTTTTTAAATATTGATTCGATCCAGGCAATATTTGCAATATTTGGAATTTTAATATTATGTCTATTTCATAATCTTATAATATTTCATACAAATAATTTTTTATTTACGTAATTGAACAAGAAGTAGGTTTGACAAATAGTATTAAATGATTAACCAAATATTCTCTTCTTCCTTCTTCTTTACCTAATACTACCTTAATAGATTAAGTAGCGGTGTTGCGAAGGACGATGTCCTGGACTCCCTCTCCCTACCCTACTTATTTCCGTAAATCCGAAGCTATTTCGGAAATATATACATTTCTTCCTAGGAAATATATATATTTCCGATATAATAAATTTCACTGTCGATTTTAGGTAGTTTAATATTATATATTTCATATTCAGGGTTATTGGTAAAACACTAACAACCTTGCAGGACTGTATTTCTTACACCATAAACAACAATTTTTTTCTATGACTATTTACAAAGCATAATACATTTACCAAAAACAAACATTCAAGATTTCGTTGTTCTATCTAACACATGATGACATACGAGTCAGAGACGTGGACTTTTACTGCTGGCCGCATATAAGCTTAGAGTCACTCAGCGAGCTATAGAACGAGCTATGCTTGGAATTTCTCTACGAGACATGGTCCGAAACGAGGACATTCGTAGGAGAACTTAAATTACCGATATAGCTCGTAGAGTTAGTAAGCTGAAGTGGCAATGGGCAGGTCACATCGCTCGAAGAACCGATAACCGATAGGGAAGAAAGGTTCTCGAGTGGTGACGACGTACTGAAAAGCGCCGTGCGGGTCGACCTCCCACCAGGTGGACCGACGAGATGGTCAGAGTCGCTGGCCTTCGTTGGATCCAAGCGGCCCAAAACCATTCGAAGTGGAAGTTAATGGGAGAGGCCTATGTTCAGCAGTGGACATCCTTAGGCTGATATAATGATGATAATCTAACATATCTCGATTCTGTATTTAGTTGTAGCTGCGCCTCCCATACACTGTCATAGTCTTTTGTTATGCGTAGAGTTTGTAACAATTAGAGCGAATTTAAATATTTTTATTTTTGTATGAAAGTCTGATGACTTAAAATCTGAAAGTAATAATAATAGTAATAGAACAAAAGTTGTTGTTTGTGATGTTATAATATAGCCCTGAGATGGTGCTAATGTTTTTCTAATAACCCTATATATTTAAAGGTAACAGCTTTACTTACTTAAATCTAGGCATGAAACGCAATTTTCATAATTGTGGATATCACAATATTGATATGCCAAACATAAAATAGCTACCTTATGACTATTTTAACAGATTGGAAAAATCAAAATTATTTTTATGCAAATTAGTGTCAAAATCCTGATGATCATCATGTTTCCAATCATTTCTGTTTATTTCCAAATAAACCGGTCGATTCATTGGCAACATTGACGTATACTTTTTAGATTCCCCTGTTATTTTTAACATGTCATGTAGGTTTTTGATTTTTTCAATTCCACTGGTCGTATTATTCAAAACAAATGTTTGCTTTGTCGTTTCTGCTTCTTGAAGTTCCTCATCAGGTATTTCTTTATCAATTTCTTCATCTGGTATAGCAGTTTCATGTTCATAATTTTTGGTTTTAGGGTTTTCAATTCCACACGTCGTTTTATTCAAAACAAATGTTTGCTTAGTCGGTTTTGTTTCTTGAAGTTCCTCATTACGTACTTTTTTATCAATTTCTTCTTCTGGTATAGTTATTTTATATTGATGGTGGTTATAATTACTAGTTTTATAATGATGAGTATTTATTTTTAAGTTGATTATGTCCTGGAAATTTGTATTTTTATTCCATGTATTGAAAGATTCATCTTTTAATGTCGTTCTCCTATCAGGTATTTCTATGTAAATCTCTTTTTCTGGCTTAGTAGTATCAGGTTTATAATGCTTTTGATTATTAATTTTTGTTTTGATCTTGGTAATGTTTTGGATATGTTTCGTTTCGTTTGATATTATGTTTTCATCAGGTACTTCTAGGTCAAAGTCTTCTTGCGTTATAGTAGTTTCATGTTGATTATGTATGTTATTGGTTTTTGTTTTTATATAGATTTTATGCTTTAGTTTTGATTTTTCGGGTTTCCATGCATCAATAGATGTGCTATTTTGAATTTTAGTTGGTATTGTGGGAAAAATTTCTGTTACCATTTTATCTATCAAAAAAAGACTTGAGGTTTTATTCTGCCTATCATAATCAATCGTAGGTTCAGATGGTTTAATTTCTACACTACTTTGATAAGTGATATTATTTCTAACTAAGTTGTTTTTTGATTTCACAAGCTCCATACTGTGAACATCTAGATTTTCAAAATCAATATCTGTGCCGTTGTTTGTTTTAGGAGTAGAAGAAAAATATTCATCATACTCAATGTCACTAAAAACAGGTAATGGCTCGTGAATTCTGTTTTCAGGTTCCGGTACGTTATTTTCATTATTATGCAACCAATTGTCTATAAAATTATATACAGTAACCTTTTTTTCAATTTTGCTCTTATCAGGTATTTTTGTGTCAATTATTTCAATTAATTTGTTGACTGTTATATTAGGAGAAATATTATTAATTTTGGTGGACTTAGTTTCTTCACCACCTTTGTTTTTCAATCTATTTGATAGATATCCTTTATAAAATGGTTCATAAATATTATTTTTATTCTGCAGTGGATAGATATTTGTTCCAAAAGATTTCAGTCTTGAAGGTATTGAGTATTTTGGATCAATTTTATTTTTATTTATAAGCTTTGATTTGTGAATTTTATAATCTGAGTGTGATTCAGTTTTAGATGCTGCTTCTGGTTTTATACTTATTAAAGTCAATTTATCAATTGTATTCTCTGGAAATACTCCTTTAACTGACTTATTCGAAGGAAGAAAATGTAAAGATTCGTTTTTAGTTGATTTTTCACAAGATGATTTATTATTTTCTATATGAAACATAATTAGTTTAATACTTGAAATTACTTTTTTTAATAATTCACCTGTATTTCTTGAACACTTACAGTGAGTTCTGTCTTTGATAGGATTTGTTGGTATTTTTTTTGAAATATCTGTTTTACATATTGTTGTTTTCTTATCATGATTTCTCATGGGTTTTGTGACAGTTTTTATGTAAGGTTTTTCAGAAGATATATCTTTAATATTAGCAATAGGTAGTGTTAATCCAGATTTAACTTTTTCATTTATCATTTTATCGAAATAATGTAACATTCTCTGGTAATCTCGTATTTTTCTTATTTTTGTAAAATACTCGGATGTTGTCGTTGGACTTTTGTAATAGACTAAAGGTGAAGTTTTGTATTCCAGTGTAAATAATCTTGATGTTGGCATTTTGGCCCACCTTTCGTTGATGAAAATATTTTTCTTGAATCTAAACTCCGTGGATTCTCCTTTTTTGTCATATGCAGGACTAGAACTGGAGTAATCATCTATGATTTTTTCCAAATATCTATTTTGATTTAGGGCCTTTAAAAGCACTGGTAGCAATTTGAGTGTTGTGCTATCAAAATTGATATTTTTTTGAGAAAACTTTGTATCTAGTGCAGTGCCATCTGTTTCATTTAGTAAGCCATACCAATTAGATTTGAGTGTCAATATTTTACTTGAATTTGATTCTGAATTGATACTGTATTCGTAGACAAGAAGCACGCTCTGAAATAGAGACATATTTTAAAATTAGTTGGTATATTTATATAAAGATGTTATTTAAAATCATGACGCGTCAAAAACATTTCAATTCTTGTTAAAACAGGTGATTAGATACAACTAATTATTAACAATAATAACATTTACAACACCACAAATAAACGACTTACCTTTACTGATAAACATAGTTCTTTTTTTACAAAACATGATAACTCCCATTTACAATCTAGATTCCAATATTAATACTACTAGCTTTCCGCCCCGCGTTATCATCTGTCGTTTCACCCCCACTTTACCCCCTTAGGGTTGAAATTTCCAAAAATCAGGAACCGCAATATATACCAAAATCGAGGCACGCATTAAAATCCTCCCCTTAAATAATAATTACCCTTTTGATGATACCCACCAGGGTTCGATTTTTGAGAAACCCATCCCAACCAAACCCAACCCAAATACATGTTTCTTTATTTTCTATCCAAAGTATTAATACCAAGTTTCAAGTTAATTGGACCACGCGGTAGGTTTCTTCTATAAAAACTGAAACACCCCTAAACCCCTTTTTAGAGGTAGTTTAGAAAAACAAATATCGATAAACTTTAGTATTTACTAGGTAAGTAATCGTGCTAAGGCTGACATACGAACTGGTGGTAACTTCAGTAGCTTTGACCTTCATAAGTGCCCCACTAAGGCCTAAATTGAATTAATGGCTTTAACTTTGCTAAGTTTCAAGTATATAAACCAAAGGAATAAGACTTTTCATACATACAAAATCCCTCCTTTTCACCCCTTTCTTTGTGGAACTTCCTAAGTTATAAAAGGAACCAGTGTGCAAAAGTTTGTAGCCCCAGCGGTTTAGGGTTTATGAATCATAATGTATAGACTGAAGATATTATTATGCATAAAAATTTATGACAAAAACGTCTGACTATAAATATGAAATTAAATCTTAAATATTATACCTACGACGAGAGATAGTCAACCTTATAAACTCAGCTTATATTGAACAAATATTATCTACTATTCAAATAGATACTTAGGTATGCGGTTTTTTTCACACTTTACATCATTATTTACACACTTTGCATATTTAATATTATGTGATCGTTTTAAAGATAATAATAATAATAATAATAAATTTATTTTCTTTCTCCTTACAAACTAGAATAACAATTTATACGATAAACAGATATATAAATGTAATATTTTTTTTATTATTGGCACTAAAAAAACCATTGGTATAATTTACGGACGAACTTACAATCTCTAGCATGTCTCTAAAGTTATTATTACTCTAGTTAATTACTTCTTTTGGCCGTTAAAAACATAGTTAAGTTGTATCACATAAAGATCACAAGTTGATAATAGCAAAGTAATGGTAGCATTTGTTTGATATAATTATTTTAATGTCAAGTACATTAAAATAATTATATCAAACAAATGCTACATAATAATTATTTTGCAGAGATATTCTGTTTTGATGAAAATGGGTTTTTGTTACACTAATTTGGTTTTAGAGACCTTAGATGGTGTTTTACCGACATAAGTTCTATACTGTAATGAATATGGATGAAACTTGGCACAGCAAAGTCAAAGTCAAAGCCATTAATTCAGTTTAGGCCCCAGAAGGGCACTTATGAAGGTCTTTACTGAAGATACCACCCAGTTCGGAACTTGGCCTTCAACTGAATAGAATCCAGCAAGAAACTCAGCAAAGTAACATTTTTTAAATATTTTATGGAAAATCTAACTATATTTGGTTTTTTTCCAAAATTTCTATTCAATTCTAGAATGTAAGTAAAACTGTAGAATAGAAGCTAGTTTACAAAACATATTTTAACATAGAGAATGGCCCTGATTCTGTTGTTCACAACTAAACTAATTTTAATGTCACTATGTCTCTTTCTAACAAAGAACATAAGAAAAGGATGTAAGAAATTTAGTCCTGTCAAATTAGTCCAATGCTTGTTTTCAATATAAATTTAGTCGCCATCTATCGCGGTCACGCCTAAATACACGCAAAATAAGACGGCAAAGATTAATTTGACAACTTAAAATATGTTCTATCCTTTTTCAATCATGTTTGTAAGAAAGAGATGAGATGTGACTAAAATTAGTTTAGTGCGATTTACAACAGAATCGGCAATGTTTGAAGTCAAATTAATTTAGTTAATCAAAAGTACTTTCATTTTATAATATTTCAATCTAGGTAATATAGCCAGATATGGCAAAAAAATACCAGTTTCCTACCCCGCGATAGTGATGTATATAGTAGCTTCACTAGCACTATCATTATATTCAATCGTTTAAAATCTAAAATCCTTGTGCATGATATTACCACATAACATTTTGCATATTGAGAGCGTCGAGCGCACTTTCTGCTTTCTTTGTTTATCTCTGTACACAAGAGATGCGCGAGCGCGGACCGTGACGTCGGTCGCTGAGCGCCGCGGACTGCGGTAGTGATCATTAGACGAATATTTTTGCTTTGGCATGTTTGAAATAAAATATTGAGCGAAACTACCAGTACATTGGCAGCATAATATGTCTACAGGCCGAAGCCTAAAAGATAGTTTTATTTAAATAATTTTCGTAATAGATCAATTATTATACTTAATGCATGTTACTTACGTATTTTTACGATTGTATTAAAAGTCCTTTATTAAATTATTGCCATTTTAAGTTGCAACACAGACGGCGGACTTTTTGTGCGAAGATGTCTGCGGCACACAAAAAAGTCACGGATTTTTCAGATTCAAAGCACACAACACAACTACAAACACAACCTATATCAATATCCGATCATTCTATTAGCGGAACTCTAGCTAGGGATGTACATGGTATGGAAATGCAGAGATTGCGATGTATTATTTTGTACTTTAAATACAGAAAAGAAAAAAGAAATTGAGATTTGAGTTCTTTCGCAGACCTTTGGCGCGTTGGGTACGTTACTGCTTAGAATTGTATAGGTTCTATTTTCGCAGTCTAAAAAGTGCGGCACGGTCTGTGCTGCACCTAATTCTGACTCAATTGCTGCAAACACCTACTTTAATTTCTCCATCACTAAGTTACAAGCAAAAGACTCACTTTCATAATTGCGTAAAAAGTCTAGTATTAAATAGGAACTAAATAAATAATTCATGAAGATTATTTCAGCGAACGACAAATATTAATTGTTTATAAAATACAGAAGACAAAAACAACAATGACGGTAATATGAACACAAATACTGTGTTTGCTATTTGAATGCATGCGCGGAGACAGTGCGTGACAAAGTGTCGCATTCGTGATCTGTGGTCGCATCCTATTTGATATTTAAAAGTTCGCTTAGGTATTTGAAGCAATCCTCTTTATATCTTCTGTATATATAAAAGGAGAAACTGATTATTGACAGATGCACGCACAGGTCAAAGCGCGGGGTGTAAAAAGTTGAAATTTTGCACACACGTTCCTTATACTTATATGACGTAAGTCCGCTAAGGTCGGCTTTTTCAAAATTCGCCCCTAAGGAGGTAACAATAGCGCTAGCAGATGACGACGCGGTCCGGATGTAATTTGTAATTAGATTAATTATCGTATTCAGCCTAGAATTGATATAATGGCCACCCGAGTACTTGAATATCATCCTAATATACAACAAACACCCAAATGGCTGTTTCTTCTGAGTTTGTTATGAACACATACATAGGTAGGTATGTGTGTTCTGGGTGGAAATTCCAGCCCACGACCTGTGGTTTAAGACCTCCTAGTGTTATCCTGACCTCCACATTACGTCAAATTGAAAACTATGAACACAACATGTAGACTAGGTCTTCAACAAGTAACATAAAATATGAAACCGATACTTTGTCAACAATTTGATTAACCAAAATGATTATTTTACAGAACAAACGCGACACAGAAACACCCAAATACAAGGAAAAAAGCCACTTACAACGACAACGGTAACAGTAATGGCGGTAGACACTGCCGCACAAGCGCATCCTTGCTTGATCTGCCGTTTCCTTGACAGGCGGAGGAACTCCTCAGTCCTCGCGTCGATGGTTCGGTATAAACCGAATTGTCTGATGCGGGAACCGCTGCTTATCGTTTCTGAACCCTCACTGGACATGTTGACGTGTTAACGACATCACTATTAGTTTGTTTACTCTGCGTGTGCACCGTACGCGGGTTCGTATGAAAATGTAGATTCATGATGCGCGCGAGCGATAATGTGTTTTCCTTTGAGATGGTTGATTTTTTAGGGATGTGGGAGGTTTTGTTTTCGTTATCGATAGGTGATAAAATAAAAATTGTATTTGTGGACACTGACGCAACAAGTCCAAAAATTTTAATTTACTCAGTGAGCTATGGACATACTCAGTGAGCTATGGACAACGCTAAGCTCTGGGTTTATTTGAAGGATAAAATCCGCAACGAGATCATCCGACAAAAACCAAAGTAACATAACTAATTTGCGAGCTGAAGTGGCAATGGGCTGTCACATCAGCCGCAGAACCGACAGTCGATGGAACAGACGAGTCTTAGAGTGGAGACTGCGTCTAGGCAAATGTAGTGTGGAGCGCCCCCCAGCACGATGGGCTGAAGACGAAGGGCGGATCCAGCCTTCAGGTCGGGGGAGGGTCACACACTTATATCCTACTATAACACAGCTTGGATGGGTTTCAAAATACACAATACAATAGCTGTTACCCGCAGATTCATACGAAAATAGAGTACATTTGTAAGAATTTTCAAAATCGGTTGATTAAGTTCTAGTGATTACGTCCTACAGAAAAGAGGCGCCGCCCAACATGAAAAAAATCATTCTTAAAACCATGTAAATCACATTTTCATTACTCATGTGACCACAGAACCTATTGACAACACAATCAAGGGTGGGATGCGTGCGAGTGATTTAGATTTTTAATTGACTTAAAAAAAGGAAGAGGTTTTATGTACGGTCTAGTTTCTATCTAGACGGGCGAGGCCCAGAGGGGGGGGGTCATGACCTCCATGACCCCCCCTGGATCCGCTCTTGCTGAAGACCAAGTGGCCGGACTTGCCTCTATCCAGCAGTGGACTTAAAAAAGGGCGGATGATGATGATATCTGTATTTACAACTAGGTTCTTCCCTGAGGTTTTAATGGAATCGGTTTGTTTTAGCCCCACGAGTTCTGCATAGTTTAATTCTTTGTAACAGCTACTTTATGGCTTATGGATGAGGCGCTGATCTATAGTAATATTGACGTCGAATGTTACGGAGAGGATAGTAGGTTCAAATTTTGTAATGAGCTTGAGTAAAGGAAAGCAATAGCACGGTGTTGGTATTTTTGTTTTACTTTATACCTGCTGTCTGGCTACTTTCAAAATGGAAATTATAACCTACTGCAAAATTTTGGCAGTTGTACTTTAGAACCAAATCCAAAAATCAACAAAATTATCGAAAAACATATCGATATCGAACCACCCTCATCACTATTCAGACATCGTGGACGTAAGGCACTGGAGCGTACAGACCGGCGGCACCGAAACACTCGTAACTCAACAGTGAAAATCTTTACGAGCAATTTATTCATTACACACCATCTTTATACTCTGTTTAGATACATTGTAAGGTCTCCAATTATTATCTTACGTTTATTATGTAAAGAGATTAATATTCAAATCATAAAATAGATGTGCAGATTTTGTGGCTATAAGAATCTGGGATAAAAGACTATGCCCAGGAAAACTCTGAGCGGAACGACTTTCCACCAGACTAGTCAATAACATAGTAGTTGCTAAGAGCCGTTGAATACAAGTCATGTAATATATTTGAAAAATCTATAATGCATATAATATGGTATGTTTTGGAAAAAGCTAGTAATTTTTCATAGAGTACCAAAGAATTAATTTTGTTAGTAACGAATCACCACAACCGTTTTGAGAAAAGTATTGATTCTAAAACAAATGATAGTAAAATTATTAATTTTATTGAAAGTACGAGTATATACTGTTTTGTAGTGTTGTATAACTGTTTGGTAGTGTTTTTGTGGCAAGCAAGATAAGTTTCTCAATTAATTCAACTTTCTAACTACGATAAATCCATCGATAATGTAGAATATGATGAGTAATTGCATATAATTACCCACTTCTCTTGATAAATCGTGGTTTAATGGCGATAGAATCTATGCCTTAAATATTATACTGCATCAAAGACTCTAGAGGTGCTCGGGCAGTCTTCATTGCATCCCACCTTATAACTCAATTATTATATTACTCGTATTTAACGCTTAAGATTAGTGGAGGGACCTGCTTAATGGACCGGAGACCTGAAATTCAAAACAGGCGGAAAATGTGGCAACATTATTAAAGAGCTATTTCTCTTCCATATGCAGATGATGAGGGTCGCTCACTTCCCTCGAATATGGCGAGGAGGGCGATGGCTGCCACACGCGTCATACTTGTGAACAAGTGCTGCTTGTGGGGGCTGGTCTGCTTAAATTTGTTTACTTATTAAATATCGAGTCAGTCTACTTTATTTTATTATGTAATGAATCTAAGCTTGTTTTGGAAAGAGTAATTGCTGAGTTTATTGCTGGTCTCTTCTCAGCAAATGCAACCTTCCGGACTGGTATTAGAGTATTAGAGTCAGACTTTTCATAAGTGCCTGCGAAGGTCTATTTGAATAAATGATTTTGAATTTGAATTTAATGATGAAAATTGAGGAAAAACCCGGAACAAAATTAGTGTAATACGTAATGCGTAATTGGTTTGACATTGACTAATATGTCTTAGGTATATTATTCTAATTTTCTAATTTAAATTATTTGTAACCTTTATAGGCTGAGACATTATTAATTATCTTTGTTTTCTTATTTAAATGCCTATTTGTTTTGTTTTTTTTTTTATATCACTCGACATGAACGATATTATTTAATACAATTAAAATTTATGAATTATAACCGCATACCGATCAACAAAAAAAAAATTTGCACACCGGCTCCCCGGTAAAACATGTCTGTAACTCTGAATGTATGTACATCTGCATATTTTAACACATGTTTTGGCAAATAAATTTATTCTATTCTATTCTATTCTATTCTACTGTTTATGCAATATATGTTATTATTGTCTCATTGTCCGAAATAAAAAAGAATTGAAACAAACAGCAAACAAATTACGAAACCAACAATTCTTTAGATCTTCGGATGTGTACAAAAGTATCATCCGATTGTTTGGTAAATTACTGGTGCATGTGTGAAGCAAGTGCAATTTTTCAGATTGCCTAAAGTGTTTTTATTATAAGTTATGTATAGTTTCACCAACGTTAAATGTTATCTACCACCTTCCACAATCAACTACCTTACCAACTTTTCCGAATATGTTGTATTTATTTTTTATGAATAGAATAGAATATTAGATAGAACAACGACATCTTATCAACATTATGATTAAGTATATACTAAAACAAGCCTAAACTATTTAGTTTAGGCTAGTTTAAGTTTCATTTTGTAATTTACGATATTTCTTCATGATAATGATAATGCTTAGAAATTCTATTGGGTTACAAGGAAAAGCGCCCTACGCTTTTCATTCAAATATTGAACTTAATTACAAAAATTGCTTACATTTAGGCCCTTACGGGATAGACAGAGAATATATTTAGGTTCAATTTTATAATTATTTAACACTTTTTAGTGCAGGGCTTTTTGAAGTGTGTTTTTTAGTTTTTTTAAACTGTAATTTATTTTATACCGGAATATAGGCAATCCCCCAAACCGCGCACTGCCGCGGATTGCAATGCTGCTATATAATGTCGACATATTATCGATTTGTGACTCCGCTCTTCCGCGCGGTCGCCGTCACCCCGCTTTTCCGCGGTAAGCCGCTTGTTTTGCCGTAGATTCCGCCACTGCACACTGCCGTGGAGAGTGGTGTCGTGTGTTAGTCGCCTAACATAAAACGAGAGACTGTTCAAGTGTGACAAAGTGAACACTGAACATTCTAGCTCTGATTTATTTGTTCAATGAGAAATGTACTCTTCCTGCAAGAAAGTCAATTATAGTGTCAGCGGAATACATCATTTGTTATCAATTTACTATAGGTATATTATTCGATGTAGTTCCGTATCGTCATTGGTATTAGATAAGTAATAATATTTATATGGGGGAACAAGGAGAACCAAAGTCTAGCTCAGGCCAAGAATACCATGTGACCTTGTATTATATGCAGATTTATATACACAATTTTCTTTGATGCAATCCTCAGGATCAATATGGTACGGGCCCGGGATACGAACTTGCACAGATGACTGAAGAGAGGTACCGCAGATTTTTTACTCTTTTAAAACCGTCTGTATGTCCTGAGTCTGGTGTAATTATTTACAAACAAAAATTAGTTTATGTCAGTTAACTGGTTACCGTAGCACAAGCTCTGCTTAGTTTGGAATCAGATGACCGTGTGTGAGGAATGTCCCAGGATATGTATAATTTATTGCAATTATGAGAATTGCTAGATTGTAGTCGCAATCTTCCAATATTTACATACTATTTTGAGAAAATATTTTTGAGTTTTAGTTGTTTAGCGTTATACTAAAAAATACTGCGTCTTGTCACGCAATCGTCTCTATAAATTACACTACTTTAGATAATTAAACAACAATCACCTGTGGATATATGAAAAAATAATTGTTTAATGTTTCTATTTGGACTAGAATTATGTTTATAAATTAGTGTTTTTCTATTTCAGACATGTTTTATTCAATTGATATGTATTTAACATTTGAAAGGCGAACTGTCTATTAAAAAACTTTGTCGATATTGAGTTATATTATATCGTTGAAAACAGAACAATATACTGCATAGAATAAGCTCGGTATCACGGTAAAAAAAGTATGGCATAAGTCTCAGGTATCAAAATAAGTAGGTAATTAAACTTTTCTCCTGACTGAAAATACAAGTTAATTTCTCTACCTATCTATCTCTAGAAAATACTCTGTCATATATTATACCTACATAATTTATCAATTTTATTCATACATTCACAGCATATAGCCAAAAATCTATGGTATATTAAAAAAAAACTAAAGACCTCTCAGTTACCGGACGTAGACATTTCGCGTTTCCAGTGTCAGTTTCAAAACAACTACATAAATTTCCATTAAAGGGAAATAAGATTCTTGAAGGGAATAAATAAATGACACAAATAATTCATAATTTATTTATTTTTATTATAAAAAAATATTTTTACAATCTTACAACATAGAATTAGTTAAGGCAGTGTTGATTCCACGTTGAGTTTTGAGTATTCACGTTACATTTTAATTATTAAAATATACATAATATCACTAATTATTATTATGGTAACTCGATATGATACCTACATACAAATACATAATAATATTGTTAAAAACACAAACATAATAACAAACAAACTTGCAACTTTAGAGCACGTCAATGTACTTAGTTTGGTATCACAATTTTATGGCAACTTATATTTAGGGAATTTATGTATCTAACTACATCTTAAAATACAAAAGGTACCAGTGGTCGGTCGTAGAAGTACCCTTGGTCTATAACGAAAGGTGGTCGTGTCGTAAAAGGTGCCTGTGTTGAAGATGGGACGAAGTATGGAATTCGTGTTGTTTGAGGGGGGATATAGACTGGAGGACGCGTCGTCGGTGCTATGTACACTGGTCGCTGTGTTGTCGAAGGGGGGATATATACTGGTCGCTGTGTCGTCGAAGGAGGGATATAAATTGGAGGTTGCGTAGGCCGCGGTGTCGTTTGAGGGACGATGTATACTGGGGGTCCAGATGGGTATGGAAGAGGGTTGTAAGGTTGTGGGTAGCTGTAGCCTGATGTTGCTGGTGTTGGTGGCCTTGTTGGTGGCGGAGTTGGTGGTGGTGGTGGCCTTGTTGGTGGTGGCGTTGGCCTTGTTGGTGGCAAGTATGTGGGAGGTTGTGTTCTCGGCCTTTGAGTTGTAGTTGGGAAAGTGAACGGTATAATAGGCGTCGGGTAGTTATAACCAGTTGTTCTATATGTTGGAAGTATTGTGGAATATGTCGGTGGAGGAGGCGGTGGTCGAGTTGGTGGTGGTGGTGGTGGAGGTGGGGGCCTTCTGGTAGTTGGTGGTGGTGGTGGAGGCGGGGGCCTTCTGGTAGTTGGTGGTGGTGGTGGAGGCGGGGGCCTTCTGGTTGTTGGTGGCAAGTATGTTGGAGGTGGCCTAGTTGGTGGTGGAGGTGGCGGTGGAGTCCGTCTTGTAGTAGGTGGCAGATACGTCACTGGAGGGAAAGGTCTAGGAGTTGAAGGTGGTGGCGGTGGCCTGCTAGGAGGAAGATATGTTGGAGGTGGAGTCCGTGGTGGGGGTGGTCTAGTTGGTGGTGGTAGTGGGGGCGGAGTTCTCCTAGTCGTAGGTGGTAAGTAAGTCACTGGGGGTAAAGGTCTTGGAGTAGTTGGCGGTGGTGGTGGCCGCCTACTGGTTGTGGGGAACGTGAAAGGGATGATTGGCGTCGGGTAGGTGTAACCTGTAGTTCTGTAGTTATCAAGGATAGTTGAGTATGTTGGAGGCGGTCGGGGTGGTGGGGGGGGTCTAGTTGTTGGTGGAGGTGGGGGTGGTGGGGGTGGTCTAGTTGGTGGTGGAGGTGGGGGCAGCGTTCTTCTAGTCGTAGGTGGTAAGTACGTCACTGGGGGTAAAGGTCTTGGAGTAGTTGGCGGTGGTGGTGGCCGCCTAGTGGTTGTGGGGAACGTGAAAGGGATGATTGGCGTCGGGTAGGTGTAACCTGTAGTTCTGTAGTTATCAATGATAGTTGAGTATGTTGGAGGCGGTCGGGGTGGTGGGGGGGGTCTAGTTGTTGGTGGAGGTGGGGGTGGTGGGGGTGGTCTAGTTGGTGGTGGTGGTGGGGGCAGCGTTCTCCTAGTCGTAGGTGGTAAATATGTCACTGGGGGTAAAGGTCTTGGAGTAGTTGGCGGTGGTGGTGGCCGCCTAGTGGTTGTGGGGAACGTGAAAGGAATGATTGGCGTCGGGTAGGTGTAGCCTGTAGTTCTGTAGTTATCAATGATAGTTGAGTATGTTGGTGGCGGAGGGGGTCGAGTTGGTGGTCGTGTTGGTGGCGGTGGTGGCCGTGTTGGTGGCGGAGGTGGTGGTCTTGTTCGTGGTGGTGGTGGAGGTGGTGGCGGCCTTGTTGGAGGCGGCGGTGGTGGTGGCGGTCTCCTGAAAATAGAAAAAAAATTACGTTAGTTACAGCGATCATTCACGAGAAGGAAAGACCTGTCATAATTAGAAATTTATTTAATTGAGCTACTTATATTCATATATTATTATGGATGCCTTTAAAGCTAAAAGGGAAATCTATAAGTCCGTGATATGACCTGTCTTAATATATGGTTCGGAATGCTGGGCAGTAAAGAGGATGGATGAAAGACGATTGCATGCAGTTGAGATGAGGATGTTGAGATGGATGTGTGGAGTGATAAGAATGGATAAGATAAGAAATGAGTCCATAAGGGGAAGCTTGAAAGTAGCGCCAGTGACTGAAAAGTTGAGAGGGAACCGTTTATCTTGGTATGGACATGTTATGAGGAGAAATGAAAGCCACGTCACTAAAAAAGTTATGAATATGAAAGTGGGTGGATATACGGGAAGAGGAAGACCAAAAAAGAGATGGTTGGATTGTGTGAAAGTTGACATGGGTAAGAAAGGAGTGAATGCTAGTATGACGGATAGAAGAGACGAATGGAAGAAGCATACATATTGTGCCGACCGCAAATAATTGGGAACAGGGCAGGCAGATGATGATTATTATGAACAATCAAACACAAGATTCCTAGCTAATGAAGTTGCATCGGATGGTAAGCGGTTACCGTAGCCTATACGGATGCTTGCTACACCAAGGGCATCACATGCGTTGCCAAAAACTACACTACAGAAAAACCAGAATTAAATCTATATCTATCTATATATGTAAAATTCAAAGTCCTGACTGACTGACTGACTGATTGACTGATATATCAACGCACAGCCTAAACCACTGGTCCTAGAGGAATGAAATTTAGAGGGTATATTCCTTGTGAAGAGTAGGTATCCACTAAGAAAGGGTTTTTCGAAATTCCACCCCTAAGGGGGTAAAATAGGGGATGAAAGTTTGTATGAAAGTCCGTCAGTTTCGAAGTTAGGATTTTCAAATTTTGTGTTTAGGCTGAAGATAGAAAATTAATTTATGCAATTTGTTTCCTATAGGCCCCGCGGGCGAAGCCGCGAGCAGAAGCTAGTTGTGTATAGTAATATAATGATATGTATTATGAATATTATAAGGATCAAAATAATGTATTTACCTTGTCGTCAATGGTGGAAGATACGTTGATGGTGGCAAAGGTGGTCTCGTTGGGGGCGGTGGTGGTGGAGGAGGCCTTGTTGGTGGCGGGAAAGGCACTTTAGGCCTTTCGTATACATAGCCTGTTGTCCTTGGTGGCAGTGGGGGGAACGTTGGTGGTGGAGGTGGTGGCCTAGTTGGTGGCGGAGGAGGGGGAGGAGGCCTAGTTGGCGGAGGTAACGGAGGATTCGTCCGTGGCGGTGGTGGAGGTGGCCTTCTTGTCGTAGGCAATTCAAACGGTATACGTGGAGTGTCATACACGTAGCCGGTTGTTTTAGGGGCGAACGTAGGTGGTGGCGGTGGAGGCCGTGTCGTTGGCGGCGGGTAATAATACCCTTGCGTTATTGATGGCTGAGCTGTTGGTTGCACAGGAGGCCTTGTTGGCGGCGGTGGTGGTGGGGGAGGGGGTAAAGTTGGCCGCGGGGGTGGCGGTGGTGGTGGGAAAGGAATGCTAGGCTTCGGATAGAAGTAGCCATCCTCGTTTAAGTCTGCGTTGATTGGCGCACCGAGGACCGCGTAATTTTGGCTTGCATAGTTCGATATGTCCCTCCTGGGACGCTCCGCCTTACATGTGTGGTACACTGACAGGAGGACTACTGCCAAATGCAGTGACAGCCTCTGAAAAAAGAAAATAAATAGGTTAAACATTATTTTAATAAAATACACACAGCCTACGTTACATTGAATATTAGATATCTTTCTCTTCCTACTTTTCCTTTTGTGTAAATATAAGTGCAATTTATTGTTAGCTGTTTTTACATGTCAACTTTGGCTGTACAAAACATTGGAATTATTTCACATTGGCATGAAAGAAATAACTTTGAACGTTAGAGACAATGCATATAATCGAAATGCTCACATTCATTCACAACTTTGCCTATTTTTTATTTCAATCGTATATTATTATGTAATTTAATGCAGACTGTCAGGCTCGTGCAGAGCTGAGTACTAAACCTTTTTGTCTCTTCTTTTCTTTATTGTTTTGTTTTATTATGCTATTTTTAAGTTATACTACAGTGTGTAGTATAAATACTTGCGCATACACATTATTATTAGTCATCTAAATTTTGCATAAACATAACATAATGAAATCATTTGGTATTTATAAAGTTAAAGTTAATTTATGTTTATTAATTTAAATCCTTTAAAATGTTGAACTTTGATCTCTATGTCAGGGGCATTAGTTTCGCAATTTTATTTTTACTCAAACGTTTGACCTTCCTAAGTTCAATGATTTGGCTCATGGATAGTAAATTATCAAATTAATCAAGAAATTATTAATATTTCCTTAAAATAACCATTTATAATAACTTTTTGCTACATTTCGGTACTCGTGGTATTTAAGATATTATTGTTTTTTTTTTGTATTACTATTTGTGCCATATTAAAATAAAAAATAAAATATTTATTTTCTGCTGACATTTGCAAGAAAACACTTTATAAATTAGACACCTACAGATTTTTTTATTCAAATAAAGCAGACAAAGCCTAAGGCCTGCCTGCTGCCTGGCTGAAAATGTTTACCACATCGAAGAAATCCTTTTAGAGTGCTATCGAATTCCGCAACTAATCAGTAGATTTTGCACTGATTTTGAAAAGTAAGGACCAATCACTGCATCTTGTGCAGCAATCAACTCGATTACAGAAAAGGTAAAAGCGCAGTTTTTATAGCTTTGCCTATTAACGAAAATTATTGATTGCTAGGTCTTCAGGAACAGAATTTATAGTTTACAAAACACATAAATCTGTGATACATACCTAATCTTTGGAATTTTATCCGAATGTTTGTAATTCTGATTACAAAACGATTATAATATCAAATGATTTCAATCTGTAAATAACATATCTATCACACATAACGCGTACAATATAGCCCATGATTGGTTCAAATACGTGATTACACAAATTGAATAATTTATTATTAAGTCATCATCAATGACTCGTGTCATTACGATCATTGCGACACGACCATTAGTCAAAATATGCAATTTACTTCAATGCTAGCAATATTTTTTACAAAAAGTCATTGAGCCACTAAACTTCTAAAACTTTCATTCGAATTATTACTTTTTAAGAATTAACTTATTTTATCATATTTGCTTCTCACTAATGAGCTCAATGCTTCTTTTAGGTGGAACAATGATTTTTACGTCTTAATCTTCCAACTGTTATTTGGTTACTTTTTTTTTGTAATTTACTTATGTACGAAACTCTAAAAAAAGGTTTCTTTTAGATAGATTTGAACTATTTCTAATTAGGTCAAGGCCAATATATTAAAACATTTTTTGTACTAAAAATAATATAACTTATTGAATGTCTTTTCTTACGCAAAAATAAAAAAATAATGATCATCGCAAATGTCAAAACATTTTACTCGCGACCTAAATAACTAAATGAGTTAGACACGACAACCGAAATTATTATTTCTGCAAATGTTTGCTTGGACCAAAAAATATATTATGAAAAGCTATTTCAAAGTCAAATATTGAACTTGGTGTAAAATGATAAATTACAGCGCCTGCATCACTTAAATAGCAAACTTGAGTTGGTCATTTCATGTTTTTCTGCTATTAGGTTTTCACAGGCGCGAAAAATGGTTTTCTAATAAAATGTAATAATAACCGTGAAGAATTGAATGGTAATTAAATTCTTCTACTCATTCATTAAGTGACCTTCTTTTAACATTGACAATATTATAAATTATATAAATATCGTGAATCGTCTGTATTTATGGCGGGTCAGTGTGAGCGTAAGCGAAATATATTTTTAAGAAGAAGCTCAAGGCATTCTGGTCATCGTGGAATGTAGCCTGTTTGGTGCGTGGTCCAAGATACAAGCTGTAACGAATTAACTCATAAAAATACATAAAACTCAATCGGTAAGATATTAAGATTTATTACTACATTAAGAAAGAGATTTTCAAAGTTTATCTTTATTTAAACTATAACTTTAATGGCCCTAAATGGATTTGTCTCATGCGCAATCCAACCTAAGATGTGCGTGTCAAAATCTACCTAAGCAATTTGATTGAACATTCCACGCCACTTCTTTATATCACTTAAAGGCTTTATTGCTATGACATTGATAAAGTAATTTGACACTAACAATGACTTAATTGAGTCAATAATCTTCAATATGATGACGTTAGTTATTGGTTTTAAGTTATGGGCCGCCGTATGTCCTTCAACTTCAAAACAACTTGAAATAAGTGTATATTATACTAATCTATATTAATATTACATAGCTGAAGGGTTTATGTGTTAGGTCACGCTAATCTCAAGATCTTTTTTTGTAAGGTAGCCCGTTTATTATGGTAGGTAGGCTGTATAATCAGGAGAAACCGCGGGGCTCAGTTGTTATATTAATTGAAATAAATCCTCTTATTTCGAAAAATTATCGCAGGTTCGGCAACGCCTTAGTGATACACCTGGAGGCTATTTTAAATCAACAATGGCATTCTGATCCCATTACAATTCCATGCCATTGTGCTAATGTACCGACCCTTCCCCCCTCCCCGATGAGCTCTGATTATCGTACTCACGCGCAGGAACACAACATAAAGTTATTTGGCTGCGGTATTATGTAAGGTTGAGGTACTTCCCCAGTTGAGCTGCTCTTTGAGCGAATAAACGCTATGCTCTACCTCTCTATCTCTCATTGGAAAACAATTGTTATCAGACTTGGGCACCTGGTGTTGCAATCGTCTTCGGTAACCGCTTAACATACGGGTTGCTACCTTAGTATACAAAAATCTTGCTATAACCTTTGAGCTATAACTACTACGTATAGAGAAGACGCCACACATCATAACTATATTCCGTTCAAGTGAGGCCATCCAGCCACACTTGTTGAAGAACGATGAACGAAACGCGTAAGCGCCGTAAAAATCACGGTGTTTGCGAGAAAAATACTCCTAAAAGCGTTCTGATAGTGCTACGTGTTTCTACTGTCTGCTTAGACGACTAATTATTGTTTCAGCGCTAAAGAGAACTTTAGTTGACTCTAAAAAAATGGGACATAACCTTCGTTTATGACAGCTTCTCTATACGTATTAATGATAGCTCGATGACTTTAACTAATAAAATTAAAAACAATATTACATTCAAAGAATTGACAACAGTACGCTTCAAGTAGGTTGAGCTGTTGAATTTTATGTAAAACAATATAATTGTGAACATTTACAATGGCTTTAGCACATTACCTTATAATAATATGTTTACAACAGTCTAAACCTAAATACAATAAATTTCGTACGCGTTAGTGGGTGTGGGTGGGTGTTGTCGCCGTCGCAAGTTGCGCGGGCGCGTTGTTTCCATGTCGTTTGATGATAATGTCATTATGTTGTTAGCTATTGTCAATATTAATAAAATGACAAGACTGTATAAAACGCGTGTTCCCGGAATAAAATGTAACATTTTCATTACGGTTGGCCCAGAGCGAAAAGGTAACAGAAAAACAGAGTTACTTTAACATTTTTGATAATAATAGGTATATTGAGTTCGTGGGGCACCCATTTGTCAAGCTTTTTTACCTTGCCAATTTGACGCAAATGGACCAATATTGTTTTGACGCTAACGTCGAAAGCTGCTGCTAATTCAGCCGTCGATTGTGTATCATCAGCTTCCACAATCGCCTTTAATTCGTCATTGTCGACCAGTCTTCGGACGATCGCGAGGTTCATTTTTCAGGTCGAAATTCCTAGAACGGAAGCGAGCAAACCAATAACAGGTGGTGCGTTGGTTGGTAGTGTTAGCTCCGTAAACGTCGTTGATGTTGCGTGCCGCTTGTGCCGCGTTGCTGCCACGACGGTACTCATATTCCATAATTACTCGAATTTTTAACGTATCCATGATGACGAAAAAGATTGAAATGCGATGAAAATGTAACACTAATCAATAAACAAATGACTACTTTTGGAAAAAGAATTCCATGTTTTTAAAATAAAATTAATTTGAAATTAGAATTCTTAGCCAAACAAAAATTATTTTGATTTGAAATGGCCAGTACTGCAGAACGGCAATTTCATAGGTAAAGACCTAATATTAGCATGGATTAATTTGGACCAAGACTACGCGGGCTTAGAAGTAACTGGATTCGGCTGGATGCGAAGGACTTTGAATAAATGTGCATCCACACAACAGTTAACTTTTGTGTGGAGACGACATACTTTGGGAGAGGCCGTATGTTCAGCAGTGGACCGAAGGAGGCCAATGATTATGATACTAGTAAAAGATATGAAATTATGTTGACTATACAGTATAAAATATTACACAAGCCGAATAACTAAACATTTCTCCACAATATTTCTAAAATTATAGACCCATCAATTTAAAAAGCACGTGTTTTACACAAATACATTAACACCATTACACAATATATTTAGTATCGTAATCTTCATAAGCCAAGGCCAACGCTACCTGCTGTTCACAAACGCATGTAATTATTTACCCAAATATTATAATACCGAGTAAACTGACCCAGTAGGTTGCGACAGGGCAAACAAACTAACTGACATGCAGATATGTGTTTAGGAAATTGGGACAAGTTTAACATTTTAATTGAAAATATGACGTTCGGCGAAAGAAAACAATGGCGGCGGTGAGCGAAGGAAATCGATTGGTTTTGAGCTATTTGTTAATGTTATATAAGGTTTTACATCATTTGCACGTGGTGTTTTGTGTTTGTATGTCAATGTTCGCGGAAATCTATTCAGAGGTTTAAGAGAAAATTCTATTTGTTATGCTGTCTCTTCAGTTATTGAAGGTTGGCAGCTTTTATATTGCTATGCTACAGTTTCAAAACTCTTGAGATTTTAAGAGGAAAAGTCAAACTAAATGTATCTGCTTTAAACCCATATGCAAAACTACATTAATATTAGGGTTTATTCGCTCAAAGAGCAGCCCGACTGGGGAAGTATGACCTTACAGAATACCGCAGCCAAATAACTTTATGTTGTGTTCCTGCGCGTGAGTAAGGTCGCCAGAGCTCATTGGGGAGGGAGCAGGGTCAGAAACGCGTGAGTGATGCCTCGTATGTTACAAGCTTCCATATGGCTATGGTAACCGCTTACCATCAGGCTGGTCCGATGCTTGTTTACCAACTTCGCCGTAAAACACAACTTTTGAAGCTTTCACAATCTAAATTTAATGTTATGTAGTCAAAATCATGTTTTTATTATAATCTATGCGAAAATAAACCCGACACATTATAATATTAAATAGTTTTAACAAACAAATTTCAATACCTCTTACCCCAACTTGTACTATTGTTTATCTTAACGCATAAACTATTGTCGTTAAAATAGTGTTAAGTCCATCATTTTAATCCTATACATGCCTATACTCTGTGGTTCTTCTTTAGATTGCAAAGACATCCATCAAAAAAATTATTCATACTCAAACAACAGATTCCATTGCAAAATAATTGAATAAAATAGCCAGAATACGCAGGCAAATTGAACAATGGTTAATTTTTCATCATACGTAAAAAGGCTTGTTTCGATCGCCAATTAGTTTCGTGACATAAGGGCCACTTGACACCGATTCGGCGCGTGTTGTCAAATGGTGCAAGCGATGACCTTTAGCGATTTTTTTCTCTAATCGGATTTTATAAATCATTATCACAAAATTTTATTTTGAAAGCAAAGCTTATGCTGTCTATGGAATGATTGAAAAAGAACGGATCTTTATTAATGTGTATGTTAAACATATGAAAATAATAAAAAAATAAAAGTATTGTAGAAAATAGTTTTCCCCCTTGGGAAAACTATTAGCTGGCAGCATGGAGTTCTTCAAGAAAGATGTGAAAAGATTTTTGCAGGTTCGGCAATGTAGGTTATATACAGGTTGTTGTTTTGGTCGATAATACAAATGATACTGGTGCTAAAAAAAATATTAAAAAATACTTTATTTTTTTATAATAATAAAAATAAAAAAAATAAAATTTTGAAAATCATGTAATAAGCTAAAGTGTAGACATAATACTCAACGGGTGTACGAGGGAGTAAAGGGGTGGGGCGATGGCGGCTTGCGCCTAGCTCTAGTCTGTGCACGTGCCTAGTAACCATACTTTGCGGTAATTTTATTTCAAATTGAATTAGGTATTTCTCAACATATTTACAGTATTTAATGGAATTAAGTCCATTTTTGGGGAATATAATATTTTGTACTACCTCCTTGGTCGCTTGTCGCCGATCAAAACAACACCCTGTATATGATACCCTTGATGTTGCATTTGTATATAAGCTACGTGAACCACTTACCACCAGGGTGTATGCTTGTTATTCACCTACTACTCAGTATATTAAACAAAAACAAAGTCTATAGCACTGCGTTTGAGACGGCCCAGCAACACGTTACTTTCACAGATCTGTCATCAAATTAATACACGGCATTACAAAGACACACTTTTTATCAAAAGATTTGTATATCTCTCAGTCAAAGCCTCAAAATCTACACTTGAAGTTTCCATAAAATACTTGTCTAATCGAAACTATAGCCGTCTGCCCCCAGGCTATGTACGTCTGCTATCAAGTGACTTGCCCCCGGTAGTTCATTCAAAGAGCAAGGTCAGTAAGTCGCTATTTGCCTAACACTCGAAGACTTACCTTAGACCATAGGGCAATATTGATCAACAACTATTAAACGTATATGTTAACTAATTTATCGCCACTGTTTTTTTTGTTAATTTGACGTGAAGTTGTTAGTTTTAATTGTTATTACTTTATTACTTTTACAATTGTTTTTGTCAAAAATCTTGATCACAATTTCCTTTTGAAATGCTTTAAAGTAAGTATATTTTTGAATTAATTTAAAAGATACCAGTAATAATTTATTGGAAAGAAATTAAACGATTAATTTTCATAAAAGAAAATATTACAATATTCATTGATACCGAAAGATGACAAAAATCCCTAAGCTCTTATCCTTTCCCTTTTCAACATTAGAATATTCTAACTTAGTCACTAGAAAAGGAAAGCAACATAATCCTATCGCGCAACAAAGCAAGCAATACATCAAAGTCGGTTAAAAACTAAAAACACATATGCGGTGCGATAAGTCACGTATTTGACCCGAGTGTCGAAGTTAGCATAAACTGCATGAAAGTGTTTGGGACGTTTCCAAGTCTTTTTGCAATATTTATGTCATCATTATGAACGGTTTGTGACATTCACCTTTGATGTATTGACATCAAATTTAGCTCAGGGATGACCACTGCTCATCTTACTCCATGAATACAAAATACATGGATTCAACGAGCGGTTTTGAGCTAAGATCTGGAATATAATAATAATAATAAATATCCTGGGACATTCCTCACACACGGTCATCTGATCCCAAACTAAGCAGAGCTTGTACTATGGAAACCAGATAACTGATATGATACATAAACTACTTTTTGTTTACAACATACAGACATGTTCATGCACACAAATGCATGTCCTATGTGGGAATCGAACCCACGACCTGCGGTGCGTAAGGTGAATCTTAACTAACTGCGCCAACTGGCCCGTCAAAAATTAACGTTCCGCAAACATTCTCAGTGATACGTGACATAAAGTGGATCTTATACAGGGGGACTGGTGACCTTGAATTTTTGAGAACTGATCACAGGCGATTATAAAGAGGTGATTAACTCTGATTGGAAAATAAATGAGCCAATTTGGATTAGAGAATTTATGGACGTAGACACCTAGCACTCCTCCATACATGAGCGTATTATTTGGATGATATTTATTAATCGGGATGTGGTATTTCTTGAAATAATATGAATTATTTATCTAGGAAAATCATTTGATTCCTCAATTACGGACTATACGGATGAGCATTTTCTTCCATAAATTCATTTTTTTTACGCCACTCCATTTTAATGTTTTTTTTATTAAATAACCTTGTATTAGCTGTAACTCCCTCTCGTCTTATCCTTATATTATTCCTACAAAATTAAACATTAAAATTACACGAATAAATTCCAAAATCAATCACAATGTCGTTGTGCGTCATCTCCTCCATATTTGGGTGGTCCAAGTGACCCCGAGTGTCGCAATATGTCTCATTCTGTTGCCCACTCCAGTGTTGCTCTGATGCGCAGTTACACATTATTACTATGTTGAATTTCTTGGTGTGACATTTACATATTATTGTGAAGTCTCAATACATGTTTTGGTCCCCAACAGACAAGCGATATAAACACTATGGTTTCAGTGGTTTTAAGATTTATTGGGTGTAAACAGGTAAAACTTGGTGTCCCAGGATATTTATTCATCCCAGGATATTAACATGTTGGTAAACTTAGTGAAAATACTATTCTTTTAAGGTAGTAGATGGTAGGTAGATGAAGGTCCCGGGTTCGAATGCTACAATGAGCTTGAGCTTTCGGTGAAGGAAAACATCGTGAGGAAACCATAGCACGGTGGTAGGGTACTTTGTAGTACCCGCCTGGCTGGCTACCACCCTCAAGTTCAAAATCTGTCGTCAAGCACCTTTCGGTGTGTTCCGACAGCTGCACTTGAGAGCCAGTTCCTTCTAGGCTTTGCGTGCTTACCACCTTCGGCCGTATCATCACTTGCCATGGTGAGATTGCGGTCAAACACAGGCCTATAAACAATAAAAAAAATAAAAAAAATTACAGCTTGAGAGCTTCTGATAAAATTGACAGATCCTAATTCACTATGTTTATTCAATTAGATCTGTTCAAGCTCATCATTTTTCAGCAGATAATACAGCACTGTCAAAAGGCGAGCATTGCTCTCAACCACTGAGAAAGATAAAACCCTAACCGTTTCCCTCCCATAGGAAGCCATTTTGGTGGAATGTACGAATCCGCCATCAAAAAGACAAAAATACATTTAAAACGTACAACGTACCAAGGCATTGTCTTTTGAAGAATTGACAAGTCTCCTCTCGAGTTGAGGCTATATTAAATTGAAGACCCCTGTGTCCTTTATCAAATGAAAACCGAGTTAGAAGTATTAATTTGTTTGAGTCAATGGAGTCAGACCTCCAATTAACTCTCCGATATTGATATTTGTACTCTGTACTATTATCAGCCTTTTGTAGTTCAATATAGATATAATCGTAACTCTTTCCAGTGAATTTATTGTATACTTTTACAGTCAACTAGGAACTTGGATGATTTTATTTTCTTATTCTTACGATTTCATGAAACCCAGTGAAATAGTGTGCATGGAAGTCTAATGAAACACAGCTACAGAAAAACAAGTTACGAAGTTCAAGTTCGTATTATTCCACAGAATGTATAAAGGATACATCAATGATATAAATCAAATATGAAAAGGACAACGCCATCCAATTCCAATCGAAACAACCTTGACATTTGAGATAGATTTTAGAGACGATTCGACCTCGCTCCGGTATTTGCCCGGATGATATGAAATCATAAAAATATTCAGATCCGGGTCTATCTTTTTTAACACGGTTTTTCCTAAGTTCAAATTGAATGTAGATCTTAACGTCAACAAATTATGTGGATTCCGAAATTTATTAGCTTTTTTTAACTTGGTCTTGCCATGAACTTGTCATGAACTACTTGGACTTGCTTTAAGCTTCCTTAGAAATACTACAGGAGCTGAGAGTTGGTGTGATTAAGACATCAGTCCATTCAAAGTCTGGGCACAGATTATTAAATAGTTACTACGTAAGTCTGGGTTAGTTACAACTATATCTCTCTAAATTTAGTTCTGTACAGGTGTTAAATGTGGCCACAGGTGCAAGTACCCAAATCCCAGGAACTAGCTCTCAAAACCGCTGCCAAAATATATGTATTTATTTTGACTACTATTTTGTCATTTTACCATTATCACAGGATTAAAAATAGTCAAATTTCTCAAAAAGTATGAATCATCAATTCACAAATAATCTTGAAAGGATTACCAAAGCTTGATAATTATGATTAATGTGTCATACACCTTGAAAAGCTAATGAAGGTCAATATTCAACTAATCACTGCAGAACTTAGGGACATCTCTTAGTAGAAAGAATTGGTTACAAAATCTCTGTTGCTATCACGAATGACCTTCCCAATTTTGGCTCATGGTAGCCTTAACGCATTTAACCTGCACCTTATGGCCTTTTTGCCCACAATGTTGATCTATGCAAAGCACTTGATGTCAACAAACCATCTTGATTTGTAATCATGTCAGATGGGAGATATATCTTGAGGCCACCTGTCAATCGGCCGTCAGCGGTTCTGGATATTGACGTAATGTCCGACTCTTTCGGGTATTCTTTGATTGAAATTGATTTTTAATTATATGGAAGTAAGTTGTGTAATTTGAATGGAATTTCCATTCACATGTCAATATTTTTTTGTGTAGTCTGAATTCAAGATCATTCTTTTTTATACTTAAGCTATTTAATTTTAGTTACGTCTATGCATTGAAATTGTAATCCAATATCCTGATCCTTACATAATAATGATTGATTATTATCTCTAACAGAAGGATCAGGAAACAAAATTATGCACACAGTTTGTTTAGAAAGTAGACATCCACTGTGGCAGTTTTACAAAAAAGTTAAAAAGGTTTTAAGGTATAAGGAAATAAAGAGTCACTTTCAATCACCGTTGGAACCGTGGATCAGTGTAGTTAATAATTTGGGCGTTGAATTAATTGTAGTTAAACCCCACAGTAACATTTTCACCGCATCGCTTTTCTAGCAGATGACATGCCCTCATTTTTAGGATCATAAATCTTTGAAAAAATATGCTTGTGCAATACACAAGTCAAACGACAAGTCCGTGTTTTAGCCAGTAAACGGTTCTTTAGTGTAATACTTCTTCTAATGTTCACTATTTGCGAGTAGATAGAATAGAAAAAACGAAATATACTAACCAAGGTATTTGTCGTGGAAATCCTACGTTAAAATCGCTTAAAAGGTTAAAACCGATAGAAACAATATTCAGCAACATTCTGACAAATAAATTAACTAATACTTACTTGGAGGTTAGTCGTACAGTTTCATGATATTATAATTACAACTGTTATGCAATTTGCATATAGCATTGATAGCTTCCGAGGAATTTAAACAAAGGAAAATAGCCCAATGATATCTTTTAAGCTATTCTATTATGTGTATTTAAAACTGGGTCATGTCGGGCATTGTTGAATTCTCTATAAAATGTTATTGATGTATTGTCTTTAGGATTTGTGGTAGTAGAGTCTAGACGTTAAAAATAAAACACTATACTTGTTATATTAATTAGTTGAATACCTTTTATTACAACTGTTATTAATGTTTTGTTTTTGTATTTTGAAGTAGTATTTTATAAGTGACCGCGACTATGTTAAACTTTTTTTGTTGTTGTGTAGTATAGTGCTTTAGATATTGAATACTGACTGAGCTACGTTAAGTTGAATTTATTTCAGATTAAGAAATGGATGGATACAGTATCTTTATAAGATATAAATATAGATAAATTTTCGGGGATATTTATCTAACGATTCATTTATTATCTGATTCTATCTGAACACAAACTTTGTATCATTGATATTATGGAAACCAGATAAACATATACTATATATTTTCTTTTTAAATCAGTTGGTAGAAGAATTCACTCTGGCCATGAAAGTCCATAGATTGTAAGAGTCGGGAAACCTTAGTGGTATGAAAAATAAATTAAAAAAAACAGTCGCCCCGCCCCGGAAGCAAGTTACACTCCCTTGCTGGACGCATTATAAATGATGCGTAACGCTGTGTCCGTATTTTTAACCGACTTCAAAAAAAGGAGGAGGTTCTCAATTCGAATGTTTTTTTTTTTTTATTTTTTTTTTTGTTACCTCATAACTCCGTCATTTATTAACCGATTTGGAAAATTCTTTTTTTATTTGAAAGGGTACGCTTCCCGTTTGGTCCTATTGTCATGAGATCGGGATTTGATTACTTCTTAGTGTACTTTGAAGTCGGTTTAAGGTTTTTGTAAAACAGTCCAATTATCGGTATGTCAACAACGTACGAAAAGATATAGATTATTTTAACACCCAGACTCAGAACAAGCCGAAATGCTCATGCATACAAATGTCTTTTCTAGGTGGGAATCGAACCTACGATCCGTGGCGTCTAATACATCCACTTAATCCCTAAAAACCACCAATAATCACATCAATCAAAATTACATTCACATAATCACTTCTGAGCTATTAAACTTTTTACTATAAAACATCTCATTTATATATAAGTATAGTTCAAGATGCATCTCAATCACCCACACTCTATATTCAAGATGGCGATCATCAGTGTGGCCATAAATGGTTGAATTAGTTACGGGTGCGCCCACGCACGAGCGATAGACTTCTCAATGTCAATCGTTCATACAATGTCATCTCATTCAATGTTTCAATTTGTTTTTTTGGGTGTCGTCTGCTTGTATTATCTGTGGTTTTTAATGTTTTGCTACTGATTTTTATGTCCCTGTAGTTTCTAAGATACACTTGATAGTTAATTACTATATATTATTATATTTTGTATATGTATATAACATATACAAAGAAATATACAAAGAAACTAGTTTAATAAAATATATTTATAGCATTGAGCTATTATTACTACGTATAGAGAAGCTATCATAAGCAAAGGTTATATCCCATTTTTTAGAGTCAACTAAAGTTCTATTAGCACTGTAAAAATAATTAGTCGTCTAAGCAGACAGTAGAAACACGTAGAATGCTTTTAGGAGTACTTCTCTCGCAAGCACCGTGATTTTCACGCGTCTCGTTCATCGTTCTACAACAATACGGCCACACTTGAACGGAACATAGTTGTGATGGTGAGGCGTCTTCTCTATACGTAGTAGTATCAGCTTAATGTAATGGAGTTCATAGTCGTAGACAATTAGAAGTGCTGCAAATATTTTGTCATTAAAAATATTGAAATTGTGTTCAAACGCAAGCCGTAAAAATAATTTGTAATAAAAATTATTACGTTATCATAAAATTATCTTTGCTTCATCATTCTGCGGGTATTTACTAAGATTACAGATCAGATTCTCTATCTTTAATATCAGTGATCAATTCTTCAAAAGGTTATGGCATACTTTATATTTGTCTGAGAGAAAATTGCGGCTAAGTCTGACCTTCACGAATTTCGGCATTCGATATAACAAGGGTTACATAAGATAGCAGACGTATAAATATCATTATAAAAACATGTTTCGATATATTTGTTCCGAGTTATTGATGTGGATAAATGTCTTGGTAATTTTTTTTTAAAGAAGATTTATTAGATAAAATGAGTTGAACTTCTATTTTATAATATTACTAGTTGCGCCCCGCGGTTTTAATCTGCATATCCGAGTGATATCCTACCCTACAAGATTTCATAATTTTTCAAATTTTCTACGCAACTTTCTTTAAAATAATTGGACTGTTTAAACTTAAACCGACTTCAAAGTACACTAAGAAGTAATCAAATCCTGATCTGATGACAATGGGACCAAACGGGAAGTGTACCCTAAAAAGATGGATGGAATCGGTAAAGTCGTTCTCAAGTTATGGCGTGACCAAGGGAAATAGGGATTCATTTTTATATATAGAGATTTTTATAAAAGAAATTGTTTATTATAATAATGTTTAGTCTTGTAGGTTAAACGGTATAATTTAATTACTTCCATCCCAAGAAGAAACGCCAGCAGTATGCCAGTCTGCTAAGAATCTTGCCGATGATCGACAGCAAAATCAATGAGTTTTTCTCGATTGATTGCAGTTTAAAATATGCACGTCCAACCGCAGATTTTATGTCCAAGATAAACAGAGGCGCTCCTCAGTAGGCTATGGGCTCTTAATCGAAAAAAACTTTGTTCGCGTCAAAATTATGTATGCATCTATTTCTCTCTCGCAACGTGTTCATAAGGATTGTGATATATCTTTTTCACGCTTCGGAGGTCTGCTTAGCGTATCGAAATCCTAAGTCTACGCGCTCAACTAAATCTTGCGAATATAAAAAGTACATAATCAAAAAAGGTTTTTTTTTTTTTTTCACAACAAATATGTACAGAAATGCAATCTATATATAGAAAATTTACTCAAGCCTGCTGCTGCTTACTTATTAATATATGATTTACCTCTTCTAAATTACAGTCAAGTCTTATCCATCAACTATTACTTGTCCTCTAACGATCATTAGAAAATTATCTTCATACATTGAGATGTCATTATGAAGAGTTTAAGTACGTGATACATCGAAGTGTTTTGTTGTATTTAGAACCTTAGGTTTTGCAATATACTTGCGAGAAGGTATGACATTTTGATTTGGATTTAATGATCATGTCTGTAAACGATAGGTATGACTTCAAAATGTCTTTTGGAAACCTTTGAGCAAGTCATACTGAGGGCCAACCACAAGCTCTTAAAACAATAATATTATAAACTTATTTTTCTTTTGTCCCTCTTTGACATCCGGCGTCAAAACAGGACAAAAGACAAACAAGGTTATTTTAACCTTGTTTTAAGAGCTTGTGGTAGGCCCCCTGAAAATCTTTCCAAACTTTTCTTACAAAAGATATTTTTTTGTTTTTTTTTCCGTACCCAACGGGTGCTAATGGGAGCCTCCGCTGTCAGTCCGTCCATCTATCTATCTGTATCTTAAGAACCGTAATAGGTAGAAAGTTGAAATTTTCTCAGAATGTGTATTTCTATTGCCACTTAACAACAAATAATAAAAATTAAATAAAATTAATAATCTAAACGGGACCGCCCCCATACAAGAAAATAGACATTTATTCAATTCAATTTAGTTTCCTCCTTGATATGCGAGTCCGACCCGATTTATTTTTATTATATTAATTATATTTGGAAATTATAAATAATAACTCTGGATATTCTTTACACACGGCAAATCTATGTAATTATGATATAATTGTAAAAAAAAAAGGTAAACGAAATAACCCTACTGATATGGGAATATCCACAAATTAATGCATTCAAACGAGATCTTCACTTTAAATTGCAACCAAAACTGCAACCTTCCGAACCGGTATTAGAGTATTAGAGTTAGACTTTTCATAAGTGCCTGCGAAGGTCTATTTGAATAAAAGATTTTGAATTTTGATTTTTTTGAAACTACTGGTGAAACTGAGACGAAAGATAAACGAAAGATTCGCTCCTTGAAATTTCCTGTTAAAATATTTTATGTTGTTTTTCTACAGTTGGGTTTTCCGGATTCCTCGGCTGTGAAATAACTCAGCACCATATAAGCTCTGCATTTATTACTTCAACTTTCTTTAACATGGTTTATGAGGTCATTGGTCCTTATTTAATTAATATTAAATTTAAATCAATAGCCCACCGACTAGTTTTTATTATTTTTAAAAAAACTTTACTGAGGTCAACAACCCGATTTCGACTCATCATTAACTTGAAAATAATCAATTTTAAATTAATAAAAAATTATAACTTGTTTTTGAGTGAACCTATAAAATTCTACAATCGATGATATCACACTGATGCGTTAGGAAAGAGATATATACGAGACTAGTTCCCGCCCCGTGGTTTCACCTGCATTCCCGAGAAATCTATTATATTCCCGGGATAAGAAGTATCCTATCTGTATATACAGGATATAATTTATCTGTGTGCCAAATTTCATCAAAATCCGTTCGGTAGTTTTTGCGTGAAAAGGCAACAAACATCCATACATCCTCACAAACTTTCGCATATATGATATAATATTTAGTAGATAGTCAATAACCTCTTCGTAGCTATAACATTATGCCGTCAAATAATAAAACATAGAATTTATTGCTAAGTTATAAATACTGATGACGCAAAAAGTTATGTTCTTTTATTAAATTAATTGAAAATGGAACTTATTTTTAATTTATAGAGTTCATAATAGATGTTTTTTATCTGAAAAACTGGCTCTACCGAAACATTCCAGTAGGTGCTCAGTAGTTTAATTTTTTAATCAGACCTTTAGTGCGACTATTTTGTAAAGATGAATTAAAATATACCAGTCATATTTTGATTCGCTTATCTGCTAACAAAAGACTTCAACGGGTTGCCCTGGGTTCCTCCAAAACAAACTTTAGAATATTTTTGTATTTTATGTCAAATACAAAAACATTCTTTGTCAAAAATGTCTTTGAACAATATTGTTACTACTATATTTTAGCTTATTTTGACAGGTCAGTTTTTTGGTTGATAAGATTTCTACCTATCACGCTGCAGGTCGTGGGTTCAATTTCCACACAGGACATACATTAGTGTGCATAAACATGGCTGCATGTCGTGAGTCAATATGTAATTATCAAAAGTAATATTTATTTATTAAAAAGATCGTAGGTTTATATAGCATATCATATTTCCATGTGTGAAAAATGTCCCAAAATATTTATTTCTAATGTTTACTAAAAAAATATTATAAAAAATCTATTAGCAAGAATAAAAATGAGAAATTCAATACTAATTATAAAAAATGATATCCGACTATGTTTATACGTGTATTTAGACAAGGATCATTATTCAAGAAGTATAATTTATTTCTCCATAAATTTGGTTATACTGGTTTTACTAAGAATCGGCGATCTTATATCCATAGTGTGTGAAGAATGAATATTTATTTATTAATATTATTATTTAAATATTACTGTAGATTTATAATTTGTACTATTTATAAAGTAAAAAACTGGCCGATTTAAAAAAAGTGTACTATATTTTTTTTGTATTTTTTTTACGTATTTATAAATAGTATTCCGAGAACATAAAATAGCCGTGTAATACAACCAGTTTTAAGACAGATGTTATATTACAGATCTGTTCAACATAAAACTTAAATTTGTAAGATTAAGTATAATTAATTATTAATTAAAGATTCTATTTAAATATTTTATGTATATAAAGTATGTATTTACAAACATAAAGTAGTATATGTATTATATTATAATAACTGATATTATCAGTTATCTGGTATCCATAGTACAAGCTCTGCTTAGTTTGGGATCAGATGACCGTGTGTGAGAAATGTCCCAGGATATTTATTTATTTTTTATCTATGCTATTTTATATTTATATACCAATTAATAAAAAACGAAAATAATCAGAAAACATGACTGGTCTTCCCATTAAGGCAAAAGTATTCAACCCGTTTATTAAAATATTCTCAGTCCGTAATGAATTGATAGCATCTGCAAACATTAAAAATAAATGCATTTTATCGTAAAAAGAAAAAAAAAATACATAAATAATTAAAACTGTGTCTAATTAAAATCAAAGCCTCAAAGGTCAAGTGTAAATTGGTCATCAACATACAAATTATTAAATATATCTTAACATTTTTAGCCTATGACGTAAGCGACTGAAGCGTACTACTCGATTTTGTATCCACAATGTCAACAAATAGAGCGTGTTTTTGCTTGTAAACATCTCTTCCGCGAGTAACACTTCAGCGACCTTTGACATATTTACTCAAATGCGTACGTTAAGTGACATTGAAGTTACAATTTTTATTATGCGCTCGTGGTCTTCCAATTTTCGACTTTAACAGATTTGTTTTAAGGTTGTGAACTATTGTATCGAGTTGTAGTGTTATATTTGTTTTTCTCAAGTGTTTATCAATTAAGGATTCGTTTCAGAGTCTGTGAATCAAAACGGATGTCCTGGTACAGAGTTGTTAGCAAATATCTATGCAAATAAGTATATTAATGTTCATTGTTATCTTTGAATATTGTGTATTAAATGCAGGTTATTCCAATCGTGGATGATGCTTCGGGTTTTTATTGAATAGGATCTATACTCATATCCGTAATGAGAATTTGTTTTTTTAGATTGTACCCTTCATTTATATTCCTGGAATTAATTTGAATTACATTTTAACCGACTTCAATAAAATGAAGTTCTATGTTCGACGTGTATGTTTTTTTATCTATATTCACCGATTACTCGGAAATGGCTTATGCGATTTGGAAAAGAGCACAAACATCGTGATTGAAGCATTTTATTCAATATTGTCAATTTATCAATGACTAGCTGTCTCGCGCGGTTTCACCCGCGTTTCAAGAATTTTTCAAATCGGTTCAGTAGATTCGGAGCCTATTCAATGCAAACAAACAAACAAACAAACAATCAAATCTTTCCTCTTTATAATATTAGTTAGATACGCACATCCTCGTTCAGTGAGAATTTTTGAGAGATATTGAAAACAAATTTGAAGCTCAAAATTGGAAAATAAATTAAATTTAAACAAAAAAAACACCCTTCAAAGTCAGTGAAATATTTTCTATGGAACACGTCATGCTATTTCGCTGACTTCAAAACGGTGTCAGAAGAGTTATTTCATACTTTTTAGTGTGCTTTGAAAGGTGTTTTTTTGTTTAAAATTAATTTATTTTCCAATTTTGAGCTTCAAATTTGTTTTCAATATCTGTGTCAGTGTCAGAAAAGTTATTTCATACTTTTTAGTATACTTTGAAGGCGGTTTCATTTTTATTAAAATTTATTTTATAGAAACGCATCCCATCTACGACCCATCGGGTTAACCTTTAAAACACTAAATAACCATGAGTAATTTTTATATTATTTTATGATATTACTATAATTTGATACATTTTAAACTATATTAAAGCTTTCTAAGATTTAACAAGTCAATAAATGTAGTAATTATCATGATATTATCTAGTACTAGCTGTCCCCTGTGGTTTTACCCACTTTCCCGTAAAATAAGTTCATCTCCATATCATAGACTATCTGCGTGCCAAATTTCATCGTGATCGGTTGAGTAGTTGAGGCGTGAAAGCGTAAAAAATGAACACACTTACATTCGCATTTATATAAGTTAGGATTATTCATTATTTTATTGTATACTTACTAACTTAATTTAAAATATTCTTAAGTATTTGAAAGTATAAAACATTTATTTTAAACACCAGTTATTAATATTTACATACAAATATGATTGATATTTGTATGTAAATATTAATAACTGGTGTTTAAATTTATTCATTTATTTATTTTTGTATTTATTCATTCAGTTCAAAACAAGAATACAATACAAAAAATTACATCACAAAATTATTAACACCAAAAATATTCAGAGTTAAGAAACTGTACATCAGGTGATAAGGTTATTCCGAAACAAAAATGTGATTTCCACATTCCGAATAATTAAAAAAATCTCTTCAAATTAAGAAATCGAAGGTACAAACAAAAACAGAAGTTTTAATATCATTATAAGTGTATAAATTAAAATTCATGGCGAGATGAATTTGAAAAGGCGTAAAGATGTTATAAATTCATGGCGGTATCTATAAATTGATGTGTTTTAACAGAAACTCGTTACAATTTAAAAGTTTTTTTTTCATGTTATTAAATTATACCAGATTTTGATCTCGTTTTGACAGCTTTTGTTTTTTCTGACGAGATTATATTAAATGAGATCGTTTTTAGGTAAGTTTTTTTTCCAAATCCTACCATGATTAAACGTACAATACCTACCTACCATCTGTAGGCTACCGAACAAGTTTTGTTTCGTAAAAGTGTCGTTGAAATCTGCCAATGATTTTGTAATATATTCTCAATAACTTGCACAATATTAATGAATCACTTATGCTTTTGTATTTTGGATTCAATATAAAACACTCTCGTCCTAATCATAAAGTTCATAATTAAACAATCGTAAATAAAACAACGCAACACAACAAAGTCACATTATCATAAATAATATTTGTTATATTAATTTTATGATGCAGTTTAATAACACAAAAGATAAATTACTTAGACCATATTAGAGTTATTTAAAATTCTCGATAATTATTTGATTTAAAAACTCAATCGCTATTTTTCTTTACGTTTTTTTTATCCATATAAAAGGTCAAGTCATACTTTGATAATCGTTAGTGGTTAGTATTTAAATTGATACTTGTTTGAGGAATATTAATATGTAAATTAACGGTCGAAAAAATATATTGACTTTTAAAATATAATTTAATACCTCCGACTGTGATTCTCTGATACTCCGAAAGTTAGTTTTGTTGTACTTTATAACAAAATTCTATAATTTTAAGTAGCGGATTTTTCTTATTTTCCTATATCTTCCAAAATTTATTTACCCTATATTATACAATACTTGTTGCGCCCCGCGGTTTCACCCACGTAACCGAGGAATATCCTACCTTACCTTACCCTAACCTGCTGTTGACCTTACCCTAAACTTAACGGTAGGTCCGTTAAGTTTTTGTAAAGTTTCTAATTTTCTACGCAACTTTCTTATTTTTTTTTTCAATATGAAAGGTTCATATGGGAAAAAAAGAATAAGAAAACTTGAAAAAAAAAAGATGGCTGAAATCGGTAAAGTCGTTGTCAAGTTATGGCGTGAGCAAGGGAAATAGAGATTCATTTTTATATTTAAAAAAATTAAGTAACTTTAGGTTCCATTTAAGATATAAATAACGACCCTTATTTTTGAGAAGTAAGTTTCAACCCTGAATATAGTAAGAAGAATGACAAGTTTTATTTATTTCGTCACTAACACCTTAAAAAAAACTGTATCGTAAAAGGTCAATGACTAATTTATATAAATATGTACTATATAATAAATACTATCTTAAATTTTCAGCCATTGGCTTAGTAGCAACTTTATAGTAACTGACCATGTTGAGATTGTGGGCAAACACAGGTAAAAAATATGTAAAAATTACAAATTCTTAAGTAAATGTTATAATTTTCAATGTCATCCATTGACATCTATTGCTTAAGTGCTAGAACTAAGCAGAAGCATGTAAAAAGTTATCCAAACATGATCCATTGTGAACGAATAACTGCCAATCATCGTTTCATAACGTGTCAGCGACGCCGCTACTGGCTTGCGCCATGCACCAGTTACGTACTGTCGCATGGAAATGTAATTATTAATAGTAAAGTTTAAAAAAATCTTATGACTTCATATTTTTGTTTTACTCTGAAAGCTACTTTATGAAACACTGATAGTGACTGACTTATATATATACAATGCACAGCATCAACCGGTAGGTTCAGAAGCTTGAAATTTTGGATACAGTTTCAATTTATTGGCATTCAATTCTGAAGGGTTTTTTAAAAACATCAACCCCTAGAGGGATAAAATAGAGGATAGCGGGAGAGAGAACAAGGATGGGAAACTAGTCCTTACATAAAAAACAGAAGTTCAGTTGTATATCGATCGATAGATTACATTTTTGATGCATCTCATTCATTCCATGACAGGTTGTGCCGTACTATGGGGAGAAATTGAACTGGCTTGGCATTGAAGCAATGATTAAAAATACAGTAGTTGCTACTGAAAGAATTATCTTTGTATTGGACAAAATGGTAAAAATTTCGAGTACATAATATCGCGATTGTTGTGTAGGTAACCTTGCTTTTTTTTCTTCAATTGTTATTTTATTTTTATTTTGGTCGTTTTTATTAAAAAATATTTTTAATATTTTTAATTTACTTAGATCCTTTATTTTGTTTACATTCTACTATGTCACTACAGATATTAAAAGGACAGTCTCAGACCGAATTCGCGTGGCTTTAACCCTTAAGGTAGCCCTTACTGACCGGTCTAAAATGTCCATCCTGTATTGAATTTATTTATGATATTCTAATTACATCTAACACTTGTGTATCCGACAGTCCACCGCTAGCTAACCAAACAAAGCGTATAACACAAAACTATCTGTCGTTGCATCTCGAATTGTATAGGACGAACAGACGCGAGACGTGCGTGCATATCGACTGGTATGTGTGGTATAAGTTACAAGTTGTTTACGTTTTAGTTTGACTGCGGTACTGGTTTTTATTTACGTAAATACGATTTATTACAAATCTAAATCACCAGTAGCGGGTGAAACCACAGGGCGGCAGTTAGTTTATAATATACTCGAAATAAAAATATTTAAAATAAGAGTAAATTAACCACGTATATATAAAGATAAAGGCTTTCGTCACCTTATTTTAGTTTAGTGACATTAACAAATTGAAGTATTGGTTATTATAACAATAAATTACATATTTAAAATCGACTTCATTACCTATTTACTTTCACTCTATAATGCTATCACCTGCACTGCGTGACACTTTACGTCCAATTATCGGAACAATTAACGTGTAATAAATGATGCACTAAATGGGTGTCCACACTATCATTTGATTTGTGCTATCGCCTAACGTCTAACGAACGACATTAATAATGCCATGAGCAAGTTAGCGCGCTAACATCCGGCTATATCTGCATACTTTGTCAAATAGCGTGCAAATTAAGAGAATTACACGCAGGAGAAGCCCTAGCATAAGTGAAAATTTTGACAAAATTACCTGCTTGAAATTACTACCCAACACGAGTGTTGTTAGTTTCCGCTCCCGCTCTCGCTTCCACTTGTAACCAACACCACACATTGCAGTCAATAGCTTTCCGGCAACCATTTGCGACATTCTTCAGACGCTATTGTGAACTACAGCATTTTTCTTTTTCAATGGCGAAAAAAATCTTTTTGTTTCCCTAAACTTACTTCAGTGGGCACTTTGTCGATTGAAACATACATGTGCAATTCACATGTGTTGTTCTTTTATGGTAATTTTGATTTAAAGTTTTTGAACTGTGGATGACTTACAACTCACTGCCATTGAGCCAGTGTTGTCTACTTAATTCATAATAGTCAATTTAATAATAAATAATATTTATTTATACACCGTGACTTTTTATTCGTCTTAAAAATGCAGGCCACAAATAATGTACCCAATGAGAAGGTACTTATTATATAAAAAAAAAATTTTTTTTTGAACTTTTGTATCATTTAAAAAAAGTCACATATTATTCATTATAACGCATGACATATTTAAACACCCTGTTACGAGCGCAGTGTACTCGACTCATGCTCTGGGTTAGTATTTTCTACCATTTTGTACGTAAACTTTAATTTATTAACTCGATTTGTCATAATTATAATAAATTTTAATAAAAAAAAAATATACAAATGATCAAAACATTTTTTTTTCTTAATTATTAGTACCTATTCATTGGGTACATTATGTGGGCTGCGTTTCTAAGTCGAATAAAAAGTCATGGTGTATAAATAAATAAATATCCTGGGACATTCCTCACACATGATCATCTAATTCTAAACTAAGCAGAGCTTGTACTATGGAAACCAGATAACTGTATAATACTTATACTACTTTTTTGTTTGTAAATACATACTTAATATACATTATTACACCCAAACTCAGCGCGGCGCGATAGGTGGAATCGCCAACTGCGGGCCTACCCTTAAAACAAGGTTAAAATAACCTTATTTGTCTTTTGTCCCGTTTTGACGCCGGATGTCAAAGAAAGACAAAAGTCAAATAAGGTTATAATAATATTGTTTTAAGAGCTGAGGGTTCGCCCTCTGGCCTGTCAATATATATTATTAAATTATTAACATTGTATAGATTGCAAAAGTATGTGTGTATATTTGCGTAGATATTTGTAACTGAATAACACCATATTGTTTTAAATTTGGATCCATGTTCAATCATTCTTATCCTTAGCGATATAGTTTACGAGAACGCAGAGAAAACAGCGGAGTGAAGACAAGGTCGTAATAACTCTTAGTTTTTTTTTTTTTTTATTTACTACGAAACATCTATCATTACAGTAAACCCAATGCGATAGTGTGACATTATATCCATATCAGGTCTAAATTTTAATCGCGGCGGCCGTTCTATGCGCAAAGTAATTAATTTAATATTGGTAAAAATGATTAATTCGATTTTAGAGAGGTGTTGATGATGCTATAAATATTACTTTGATTATTCAAACTAATTAATAAATTATTTGCATCGGTAAAGTGCTTATTGATTGATATATATATGTGTCGGTATATAAATATTAAAATGGTTGACCGTTTCCATGTTTTAGTTTGATTCCTGAATAAGAGCAAAGACTATGTATTTCTTTTGTAATAAAATTAGAAAAGTATATGAGTAAAAGGAAAATGCAACTTTTTCCTTGAAAATTGAGCTTTATTTTTTTTTATACCACTAAGGTGGCAAACAAGCATACGTCCCGCCTGATGGTAAGCAGTTACCGCAGCCTATGGACGCTTGCAACACCAGGGGTATCACTCGCGGATTGCGGGCCCTGAAGAAATCTCTTCACATCCTTTTTGAAGAACCCCATGCTATACTCAATTGGGAAAACCACGGCGGGGAGCTCATTCCACAGTCCGAGCGTCCGCGGAAGAAAATTCCTTTGAGCCCGCACAGTTCGAAAAAATTACATATGAGGCCGGACCTGCGACTTTTATTTATTTATTTTTATTTATTCATTATACACTTCATTATAGACTTATACAGTTGCAGCCTTTACCCCCTTAAAATATATCAATTTACTGCTTACTTGAGAATTAGTCAAAATGTTCCAGGATTATAATTTTTAAATCAAAGTGAATGCAAAGTCCTTCAATTGATATATAATTATTAGGCGTTTCGTTATAAAATCTAAATTACTTATGAATGTACTCTTCACTGGTGGTCGTTTGTGGAATTTAAATATCAATCAGCTATTAAAACCTTTGGTTACGTAAGTACGTAAACACAGACATAAGTAAGCCTATAGTTAGACTATGTTGACTGGAAGTCATTAATTCAGTACGTGAATCGATGCTAGAAGTATTCTAGATATGTGACTATGAATAAGACACGTATAAGTTTTAACGATTAAAGGCTGCAGTCGGATGGTATTCGAATCACTTTAAAAATGTACCTACTAACTTAATAAAATATGTGAGACTGTGAAAGTCACTAAATGAAATTAAGAAAATTAGTTATTTTTTTCGGGTAGTGAGAGACATATTGTAAAGCATTAATTTTACATTATCTATCTATCTATATATGTATATAAAATTCAAAGTCCTGACTGACTGACTGACTGATTGACTGATGTATCAACGAACAGCCTAAACCACTGGTTCTAGAGACATGAAATTTAGAGGGTATATTCTTTGTGAAGAGTAGATATCCACTAAGAAAGGGTTTTTCGAAATTCCACCCCTAAGGGGTTAAAATAGGGGATGAAAGTTTGCATGAAAGTCCGTCAGTTTCGAAGTTAGGATCTTCAAATTTTGTGTTTAGGCTGAAGATTGAAAATTAATGTATACGTGTCTCGGCGTTTTTAATAATTCCACTCTCGAAGCGGGATGAAGTTGTTTTGTTTTGTTTTATTGTTGTAGAAAAATATGTCATTTGTTTTCTGTAGGCCACGCGGGCGAAGCCGCGAGCAGAAGCTAGTTCGAGATAAAATTGTATCGTGATTCTTATGAATTGAATAATTTTAGGTTATTACTTATACATTCTTTAAAAATCCGAATTTGAACTATACCTTTGCCGCCCTCTTTGGGTATAATAGGTAATAAACATTATTTCTATGTATAAATAGTAAATTACAGCTAATGATTCATTGATGAGTCCAGATATTATTATAATAGACTCATCACTATCAAATATACAAATTACGATTAATTATACAACTTAACGAACGAATTTCGTCGTTTTAAGTAGAAATATTATAATGAAATGAAATGAAATGAAATGAAATGAAATATGAAATGAAATAATTTATTCATTCAAATAGGCCTTCACAGGCACTTATGAATAGTCAAACTCTAATACTCTAATGCACTAATGCACGGTTCGGAAGGTTGATTTTGCTGAGAAGAGCCGGCAATAAACTCAGCAATTACTCTTTTCAAAAACAAACTTAAATTTATTACATCAGATGTTTCCTGCGAGAGCGAGCGCTACAACCACGCATTTTTATCATTTAAATATTCTTTAATATTGTAGTAAGCCTTCTGTACTAAAGCGGCCTTTATACGTTTCTTAAACTTTAGTGACGGTAAATTTAAAATTTCATTAGGGATCTTATTATAAAATTGTACACTCAGTCCTAAAAATGAACCTTGCACTTTTTGGAGTCTATAAGAAGAGGTCAAAAGTTTATGCTTATTTCTAGTATTAAAAGAGTGCACGTCACTTTTTTTTACAAAAAGATTAATATTCTGATGTACAAATAATATGTTTGCATAAATATACTGCGATGCTACTGTAAGGATACCTATATTTTTAAACTTATCTCTGAGGGGGGGGGTGAGTTATAGCGTTATAGTAATGAGTTAACAAATTCTAGCAAAGCTGTTCGAATGATTCCGTACGCTGTGACCTTTATGCGGAGACCTTCTCGTTGCATAATTTCGTCCTCCAGCACGTCTCCGCTATATCTGGGCTCTTCCAATATATTACTTTACTTGCTTTAGGTATTGAACATTATTCGACAGATTCCAATTATTTTTAGTGGTATTTTATATCATTATGATGTATCAATGCAGTTTTTGTTGGATAGTTCTCTAAATCATTAAGTAGTTGTTTGATCTTTGATGCAATGATTTAATGTCTTATAGGTCAAGTTATGAGATGTGATAAACATTTAAAGTATATTTTAATCACTTCTTTAAAAAGGATGTCATATAAAATAATACTTTTCGCACTTTTTAGGTACTTATAAAATTATATTTTATGTATTAAGCACTTTACAAAACTTATTCCGTCTTATTAATAAATAAGGTGTAAGTCAAGTATAGTTAAATCTAGGATTAAAATATATCCGTCACTTTCTAATGTCTTATAAACAAAAAGGGATGAGGCTATCTTAATACCTGGTTATTACAAGACTGAATTACACCTTATTTATTAATAAGGGGGATAGAGTCTAAAATGTTACTTAGCGAGTACCTAGTCAATACTTAATAAGTATAAACTTAAATAACTTTGACAATCATGAGCAATAAAATATAGAAACTTCCAATCATCCAATCCAAAAGATCACCCCATTACAAGGTCAGTACGTACAGAAATGAGCACTGTTTATACGAGAAAATGCTTACCATTTTTCCTTCAAGTGACTAGCACATACACTGCATATTACGAATCACAGCACACGGAACGCGACCCACTCGGCGCGTGTTTCAAAACGTTTGAGCCTCGCACGCGGACCTCACATACAATATATAGCTTCCTACGCTATAGTTAAGGCTATCCTGAAACTTTTTTTTCTCGCCATTGAATTCCTTGTTGCCCTTGCGGTTTGCGGTTGTAGCGTTTAGCGTCCTAAGTTCTAATCTAGGGCAAGTTACTGTGGTTTTTAGGAAGACATCTATTAGTATTTGTTCTGGTTATAATGATAATAATAGTTCAAGGTTCAAGTTCTTTCGAGATGATCGTCTTATGATTGAACAAAAATGTTCACATCGATATTAAATTAAATAAACAAGCCAAGAGTCTGAGTCGGACTCACGTAACGAGGGTTCCGATCTTCCTTAGACTAATATTTTTTTTTTTTTTTTTTTTATGTAAAATGGGCTTGCGTTTGACCTTCGACTGACCCCATGAGGAGTTATGACGAGGCCGAGGATGTAGCACGCTTACCCAGAAAAAGCCTATTCACTCTGGCCTTGAATACATCTAGGTTATAGGTGTCGGGAAACACAGACCCCGGAAGAGAGTTCCACTCCTTTGCTGTTCGTATAAGAAACGATGAAGCAAAGCGTTGTGTCCGGGTACGCGGGATGTCGACAACGTATGGGTGGAAATTCTCCCGGCGTCTTGTGTTTCGATGGAGAAATGGGTATGGAGGAATTAGATTGAACAATACTGTAGCACACTCTCCAAAATATATCCTATAGAAGACCGACAAACATGAAACCTTACGCCGATGTTCAAGGCTCGTTAATTCCTTAGTTTGGGCCATAACTGTAATAAAACACGGACCGCATTACTAAATGTTTTGTTTACTACTACTACTTTTTGTTTGTAATTACATATAATAATAAAAATAAAAATAAAATAAAATAAAATAAAATAAAAATAAAATATTTTATTTTTATTTTTATTTTATTATATTATTATATTTGTGAGGTTGTTCTCGTATTTTTTAACAAAATTAAATGAATCTGGGTCATTATATAGGGTGACTGGTAATTAGTAAACGACACTTAGACACATGATTGTACTCATGATAACAAACAAATTTCCCAAAAAAAAAAAATTGTTTTTAAATTTACTTTACACTTGACCCCATAATATTTAGTAACTAACAAAAATAAGAAGGCACCATCGGCTTTTATTTAGTTACTTATTCCTATTTACAAACAAAACTATAACATAGACTATAGAAAGTTGTTTGTTATCATGAGTACAATCATGTGTCGTGTCTAAGTGTCGTTTACTAATTACCAGTCACCCTATAACAGGTGGAGATTTCAAGATGGCATATTTTCGAAACCTATGTTGGATTAGTCATGCTGAACAACTTTTACTATGGAACCAAAAGTGAATTTACAAAAAAAAATATTTTACTTTCCGTAGTAAATGTCAACCTTGCTCGAACATAATGTATGAAAAGTAAAAAAAAAAATTTGAGTATTCAGTGTTGGTCCCATAGTAAAAGTTGTTCAGCATGACTAACCCAACATAGGTTTCTAAAATATGCCATCTCGAAATCTCCACCCAGTATAGATCGTACCTTGTATTATCAAATAAGTTACTTTATATCAAGAATCATCATGGGTGAAAGAGCACTTGAATTATTGACATACATTCCTATTGCAATAGTATACCAAATAGTTCAAGAGTATCCTTTTATTGTAAGTCAAATATTTCAAAAAAGGATCTTTATCAATCTGCTACTGCATCAATTTGGTAACCCCACTGAGTGCATGTTGCATACATTATCCTCTACATTATAATATTCGAGTCACTGAATCCCGCTGTGAAGCGATTTACGATTGAACACGCGAAAATAGAAAAGTTATTGGTAGCAGACGTGGGAACAAAAATAGTTTTAAAATATTAGAGCAGCCAAATGAAGTAATGGATTCAGATAATGAGCGAATTAAAATAAATAAAGATAAAATACATAATCGATGGTATTCCAAGTTCATGGGTGAAAACTATTTTTAAATAGGGATGGGCAGGGAAAGAAAAAAATATGGGAAGAAAAGAAAAATACGGGAAAATACGGGAAAGAATGGAAAAATACGGGAATATTCCCGAACGGCGGGAAAATACTCAATTGGCTTTTTGTACCTAAAAAAAATTATTATTTGATGCTTTTGATTGTTATTTCAACCATACTCGTTGTTGTACGTACCTACATTAACTACGCGCGGACCCACGCGGACCTTGGAGGAATGTCACAGTTCCCCCGGGACCCGGGACCCGGGACGGGCTACGTAAGCGTCGTGCGTGTGCACGCGTGCTCGTTCTGCACGAGAGCCCATCCCCTCTACAGTGCAGATTACTGCAGATGACAACCATTGTGGCGTTTTGGGTACAAGCCCGGCATAACCTGGCCGCTCACTCTGAATGTGTGGATTCGCCCTGCGGTTCAATAAAAACGCTACAGTATTCATTTTATAGCAACCTTTCGCTAATGAGTTAGTCTTATGACCTTGCCTTCACCAACTCCTCATTGCCGATAAGTCTATCATCGGTACTTGGCAGATCCATCCGATGGTGAAATGAGCAGTCCACCCACAACCGGACGTTGTTCTTTGCTGTTGCAGAAATTGCTCCGATGCATGGTGTGAAGTACCACTTAACTCTAAACAAGATTCTTATACTTTTCTAGCAGTAGTTTCTGATTTTGACTCAATAGAACAGCCGAAATTAAAGAATTTTGGTTAATAAAGCCATATCCCAGTACCCCAGGAGATCACGATCACGTTGATCTCCAAGAACATATCCTGGAAAGTAGGAGTCAGAGAGAAAGGACTTTGCATGTACTAGAACTACCGCATATAGCCTTCCACCAAGGTACCGGGTTCACTTTTGATACTCAAGACCACATGAAGTTGCATCCCCAAAAGTTTTTCTCTTCGACCTGTAATTCAAAAATTATATTTACATCTTTGACCTCAATCCACTTCTCCAATAAATTCAATCGCTACAAACTCTTCTTCGCTGGTACTAGCATTCTGCGCTGTGGATTAACACGTTATTTATCGTGACACGCGAGTTATCCAGTGGCAATCAATAAGGGTAGTGCTCGCGTAGTCGTAACGAAAGCAAAGTCATAAACGGTTTTCCTAGCGTGGTAAGTTCGTGAAGAACCGAACTCGCTATGGTGGGCGTTAAAGTCTCCGAGGACAATCACCCGGTTATGGGGTACCGTTCCAGCACAGTGGCAGTCGCTTCTTGGACGCGTTCAAAGAAGCGAGTTGTCTCAGTGTCGCCACGATGAGACTTGTAGATGCACGCCAGTCCACCCGTATATACCTACTCACCGTAGTCCACGCGCAGCCAGAGAGTAGACAGGGTTCTGTCTTCTAGGTTATTCAGACGTCGACAAAAGATGCCCTCCCGGATGAATACGCACACTAGATAAGATGATACGATGTATCGCTCGGGCAGGTTATCTGTATCTCTCTCAAGATGATGAAGGACGGCGTTGATATTACTGTGGACTGACTGACCCCTGATATTGCAAAATCGGGTCCCCTACTAGCCGGCGGGCGGCCAGCGGACAGACGACTCCCTGACCCCCATGTCAACCCAACATGCCACACAAATCAGAGATCGCCCAAATCGCTTCGCTAGACCCCACCATCATACATGCCGCACACTTCGGATGTAGGGGGGCTGGCTCTCGTGAACCCTATCGAAACAAAGGCAACTGACACAACTCAATTCACTTCCAGACAGATTTACTCACAAGGGTGATCTCTAGCCAGTCGGACGAGTATGTACTACCACCAAGCCGGGCGGCGTGGGAATTGTGTGGGGCCGCCGCCTGTCCACCATAACCCCAAAACACCCCAAAACATCACTTTTTTAACAACAACGAAATTTTCGTCACAAAATTAAAAAAAAAATGTTTATATGTGTATGACCCTAATAGAAATCTTGTTAAATGTTATTCGAACGATTTGGCAAAGGTCTCTCTCGCTATAAACGCAAAATCTACTAAATGTGAGCATTTGAGTATTTTCCCAGCCAATGGGAAAATTCCCGGGTTTATTCCCACCAAATTGGAAATTTACTCGAAGTTGGGTTTATTCCCGGGAAGAAACCCAACCGTATTTTTAAATCAATAGCTTAAAATATCAATTCCTATAAAAACTAAAACATATTTTTAAATATCACAGTTTAAAACAATGTTACATAACACGAAAACCTTGGACCTGACCGAAATACATTTTTAATATTTATTTCCTTTAAAGCGTTACGAAATAACGAGTAAATGTACGAGTATTTCAAAGATTTTAAATACACTTAAAACAATGTCAGGCGCATCATTTATGTTTATAGTATACTTTTAATCTTTTAAGGATGAATAATATTTTATTCATTTAACATAATTAAGTGATCTATATGTTAATTTTACTGTAATGATATGTTTCATTCATACATGAATAAAACAGTTATGTTTATTATTATTTATAATACTTTACAGTAAAATAATCTTTCATAAATTGGTAAGCGTCATTAAAGCCATTAATTAATAAGATATAATTTATGCAAGTGGTTTTGGGAATATTTGATAAAAATATTAAATACCAACAGATTTATATACATAACAGTATATCGTATTACATAAAACTGATAAAAATATTATAATTATCAAGTTTTCCTTGACTTTTACGAAAATGTGTATCGAAAAAAGACAATCATATCGTTACGTGTTTACATAATTTAAGTTTATATAGCACAATATTAATGTTCTTGTAACGTTACAGTATTTTAGAATCGTATATTTGCAAAACCTGCGCAAATTATTCTAATAAATAACATTAATCTATATAAAATAAGCTATAAAATGTCTTATTTTAAATATATCCATAATTCACGCCAAAATTCTGCGTCACATTAGCGCGTGCTTAAAATCACGTTGTTCATAGTTTAAGTAGTCGCACAAGGTAAAATTGTGCAAACTTTTAGGTCTGTATTATGGAGTCTCAATAAAATCATAAGTCATTTTGAGTAGATATTAAAATAATTGAATGTAAAATCTAGCGTTGAGATAATGGTTAATTTTAGACCCTGTCTAGAAGGGGCGATTTCGCTGCGATTCTCTCGCGCGTATTACGAGTCAAAGTATAGGGGAAGTGCACGCAATTGACGCGCGATGCTTGTGGACGCAATGTATGGGCTCCCAGTATTTCGCAAACGAGCGTAATGCATTCGCACAAATGAATCGCCCCGATTTCGCCCCTTGTGGATAGGCATTTAGATTGAACTATTTATTCTTGACACCAGTGGCGGAACTATACCATCTGGGGCCCGTGGAAAATTCTTATGATGGGGCCCTATCAGTATTTGTACTCAGTTTAATTTTAATAAACTTCGAGGGAATGTTCTGTAGTCCCCACGCTAGCCCAATGCGTATTGGAGACTTTACATCCATATCCATAGAACATAATATCTCAATGCATTCATCATCTATTTGCTAGCTTTTCGGTGAAGGAACAACATCGTGAGGTCTGTAACTCAGCTACAATGTAAAAAAATATTTTTGAGCTCGCAGCCTCTTGGGTTGGGGCCCTCTTGGGTCGGGGGCCCGTGGCATTTTGCCAGCCCAGACACCCTATTGTTACGCCACTGCTTGATACATGACTCTAGTTGTCCAGTACGCGTCTTTAGACCCATGTGAGCACCTTGAGGGTGGTGGCCAGCCTGGCTGTACTATAAAGTCACCATCATCAGCTTTTTCAGTCCACTGAGGCCTCCAGAGCTTCCAGAGCGCGCCACTTCGTCCGATTACTTACCATCCGCAACCAACCCAGTCCGGCCACATTTTTGAAGGCGTCAGTTCCATAGGGTTAGGGAACGTTCTACACTACGTTTGCTCGGTCTCCATCTTATGACTCTTCTGCTCTATGGACCGTCAGTTCCTCGGCAGACGTGATCAGCCCATTGCCACTTCGGTTATTTTGGTAGTACTATAAAGTATTTTCCGTCAACAAAATCTCAAGCTTATTGTACGATTTGTACCCACGACCTTTGCCATGGTAATCCACGCCACATACCACTTCTATCGGATTATAAGCTTACAATATGGTTTCAATAATTTTAAATATTGATTTCATAATTATATTTGCATGTTAATTAAATTTAGTAATAAATTATGATAAACGAGGAATTTATCAATATAGTATATTTTTACTATTGACGCTTACAACACCATGGATAATAAGCCATGCCGACCCTGCAACAATCTATTTACCTCTGATAAACCCCATATCTCTTAGGCTCACCTGTCCAAGTTACGAACTTAAATTTCCTAAGGGAAATAATTGTATGATTGTAAAGAAAAAGGACCAAGATGAGTCCCTTGGTACCCCGGAGGTAATGAAAATTTTGGCTTCAGGTGACCTCTAAGGGCAGTAATTTAAGCTTCTATTAGTACAACTCCGCCTTGCGAAGAGTTAATCATCATAAATCAATATTCATAATTAAATAATTATCATTGAATCATCGTCGGCCTATCAGTTTAATTTCAATGATTAAAGTTTGTAAATAAAGGTTGTTTTAGTATGGCAATAAGTATATCCTGAATAGTAAGTGTAACATTTTTTTATTTTACATCAGAGAGGTAGAGCATAGCTTTAATTCGCGCAAAGAGCAGCTCGTAGGAGTACCACCACCTTACAGAATACCGCAGCCAAATAATTTATAATGTCGTGTTCCTGCGCGTGAGTAAGGTTGCCAGAGCTCATATTGAAGGGGGAAGGGTCAGTAACGCGTGAGTGATGCCCCGTGTGTTGCTAGCGTCCATATAGCTACGGTAACCGCTTACCATCAGGCCGTATGCTTGTATACCGACTCCGTCGTATAAAAAAACAACATTTTAATGATAAACAACATAAAATGTTGCCAAGATTATGCTTGGAAGAGATATATATTTGATGCGACTTATGCCCGGTTCAAATAAACAAAAACGAATCGTTTTGCTTACCAATGATAGGTTTTTTATTGCCAAATTGGGCATAGATCATTTAGTAAGCTAATTTTACCTGTGATAGCTACTTCGATATGAGGTCTGCTATGCAAAGCTTTGAGGTCTTTGCTTCATTATTAGAAAAGATATGTGTATTTATTTTAACCGATAACGTTCCGTAAATGCCGGGCAAAGACCTTGTTCTATTGCCAATAGGAGTAACGTATTTACATATAAACATCTAAGGGAGGATGCTAATTAATTATAATCTTTATGATATTTTAAATACCTCTTATAATCTTCACTGTATAAGTCTTTTACCTTAATTTAACCTCCGAGCTACCGAACTACTGCCCTTTAAACTAATCTATTTAGCTTACATAAGTTATATTAATCCACAAAACATGATGGCAATCTCCTTGTAATGAGAAGCAACGTTTTGTAATTTATCATGTTATGAAACTTATGGCATGAATACTTAGCAATATAGGTAGAATAGGACAGTTTTTGGAGACATTTTTGAGTAATATTATTTTACTGAATATTAGGGTCATATCGAACCGTACGTAATCGTACCGTGGAGTAATAATCATAATAGACTACGAATCAGTAAAAAAAATACATTTTATGAAACTAAATCTTTTATTTATTTGTAAATAATTTGTTTTTCAGGTGGGCATATAATCCTAAAATTAGGGAGAGAGAAAGCGACGGTTATAGCATGTCGCAGCAATATAAGCTTTTACTACTAGTTCTAGCATTAACTATTATAGCATCCTACGCATTATCTGAAACTTTAGCTATTTCTAAAACATTGCTGATATTCCATAGGTTTATGTCAGAATTTCATCAGCTATCAATCAGCAAGTAAACGATACGTCCGAACTGTCTTCAGCTCGGCTGATGGAGTACAATGTATGTGGAAACAAAACTCTGCCATTCAAATACACACATAAAGTTCATGAAATTATTGATGCCGCCGTCGCATCTCCCTTTCACCGTTGCTGTGATTTATTCACAACATTAAAACTAGCAACATTAAACCTACGTATGTTATGTTTAAAATAATCAACTATACATATATTTGTAAATAATAATAAATATCCTGACACATTCCTCACACACGGCTATCTGATCCCAAAATAAATAGAGCTTGTACAGTAGTATCCAACTAATATGGCTTACCGATGTACCTATACAGAAGATACATTTTCAAAGCGCGGGAAACGCTATTGGTCGGCAGCTGCCGCCATGTTAGCGCGCGCCGTGATGAGGGTTGTGACTTGCGAATGAGACGGAAGTGTGCGAACGAAGTTTCACGATGCGCCATATCAGTTGGGTAATACTGTACTATGGAAACCAGATAACTAATATACTCCATACAGTACAGTATTACCCAACTGATATGGCGCGTCGTGAAATTTCGTTCGCACAGAAAAGAAAGTATGGCCCCGAAGATTAACGAAAGAATGCTTAAAACTTACAATCAACCTTAGACCACTACTATAAGGTTCATAATACACTGCAGCAGTTAGTTCCGTCTCACTCGCAAGTCACGCCCCTCCGCACGGCGCGCGCTATCATGGCGGCAGCTGCCGACCAATAGCGTTTCCCGCGCTTTGAAACTGTATCTTCTGCGCAGGTACATCGGTAAGCCATATTAGCTGGGTACTACTGTAACTACATTTTGTTTGTAAATACATGACAATATACATGAACTACAAGTTTTCCTTTCGAAATTATTTCAGTATGAAATTAAAATAATTATCTCAATACGTATCGATAAAATTGGCAATATCTGGCAATCGGATTGACGTGAACATCCCAAATTACTTTAGCGCAGCAGATGTGCGCTCGCGCCAGTCGGGGCATTGACACAGGTTATGACATGGTTACCATTTTAATATGACTCTAGAAAGCAGAAATCACTATGAGTAGACAGGTCATTTAAAATATGTCAGACTTTGGTAAAACCCTCGCTTGTATTTTGCTTGTTTTACCTCAATTTGTGAACTGTCCATATCTAGAATATAAATAAAAGAAATACAAAAAAGATGTGTCGTAATTAGTCGTTCTCGATAAAATTCTTCAGAAAATACAAATCAAAGAATACAAATTTATACATTTTATTTACATATTTATTTATTACATATTTATTCAATATACCTACATTAATAAATTTTGGAGCATTTAACTATACATATAATTTGCAATGCCACTATAATAATATTACTCATTACACACTTGATAGCTTAATTAATCAAATTATATAAATAGGTTTCAACAATATTTAAAAATATATTTTTCCTTATTTTTAAATGTTTGAACTAAATACATAAGGTAGAAATATCATCAATTTTAACATCTTTCAAATTGGGACCCATTGAATAGGACAAACTCTGTTAGCCTATATAAAAAACCAGTGATGATATTTCTACTTAAACTGGTCACTTAAACTCATCAGCTCGGGTCACAATCACGATGGACCTGTCACTGATCGCTGAATCGTTTTAAGAGAATTCTGTCGATTGCACTATAATTATGTTGATCGGTCAAGTGGTGGTCTGACTATGAGCGGGAAGGGAAGCGTAAGCGGGGAACTGACGCTTCCGCTCCCCGCTCATAGTTCATAGTTAAAGGGCGGGTTGGTTGATTGGTAGTTAATTGGGGCGCTTTTCGTCGCAACTTCATGCTGAGCGATTACTTATTTAAGACACGCCCGAATCAGGGCCGTCTTTAACCTACTGGAGGCCCTGTGCACTTTAGCATAATGGGGCCCCCTATGACAATGACATAGGAAAATTTTATTAAAATAGGCAAAAGGCGGCGTAGTTATATAACAGTCTTCTTTACAATCACTTTCAATGAAAAGGTAATGACATACATCATTCAGAAGAAACTCTTTTAGCTTTCATGTTGATTGACGAGGAACATTACATACTCTTCTAGCTTTGTGAAGAGGTACATTACTAAGGTACTCTTCTAGCTTTTAAATAAGCTAAATCGTCAATCACTTCTTCAAAATTTGAGCACAAATTTATCTGTAAAATCTGTTATCAACTGGTAATCGGGCAAGAATTTGGGGGCCTCAATCGATCGCGGGGCCCTGGGCACTTGCCCAGTGGAAAAGAGGAGGCTGGCCCGAATGTAAATTCATATTTAGTTTGTTGCTTATTAAACCAATTTTATATTATGTGTGGTGTGTGTAAATAAATTTATTTTATTCTTCTTTTTTTCTAATAACTATTTGCTGTTTGCCTAGCTAAATTGACAAGCTATTGTTAGTAAGTAATCTAAGAGTTAGATTAGCAAACGATTATTATTTTTGTCTAATATTATAAATAGTTTAACTATTGGTTTTCCAAGGGAGTACAGCATGGGGTTCTTCAAGAAGGGTGGTAAGAGATTTTTGCATGGTCGTCAAAGTAAGTGATAACCCTGGTGTTGCAAGCGTCAATAACATACGGCGACCGCTTACCATCAGGACGGACGTATGCTGCTACTTTCTTTGTATAAAAAAACCGCTGTATGGAAACTTATCGCTTATAATGTGAACATCACTTTACGCATAAGCTGTGAATTGCAAATGCATCATTATGCATCCCCACATTATTTAAATACGACACATTAGCCTATTTTATCACCAAGGATACTTGTTACGAAATATCGTTAAATTGTATGAAAAAATAAAGCGAACTAATGATCAAATACTGAAATACATAGCTCTATTGTTAGTTCTCTCCGACATGATGTCCTAACCTGTCAATATTTCAGGGTTAGGCTCCACAAGTTAGCCTTCCATTCAAGGGGTCGACCTGCCATTAGAAATCCGACAGACCTTAATTTGGTCGGTACTTGGCTCTACTTTCCCCGGAAACGCCCAAGGTTTGTGGTCTATTTTCAGGCGCTCCCAGGCGTAGTTACGTAAAACTTACCCGGTTAAGCCCTCAGCGTTCTTCAAATTGTCCGAGTAAAGATAAGCCATCGGAGGATAACTTGGCCTAGTCCAAGGAAATACTGGTGGCGTTTGTTCCATACAAATGTAATCCTCAGTTTCCTCTCTGGATAATGACCAGAGCAATGATTATTTTACCATGCAATCTGTAGGTACCACTGTATGTCCCTCGGTTGTGGTTTTCTTCATAAATTGATTATTATAAGAATAAGGAGCCTTCTAAAATCACAAAAATTTACCATTTTTAACGCCCTTTTCATCTTACGTCCAGCGAACAAATTTGACGAATATAAAAAAAAACAAAAGAAAACCGACACACATAGCCAAAGCCCTTCTTATTATGATATTTTTTTAAATCGATCCTGTTTTGGAGGAGAAAACCGGGGATTACGAAATAGCGATTTCGTCTAATTTTAATAGGTATAATTGGTCTAACCTGTAATTGTCTCTATCGCCCTCGGGCGGGATAGCTCGGGCACAGCGCTTTTTTCCCTTCGTCAAGTCACGAAGGGGAAAATATCCTGTACGGGGGCCCCGTTTAATTTTTAGTTTTATTTCATTTTTATTATTTGTTGTATAGCGGTAATAAAAATACACACTCTTCGAAAATTTCAGCTTAGTGATAAGGTCCTGTTGGTACGGAACACTAAAACAATTAAAAAAGATTTTAGAAACTTTAATAAAGATAGAAGTTATAATAAAAATTTAGGTAGGTATTTATAGAACTGATTTAATATTAATTAGGTATTCAAAAAGCAGCAGTTCGGTGAAATTTTACGTTATTTTGCATATAATTAGTTAATAATGAATCTATGACGTCAGTTATCTGACTAAGGATTATTAATAAAATAGAATACAATTTAGTTATATTTATGGCACTAGTTTATATGACGCTAAAATTTATGATAAATTATGTGTTACTAGATTTGCAGGAGAGATCTAGATATGGGTTTAGGTTAGGAAAGAATGACTGAAGAGAGATCAGGCCTGTACATCAACTTAGTATATTACTTGTAGACAATGATTATAGTCAGGTTGAGAATTTGACGGGTGACTGGTGCCAATCAGCAGCTGTAATTGACAGCCAGTTCTGTTAAAAGCTGGGTACAGTAGTACCCAACTGATATGGCGCGTCGTGAATCGTCGTTCGCACAGAAAAGAAAGTATGGCCCCGAATATTAACGAAAGAATGCTTAAGACTGCGTATAAAGCAAAATAACAATCTTAGAATTGAAATTTAACCAAGTAAATAGTATTTAAATGAAAAAATATTTTTATATGGGTATTTTCATTATATACGCGAGGGTTCTGCCTGAGCAAAAACATAATGGAATGAAATTTCCTCGATAGAAAAAAATCACAAAGCTACCTCTAATAATAATGAATTTTCGGTTTTATTCGTTCATGGTGTATCTAATTAAGAAAAAATTCGATAAATAATATCACTAACATATGACCTAGGGCTGCTACTAACGATTTTTTTAAATATTCTATACTTTACGAGTTATTTAGATAAAAAGCGCTTAGTTCATTTTTGTTCCACGGAACACGCTATCTCCATCTCATCTGCACGCGAAGATTAGACATAAGTTTGTTTCATCTGACATTGCCATATTTTTCTGGCTTGGTACGCACTCTTAAAGCTTACAATCAACCTTAGATCACTACTATAAGGTTCATAATACACTGCAGCTGTTAGTTCCGTCTCACTCGCAAGTCACGCCTTTCCGCACGGCGCGCGCTAACATGGCGGCAGCTGCCGACCATTAGCGTTTCCCGCACTTTGAAAATGTATCTTCTGCGCAGGTACATCGGTAAGCCATATTAGTTGGGTACTACTGTACGCGTTTAGGAAACTAACTAGAAGACAAGCACGCAAAATTAAATTTTAAATAAGTTGGGTTGTACGACAATGACCCTTGAAACATAAGTTACGGTGAACACCCCATGTGACCAATTAAGGGTATGACTATTTAAAGAAAACATCTGCATTATTATTATTCCTATTTCAATATTTCAATAGGTATAACATAAAATATACAAATCTATTTTCGACATTTCTAAATCGTCCGCCTTTACAATCACAGATGTTACTATTCAACTATCGGATCCTTGTACACAATGTGAATGATTTTAAAGAAAAAAAATACACTGAAAATTTATGGGACATCCTAGCTTTCAGATTCATGATGCTGGAAGCCATTGCATGCAAGGGAGGAAAGATCATACGTTTGGAATTAAAAAAAAAAAAAAAAAATACAATAAGCGGTTGGTCGACTCTTCACGAGACCAGAGGGCTGGCCTTTTTTTTTGCCAAAGAATCAGAATTGCCATCCAACGTGGCAATGCTGCCAGCCTTCTGGGCTCTTTCCCTGTTGACAGCGATGTGGACGAATTTTTTGACGCCCCGTAATTGTACATTTTTTTTCTTATATTCGTTCTTAGCTTAGCTTAGCTTAGCTTAGATATTAGCTTGTTTTAGTTGTTATTTTTAGTCTTACATTATTTCTTCTATTCATTGAAAACACAATTAAAATGTCGCTGGTTTATACAACAGTTGTTTATATATTAGGTAAGGAAGGAGTAGATTTTGATCTTCAAACTTTAAAAATGCAAGAATATCGTCTAGTATAAAAGACTTGATTTCCACGTACACACAAATGTACATGTGTATTTCAAACGCCCAGGGCCGCCCGGTGCCATAAAGTTTGTATTTTAATTATGATTTGGCGTTGAGCGCATCAATTCAATATCAGATCTACGTTGAATAAATTACATCAATTCTAATGTAAGAAACCGTTTTGGGACTAGTTCCTTTTGTGAGCAATCTAGTTTTTCAAGTTTGCTCGATATAATCTCAAATCTCTAAAATGAGCAACATGGGTGAAAGGTGATTTTTGTCCATCATTACTGTATTGCGTAAAGAAAATTCCACGTTAAATCCAGCAGCTTCTAGTGATTCCAACAGATCATCAATCTACCTGGTAGATTATTGGAAGGCCAATCGATGGCCTTCATTCCTCATCGAGGCTGTTTTCGTTAGTAAGACTGCCACGCCAAATCGAACTGAATCACGCCAACTGAATCGAACTGACGGCGACATTAAATGTCACCGTCAGTTCGATTCCTACTCCGATAAACCTTTGTGTGCATTCACATTGTCTGCCGGTCAAATTATATCCATAAAAAGCATTAGGTATGAAAAATTAATTTCCAGTAAGCTGGAAATAGTTTTAATAAATAAATAATTTGGTCCTAAATGCGTGTAATCCGAGTCTGCGTAAGCTAACCTTTTTTTTTTTTTTTTTTTTTTTTTTTTTTTTTTTTTTTTTTTTTTTTCTCGTGGGGAAATCCTCATAGGATACCCTACCGCCCCGGGGGTAGCGGCCAGGTTATGCCGGACTTTTACCGGCTAAAACCCCACGGTGGTCGCCATCTGCGCTGTAGAGAGGGGGGCGGGCTCTCGTGTTGAACGCGTACCTGCTCACCCCTCCAAGCGCGGCGCTTTGATAGCTCGTCCCGGGGGAAGTCTGACACCTCCCCCCAGCACCCTCGCTGTGCTATCGCACGATGAGTCGTGACCACATCGACTCATCGTCCTCCTTGGGGTCGCTTCTGGGCGTACAGAGCCCCCGCTCTGATTGCCCACGACCCCAAAGGCCCCGTTTAGTCGCCTTTTACGACAGGCAGGGAAACACCGTAGCTGTTATTCTAAGCCCCAGCTACAGGGCAGGAGGGCCGCGACGAGTCACGTTTGCGCCCCGGCGGCTTCGCCTCCGAGTGGGATCAGCCCTCTCCCGATCCCGCTCAGCAGCCTCCTTCTGGACCATTACGGTCTCACAGAAGGAGGCTACGGCCCTCCACGCTGTATCCCCGCTCAGCATCGCCGACACGACTGCTGGCAGGGAGAGATTCCGTCCGATCTCTTGGACCAGGATCCGCCGCTCGGGTTCCCACGCAGGGCACACCGCGAGCGTGTGCGATGCGGTATCCTGGTCACTTCCACCGCAGTGGAAGCAGGCCGCCGTCGCCTCACGTCCGATCCTATACAGATAATCACCGAAGCACCCATGCCCGGTGATTATCTGTGTAAGTCTGTAGGTGAGTCGTCCACCTTGTCGCTGCATCCAGGCCTCGAAGACCGGCAGGACTGCTTCGACGACGCGTTTGCGTGCAAACCGCTCCTCGCGAAGCCTTGCACGCCACGTCGCGAATGCGATAAGTCGCTCCTGCCGTTTGATCGCCTCTTCTGGTTCGCCTCCACCACTTTGGCGGACGATGCGGATTCGGTCATAGACCCTCGCATCCATGTCCGCCAGAATATCCAGTGGCAAAAAGCGAGCCAGAATAGTTGCCGCCTCAAAGGATACGGTACGGTATCCCCGTACGATCCGTAGTGCCATCCTACGCTGGACGCTGTAGAGTTTCGTTCTACAGCGTCGGATGGCCAGCCTCTTCGCCCATACAGGCGCCCCGTAAAGGGCTACGGATCGTATGACCCCCGCATAGAGGCGGCGAACTTCCTCCCTCGGTCCCCCGAGATTGGGCAGCAGTCTGTGCATGGCACCCGCTACCCTTTCTATTCGGGGGACTAGGCGATCAAAATGCTCTTCGAAGCCCCAGCGACTGTCTAGGGTGAGGCCCAGGTACTTCATGTACCGCCCCACCCTGACTTCCGACTCACCCACGAGGACGCACGAGTGATTTCCACGTACACACAAATGTACATGTGTATTTCAAACGCCCAGGGCCGCCCGGTGCCATAAAGTTTGTATTTTAATTATGATTTGGCGTTGAGCGCATCAATTCAATATCAGATCTACGTTGAATAAATTACATCAATTCTAATGTAAGAAACCGTTTTGGGACTAGTTCCTTTTGTGAGCAATCTAGTTTTTCAAGTTTGCTCGATATAATCTCAAATCTCTAAAATGAGCAACATGGGTGAAAGGTGATTTTTGTCCATCATTACTGTATTGCGTAAAGAAAATTCCACGTTAAATCCAGCAGCTTCTAGTGATTCCAACAGATCATCAATCTACCTGGTAGATTATTGGAAGGCCAATCGATGGCCTTCATTCCTCATCGAGGCTGTTTTCGTTAGTAAGACTGCCACGCCAAATCGAACTGAATCACGCCAACTGAATCGAACTGACGGCGACATTAAATGTCACCGTCAGTTCGATTCCTACTCCGATAAACCTTTGTGTGCATTCACATTGTCTGCCGGTCAAATTATATCCATAAAAAGCATTAGGTATGAAAAATTAATTTCCAGTAAGCTGGAAATAGTTTTAATAAATAAATAATTTGGTCCTAAATGCGTGTAATCCGAGTCTGCGTAAGCTAACCTACTACCTAAGCTACCACCGTCGTGGTCGGTACCTGAATAGGTGACCGCCTAGTGGTATTTCAAATCGAGCGTTTCCGTGTTTCGGAAGGCACGTAAAGCCGTTGGTCCCGGTTATCACTTAATTATGATAGTCGTTAAGCTAGTTGGATGCCTCTTAGGCGGCATGAAAAATTCCAACAGTAGGTTGACCACTAGCCTACCTCCACCGATCCGCAGTGGGCACGCGTGGTGGTTTATTGCCCATTCCCTGTCACCCTCATTTGTGAAAGGAGACCTGTGCTCAGCAGTGGGACATTATAGGCTGATGATGATGATGATGAAAGGTATTAAAACCATTTCCAGCTCGCTAGAAATTAATTCTTAGAAAAAATCTAATTTGATTATTTACAAAAAGTACGTACGTATTTATTTCAGTTTGGAGTCATGGCCATGTGTGGAATATCTTAGTATTTTTACTTATATCGGATCATCAATAAAAATTAAGTACAGCAATGATGTATTACACAAACATAAATCAAAATAACCCCAAATTATATTTTCAACCGGACTATTAACATTTTTCACACCAATTATAATCATGTAAATTATTATTATTCATAAAATGCGTTCATCCTTGTCGATTGTAACGGCAGCAATCAATCACACGTCAATAATTCCGTTTACGATGTTTATTTTTAAGCTTTAGCATTTCACTAGCTTATACTGGTGGTTTTGGATAGAATAGAATAGAATAGAATATTTATTTGTTGAACACAGGTTATTATAAAACAAAGATGTTACAAAATGTCAGAGTTGGTACTTTCTATGTTCTGCCGTTAGGCGTACAAATTCTTAATACAATCAAATTAAAATGGCAATAAAAGTTAAATTCAATATTAATAATTAATGTCTTATTACAATACAAATAAAAGAATTAAACGAACATAATAATACAACATAAGTTAGAGCATTACCTAATTAATTAATGTGGACATAAAAACAAAACATGTCAGGCTAGTTATATGTCATATCTAATAGCAATAATAATAAATATAATTTCAAATTTTATCAGTCATAAATTCATCAATAGTGTAGTAAGCTTTGAATGTCAATAACTGTAATAAAAGTTTCTTAAATAAATTTATGTTTGCACATTGCTTTATATTTTGAGGAAGATGGTTGTACAAACTTATCGAAAAAACAAAAACACTTTTCTGATAAAGAGCTGATTTTGAGGGTACAAGGCACAGATTGTCTTGTCGTCGTTTACTACTGACTTGAGTAAATTTATCTAAATTATTTCGAACAAATATTGCGGTTTCATAAATAAACAATGAGGGAACAGTTAATATTTTAAGATCTATGAAGTAGTTTTTGCAGCTGTCTGTACGTTTCAGATTACACATAGATCTTATGCACCTCTTTTGTGCTTTAAAAACCATTTCCTTGCCTGAAGCATTTCCCCAAAATATTATACCGTACCTTAGTACTGAAGCTGCTAGGCCATGGTAGGCTGTGAGTAGTGCAGCTTGATTGACTACTTTATTTAACATGTATAGGGCATATGCAATTTGGCTTAGTTTGTCACACAACGATTGAATTTGTGTTGACCATTTCATGTTGTTATCAATATACAACCCTAAGAATTTTGTAACACTTGTTTCAGAAACATTTTTACCGTTGTAACTGATGTTTAGTCCTAATAATTGGTTTTGCCTTTGTTTAAAGTTCATAATATTGGTTTTGTCTAAGTTTATAAGTAAATTATTTGATTGCATCCAATTAATAACAGATTCAAGATTAGCATTAATTTCATTTTCATAGCTACAAATGTTTTCTTTACAGAATAGGACAGTGCTATCATCCGCAAATAATACCATAGGATGATCAATAGCCTTAGGCAAATCATTTATATAAATGATAAATAATAGGGGTCCCAAGACGCTCCCTTGTAACAAACTATTTAGTTTTTTTTTATATCACTACAGTGCAGCCGCTGAAAGAATTAGTTTTTGAAATCTATTAATATTGGCGAAATCACGCAAGCTTTGCGTAAGAAAATACTGAACCTTCCTGTGAAAGCCCCATAGCAATAGCCGTTTCCGAAAATATACCAATGTTGACTGACAGGTGTCAAAAACGTATTCTCTCAACGGCCGCACTGTAATTTAGCAAACGCCTGATGGTAGCCTATAGACACTTGTAAAGGTCATCGCCCACTATGTCCCCCTTATATCATTCACTCTGATGTGATATCTTATATCACTCGCACGCTGCCGACCCTGCAAAAATCGTATCACATACTTTTTGAATAACCCTATGCTGTACTTGGTATAACTATACTTACTATTGTTCAGGTTAATGAAAGGCTTGGAAAATTATAGAATTCTAATGGTTACTCTCCTTTATTGAACAGTATGTCAAAAAGTAAACAACATTATATCGTCATAGAGACTACTCAATTCAGTATCGGTCTATTTATTTCCACTCCAGATGTAAGAATATAAAAAATCTTTTCCTAAAACTTGACCTTTACACCGAGCCAATAAAAAAACATTCTGTTTGAAATTATTATCAAGAACTGAAAGACAAATATACAATTAAATTTATAAGTAGGTATGGATGTGTGTTGAGGCAAATTTTAATATAATGCTATTTTGAGTGGATATTTGGTGGTAGGCCATGATTGATTTGTTCATTATAATGATTCAATTTTTGCTTACAGTTGAATATTTCCTATTTATTATAGTAATTTTTTACTAGTCTAGTTTATTACAAATCAATAAAGGTTACATAGCTACTTGTTATTTGATATCATCATCGCACCACGCTACGATTAAAATATATTCATTAAGAAGAGGGCGATGGCTGCCACACGCGTCATACTTGTGAGCAGGTGCTGCTTGTGGTGGCTAGTCTGCTTAAGTTTGCTATTTATTTACTTATTAAATATCGAATCAGTCTACTTTGTAGTTTTGTCGCCGCGCCGGGGTACGCAATTATTGTCAGTGCGATTAGAATGTAAATATTATGTAATGAATCTAAGCTTGTTTTGAAAAGAGTAATTGCTGAGTTTATTGCCGGCACTTCTCAGCAAATGCAACCTTTCGAACCGGTATTAGAGTATTAGATTCAGACTTTTCGTATGTGCCTGTGAGGTCTATTTAAATAAATGATTTTGAATTTTAGGCTAAGTTGGGACTGTTTTTTTGGGATAATTTAATTTAAACTTTTACATTTATTTAACTTATCCCAATTTATTTTCATTCTGTTATATGCACCAAGTTAATATAAATAAATTTAAAGAAACAGCCTAGCTGACATATTAATGATATCACAATCCGCAGCGCCTAGATCTCAATGCACACAGGTTCTTTATGGTGTATCCAGACACAAATCTGCCGCGCGACTAGTTTGGACATACCTAGAAATATTTGAAATATTCGCGACGAAAGTTCGCGGCAGTCGGCCAATAATGCCACGCGCACGGCTGCCGTGCGCGGACTTTGCTGTCTGGACACACCCCTCTATATAAGCCAGGCTTCAACTAAAGAAGATTTTTTTTAATTCTTTCTCTTATAGTTTAAATACAGAAATGCAGAGTAACTGCAAAATGAAACGCTAGTTTGAAGATAAAATACAGAAGGCTACAGTAGTACCCAACTGATATGGCTTACCGATGTACCTGCGCAGTAGATACATTTTCAAACGCGGGAAACCGCTATTGGTCGGCAGCTGCCACCATGTTAGCGCGCGCCGTGCGGAGGGGCGTGACTTGCGAGCGAGACGGTACTAACAGCTGCAGTATATTATGAACCTTATAGTAGTGATCTAAGGTTGATTGTAAGTTTTAAGCATTCTTTCGTTTATCTTCGGGGCCATACTTTCTTTTCTGTGCGAACGAAGATTCACGACGCGCCATATCAGTTGGGTCATACTGTACTTAATTATTTAATCAATGAAACTATCTTTAGAGGGAATAATATATTTTAACTCAATACATACATTGAAAATATTGTTATTTACGCACCAAATGCGTGTGACAATTACAGTCTCCTTGTGAAATACCAACGCTCAATGAATTAGAATAATGTTAATATTGTTCAATACTAGTTTTTTTTTACCCTTCAATTATGAACAATATCTGGGGGCACGGAAGTGCCCCCCGCCAAGGCAGCCAAGCGAAGCGAAAGGGCACTACCTACCTTTTCTCGAAGCGCTTCGTCGTATTTTTGAACCCTCATAACTTGGGTTTGGATTATACCACATAAACAAAATTCTCAGGACATGATGTCAATAGTAAACTTATTAAACATATTAAGTTTCAATAACATAGCTCTTATACTTTAGATTTTATTGATATCTAAAAATCCCCGATTTCGTCACTGACTCACTGATGATCATCAAAACTCATAGGGTACTTCCTGAAGTCCTAGAAGGCTGAAATTTGGTATGTAAGCTTGTATTAGTACACAAACAACAAAAAAATTATAAAACTTGGAAATTTCAAACAAAAAAAAACATAAGCAACTTACAAAAAGAAGTGAAATCCCACCAAAAACATTTTTATGTAAAATGTTGCCGCCAAGAAATATGGCTCGTACTGTCAAAAAGTTATCAGATCTCATGTAGAGCCAAGCTTATAACTCTACATGCACTTACTCTATAAGCCCTAACTTCACAAACTCTACACACCGTAGTAAAAATATGTGGCTTTTTGCGAGAAGGTTAGACCATCAAACAGGAAATGAATTGGTTTTATAGCTTCGAATGGATTAGTCCTAGGTTTTTTTTAATACTACTAAGGTAGCAAACAAGCAAATGGTCCACCTGATGGTAAGCGGTCACATTAGTTTTTCGACGCTTGCAATACCAGGGATATCACTCGCGCATTGCTGACCCAGAAGAAATCTCTTCACACACTTTTTGGAGAACCCCATGCTGTACTGCTATGGGAAAACCACGGCGGAGAGCTCATTCCACAGCCTGTACGTCTGTGGTAGAAATATCCTCGCTAGAAATAGACTCCCCGTCGATGGCGAGAGTTACGATAGTAGAAGGTAGCCGTGGGTATCAGGTCAAACAATTCTTCAGAACACTGTCCTTTGTGCAAGCGGTAGAACATAATTAAGGAGGCAAAGTCTCTACCTAGACTAAGGCTATCAAGGTTTGATCTGTGACGTTACTATACTTACTAAAAAAACTTATCGACTCCAAATAATCGTTAAATAATTTTAATAAATTATTGATAATAGATGTTCATTCATTAAGTATAATAAATGTTTGTTTCTTGTTAAAAAAAATCTAGATTTATGTAGTTTTTTTATTTCAAATGATTTTATCACTGTTCTAAGACAGTCTATTTAAGCAGATGGTGATAAAAAGTACGTTGTTTGTACAATTTGGTAACCGTTATGACATTGACTTTTGAATCATAACATCGATTATTACATACCATATTTGGATTCTTATTTTAAATATTATGTAGGAGAGTGATTATTCTTTATTTTTATTTTGTGCCTGCAATAAATAGGTTTTATTTTGTTTATTAAAGTGGAAACTTTTTTATACTCTATACAATATAACATGATGTGAATGCCGCGACTGTACATGGGCAAGAATGCATGAAAAAGCGTACATACGTATTTCAATTTCCTAATATGATTAGAATTAGGATAGATAGATTCTGATGATGACGTTATGGCTATTTTGAGTCCTTTTCCAGGGCTATCCTAAATATAATAATATAAATGCGAAAGTGAGTTTGTTTATTTGTTTGTTACGCCTTGACGCCTCAACTACTCAACGGATCGTCATGAAATTTGGCATGCAGATAGCCTTTGGTTTGGAGAAGGACATAGGCTACTTTTCATCCTGGGAACGAGGGTGAAACCGCGGGGAACAGCTAGTAATTTTATAAACTTTTGTTCTAAGCTGCTTTGTTGATACGGTATTTAATTATTAAACCTTTTTTTAAGTTTTTTTTTCTTTTTTTTACTGTTTATAGGCCTGTGTTTGACCGCAATCTCATCATGGTAAGTGATGATGTGGCCGAAGGTGGTAAGCACACAAAGACTTTTGGAACGAACGAGGAACTGGTTCTCAAGTGCAGCTATTGGAATACACCGAAAGGTGCTTGGCGACAGATTTTCAACTTGAGGGTGGTAGCCAGCCAGACGGGTACTACAAAGTATCCTACCACCGTGCTATGGTTTCCTCACGATGTTTTCCTTCATCGAAAGCTCAAGCTCATTGTAGGATTCAAACCCGGGACCTTCATCTCGGTATCCGACGTCACTACCACTGAGCTATCATCGCCTTCTGGCGACCCCCTTGTCAGACAAACAAAGAATTTATAAATTAAAAGACTACGATAATGATTTTCTTTATTTTGATACCTTTACTTATTAGTCTGCAAGAAGCCGCGAGAGGTTTGCAACTAAGTAAGAGGTAAGTTGGACGCCCGCTTGAACGAAGTCTACCTTGCCTTTTTTTTCTGCCTTCTGGGGTCACGACCCACAGATTAAAAAACACTGTCCTAGAATATTATTATTACCAATAGACATCCCGCAAGGTGTGACTCCATGTACAAATCAGTAATCTAAAAGTAAACCTTTCAACACATAATAATATTTACTAACAAATAACACGAATACCTCCGAACCGGTCGCTTAGATCCGGCGGCGTTTAGCTGAATAGTTATGTAAACATATGACAAAGAATCTGCGAATGTGTCTCATAATCTCAAACAAAGAATTTTCGACATTTTCCATTTGGTATTCTAAAGCGATTTGGCCGTATGTAGGTTGAGTGTGGGTGGCTTATTAATATTTTTAGTAGTTTTCTTGGTTCGAATATTAAGAATCTATACTGGGTAGAGATTTCGATATGGCATATTTTCAAACTTACTGCACATCGCTGTACTTGGCAGCCTGTGGGTCAACTACACACAGAAAAGCTACAGTGCCTTCCTTGTCCAGTTCAACAATGCGTTCAGGATGTTGAGGCTGCCTCGCTTCTGCAGTGCATCAGGTGGCACCACGCGAGTATTCGAAAGAGGTGCGCGACACTGCTGCGCAGGGTGCGGGCCAGCTCTAATACTATCCAGGAGATGATGGCAAGTAAATTAGACTGTCCCTATATCCGATACTGCTATGATTGTGTGACATTTCACTTGTAGTGCCGGGTAAAGCGGCAAATAAGTATTTTTAATTATAGGTTTTATTGTTGTATTATATCGTGAGTTATATTTAATTCTTTTTATTTTTATTATCACTTTCTGTTACAATTTTATTATATGAGTCTAATTGTACGGGTCTAGTAGTAGTTAGCCTCGTATAATTGGATTGTAGTTAATGTTGGAGTGCGTAGAGAAACCACTTGTGAAGTATCAAAGGTATATTGACTATATTCACAGTAAATGTTTGGTGATTCGTTCCTCTTGATGTTGTTGATATAAAACTTTATAATGCACTCTAGTAAAATGTTAAGAATCCGTGTATTTATGCTATTATTAGCGGGCGACAAAAGTAGGTTGCTGCGTACACAGAAAAATGTGTGGTGTTGAAACCGTACACTAATGTTGCTTAAAATAAATATATTTTATTTTATTTATTTATCATTATGTTGAGTTAGGCATTATAATGTCGTTCCAGCATGGGTGATCTTCCACGTGCTCTGGTGTACTCCACTACCCTGCACCATCGCGCTCCTCCACGCCGCGACATGTGTCCAAAGAAAGTTAGAATGCGAGTCTGCACTACGGAGGATAGAGGTGAGGTGAGACGTGTTTATAATAGGATAAAGCATGAAACAATTAATAAAATACGTATGTATATAACATACTTAGTAATTATACAGTAATGCCTATCTACATCATATAGCCATGTAGAGCAAACCATGTGAATAATGTCATAGCACGGACGACTCATAATAACTACTATTATTAACGTTATTTGTTTTAATTAATCTCATATTAATTTTCACCTGATTAAAATGTATCTCATCAACTATCCCAACTAATATTATAAATGCGAAAGTGAGTTTGATTCAAATTCAAATTCAAAATCATTTATTCAAATAGACCTTTGCAGGCACTTATGGAAAGTCTGACTCTAATACTCTAATACCGGTTCGGATGGTTGCATTTGCTGAGAAGAGCCGGCAATAAACTCAGCAATTACTCATTTCAAAACAAGCTTAGATTCATTACATTCTAATCGCACTGACAACAATTGCGATTGTTTGTTTGTTACGCCTTTACGCCTCAACTACTCAACGGATCGTCATGAAATTTGGCATGCAGATAGCCTATGGTAAGGAGAAGGACATAAGCTTTTTATCCTAGGAATGCGGGTAAAACCGCGGTTGACAGCTAGTATCTTATATTCGTTAAAATATTATCTTTTTATTACTGTTGTTTTGTTTGACTCCAAGATATCTTTCTCCTTTATTTTACCCGACTGACCCGGAAGGAGGGTTATGTTTTTCGAGTGTATGTATGTATGTATGTATACACTTGGAAGACTGTGCAAATGGAAGCATCAGTTATAAATAATTTTGAACAACAACCAACAATATGTTGTTAATTATGTCGACACTTATAACATTTCATTGCGTAAATGCGCACATCCTGTATTGCGCACATGTCTAGGCAAAGATATTTCAATATTAATGGTTTATCTATTTACGGCCTTACTCATAAACGTTATTTAAAGTTAAATCATACTTAAAACAGTTATTTAATAAAATCTTCACTCATAAACGGTATTTGTCCTTATTCACTGCCTAAAAACGTTATTTAAAGAGCTGTCAAATTAAACAACCTACGACCCTTGTAGCAAAATGGTCGCCAAATAAACAGCTGTTGCTTGATTGCTGTAAAATATTTTTCATTGATTTCCGAAAATAATCTGGATATATGATGTTAGATTATATAGAAACACCATAAATTATATAAATTACTTAAACTTGTACCTCGATGACCGTTTTTTTTTTTTGGTAAATCATATTAGTTTTTCTCATAAAAGAACTTGAAAAAAAAAGCGAAAAAAAATATTATCTGGACTCGAACAGGGTCTTCTGGTTTCGGGACCGCCCGATTTCCCATCTGGCTATGATAGACTTGTAAATGGTGCCGAAATTTACCTTCGTATTGTAATGATATTGAAGCAGTTTTTCATTGCCTGAAATCACGTATAAAACGACGTTTTCTAAAAATGAAACCTAGCTAAATCGATTTATCGCCCCCGAAACCCATTGGAGCTGTTTCAAGTTTCAGATCATTATACAATATAATATTATCATAAAACACATAATAAAACTTTTCAAATTGTTGCTGTTTCTTTTTTTTAAAACCTCCATAACTGTCAAATTTATGGTCTTGACGTTGGTGTCGCCATATATAATATTATTTTTGCTCTTTAAATCCTTCAATAACTAAATCATGATTAAAATGCGTTTATGAGTAAAGATTAACGCGTATTTAAAGTTAAACACTGAATAAAAATTTAAATAGTATTTAGCTATATACTATTTAATCCGTTATTTAAGAGATTTTTATGAGTAAGACCGTTAATGTTAATAATATTGTTGCAATATTTTTTTACAATATGTAACTAATTAATACATAATGGTGCCGATTATTTGTAAATTTTAGTTATATCACATCTCTTTCATACAAACTTTATTGAAAAAGGATAGAACATAATTTAAAGCTGTCAAATTAGTTTCTGCCATCTTCATTTGCGGGTATTTAGACGTAAACACGTTAGGTGACGACTAAATTTATATTGAAAACAAGCATTGGACTAATTTGATAGGACTACATTTCTATTCTTATGTTCTTTGTTAGAAAGAGACATAGTGAGCCTAAATTAGTTTAGTTGTAAACAACAGAATCAGCAGCAATATAATCTAAATAAATTAATTATAAGTACTATTCATGTGAGTACACAGATTATGAACATTTGTTATATATAATAGGTCTTACTCATAAAAATCTCTTAAATAACAGATTAAATAGTATATAGCTAAATACTATTTAAAATGTTATTCAGTGTTTAACTTTTCTTTACTCATAAACGCATTTTAATCATGATTTAGTTATTGAAGGATTTAAAGAGCAAAAATAATATTATATATGGCGACACCAACGTCAAGACCATAAATTTGACAGTTATGGAGGTTTTAAAAAAAATAAAAAACAACAATTTGAAAAGTTTTATTATGTGTTTTATGATAATATTATATTGTATATGATCTGAATCTCGGAAACAACTCCAATGGGTTTCGGGGGGCGATAAATCGATCTAGCTAGGTTTCATTTTTAGAAAACGTCGTTTTATCCGTGTTTTCAGGCAATGAAAAACTGCTTTTTTTTTTATTTAATGGGCTTGCGTTTGGCCACTGACCCGCCCATAAGGGGCGATGACGAAGCCTAAGATGAAACACGCTTACCCAGAAGAAACCTATTCACTCTGGCCTTGAAAGTACCTAGATTGTAAGCGTCAGGAAACAGACGCCGGAAGCAAGTTCCACTCCCTTGCTGTCCGCATTATAAATGAGGATGCAAAACGCTGTGTCCGTATATTCGGTATGTCAACAACGTACGGGTGAAAATTTTCCCGGCGTCTTGTGGTTCGGTGTAAAAATGGGGATGGTGGAATAAGGTTGAACAATATCATTAGAATACGAATGTAAATTTTGCCACCATTTACAAGGTTATCATAGCCAAATCGGGCGGTCCCGAAACCAGAACTTAGAGTCCAGATGATATTTTTTTTTGCTTTTGAGTTCTTTTGTGAGAAAAACTAATATGATTTACCAAAAAAAAAACGAGCAAAGCTCGGTCATCGAGGTACAAGTTTAAGTAATTTATGGTGTTTCTATATAATCTAACATCATATATCCAGCTTATTTTCGGAAATCAATGAAAAATATTTTACAGCAATCAAGCAACAGCTGTTTATTTGGCGGCCATTTTGCTATTTAGCCCGTTAAACAAGGGTCGTAGGTTGTTTAATTTGACAGCTCTTTAAATAACGTTTTTAAGCAGTGAATACGGATAAATACCGTTTATGAGTGAAGATTTTTTTAAATAACTATTTTAAGTATGACTTAACTTTAAATAGCATTTATGAGTAAGGCCGTTGGTGTTTTTTTCTGTCTTTCTTCCATTTGACCACAAATTATCACAATTTTATGTGGTAATGTGGCTAAAGGTGGTAAGCATACATGCCTAGTAAGGAACTGCCTTTCCAGGTTTTTAACTAAACTTAGTTACAATGAGGTAATGGCTTACTCAAGGTAAATAAAATAATATGAACTACCAAGAGCTCATCCACATAAAAAGCTTATTACGTGGTAGCTCGCGCTGGGGCACGCAATTGTTGTCAGTGCGATTAGAATGTAAATATTATGTAAGGAATCTAAGCTTGTCTTGAAAAGAGTAATTGCTAAGTTTATTGCCGGCTCTTCTCAGCAAATGCAACCTTCCGAACCGGTATTAGAGTATTAGTCAGACTTTTCATAAGTGCATGCGAAGGTCTATTTAAATAAATGATTTTGAATTTGAATTACATTGAAAGTATTTGGAATTAGCTGCACTCTGCCTTAGTGCAACTGGTCCATGTTTGTACTAGAACTCCTCACGTAGGCCATGACCTAATAAGTACCCTCCTGATCTGAACAAAATGACTTTCACTTTCATTCAAAAAATGACTATTAGAGATGGCTATTAGTGATAAGGTAGCCCATTGTAACACTATGAATTTATGTTTCATATATAGATTTGAAAAAAGTCGTTTGATAACATGAAACATACATTCAAAATGCGATCCTCCTTTTTTGAAGTCGGTCAAAAATGCAACTAGAACCGGTTATTTAAATCAGATAGGATAGCTTTACACGAAACGTGACAAACAAACGGAATCCTCTACAAATATTTGAATACATATTTCGTAGAAAGATCACGTTAATGTAATTCTAATATTGGATTGCACCTAAAGTAAGTGGCATGCAAGGCCGCTTGAGTTTGCTTCAAGTTAGTTTGCCATAAACTTACTTAAGAGTGCGTACAAAGCCAAAAAATATGGCAATGTCAGATGAAACAAACTTATGTCTAATCTTCGCGTGGCATGAGACGGAGATAGCGTGTGTCGCGGAACAAAAATTAACTAAGCGCTTCTTATCTAAATAACTCGTAAAGTATAGAATATTAAAAAAAACCGTTAGTAGCAGCCCTAGGTGATATGTTAGTGATATTATTTATCGAATTTTTGTCTTAATTAGATACACCATGAACGAATAAAAACGAAAATTCATTATTATTAGAGGTGTCTTTGTGATTTTTTTCCATCGAGGAATTTTCATTCCATTATGTTTTTGTTCAGATAGAACCTTCGCGTATACAGGTCGTTGTTTTAGTCAGCGACGAGCGACTCAGGACCGATAATAAAACTGATATTGGTACTAAAAAATATATAAAATAAATACTTTATTTTTTTATAATAATAATTTAATATAGACGTAATACTCAACGGGAGTGCGAGGGAGTAAAGGGGTGGGGCAATGGCGGCTTGCGCCTAGCTCTAGTCAGTGCACGTGGCTAGTGACCATACTTTGCGGTAATTTTATTTCAAATTGAATAAGGTATTTCTCAACGCATTTACAGTAGTATTTAATGGAATTAAGTCCATTTTTGGAAAATGTATTTTTTGTACTACCGCTCCTGGGTCGCTTGTCGCTGACCAAAAAAACAGTCTGTATAATGAAAATACCCATATAAAAATATTTTTCCATTTAAATACCATTTACTTGGGTAAATTTCCATTCTAAGATTGTTATTTTGCTTTATACGCACTCTTAAGCTATAAATCATAATAAAATTGGGGACGAATTGACGCTCTATTACAGATTACTAGCTGTCCCGCGTGATTTCACCCGCATTCCCAAGAGATCGTATATTTTCCCGGGATAAAAAGCATCCTATATGTTAATCCCAAACATATTCTATCTGTGTGACAAATTTCATCCAAATCCGTTCAGTAGTTTTTGCGTGAAAGAGTAACAAATATACATCCTTACTCACAAACTTTCGCATTTATAATATAAGTAGATATACGTACATACAAGCTAAATATTAGTTGAGAAAAAATTTACTACAACTTTTCTATTATAGGCACATAAAGAGGCTATAATTGCTGTTCAAAGTAATGAAAAAGGTTTGAGTAGAATTTACTTCAAAAATTAACGCTGTGACAGACGGACAGACAGATAGATGGAATCGCACTGTAAGGGATTAAAATTTTGGTATGGAACCCCAAAATGCTTCAAAATGTATGTATTTAACATTTCACAAGGGCGTAGTGTGAAATCCAATAGTATTACATACACAAATTCCAGTAGCAAAAGTCAATCAGCAAACTTATTATTTATTTATTACGTAATATATTTATTTACCATAAATTATGAGCTCTAAGGTACAAGCGTGTAGGTATATACATATAATTACCACATATATTCAAAGTCGTTGACACTTCAAATATATAAGTTTATAAACAATTTGTACGTATATGTGAATGCGGCGTCAATGTTCAATCTATTTTTATAATAAGGATATAAACAATAAAGCCTTCATTATTGGGCGTCAACGATTGAGAACGATTGATTGGCTTCAAGGGGAAGCGATCTAACTTGAGATTGTATTATTATCCAGGCAGCCGGCAGTGTGTCAGCCAAGTTTGGCAACGGTTCAGTCGGACGTTCCTACTGCGGACTATTGGGATGTGGAATGAGCTCCCCATTACGGTTTTCCCTCAGCGCTACGATATAGGGTTCTTCAAAAGAGGCGTAAAAAGAGCTCTTCAAGGTCGGCAACACATCGGCAATCCCCCTGGTATTGCAAATGTCCATAGGCGGCGGTGACCACTTACCATCAGGTGGAACGTCTGCCTGTTTGTCAACGTTTTGACATAAAAAAAATAAGAACAGGGACAAGACGAACCGTTGATTAGACGAACCATTTCAAAATAATTTTGACCATCCCTCAATAATAAAACACTTTAAAAAAAGACTTCACAATCCCAAATTTCTTGCTCTTTCTAGCTCTTGTGACATTAAGATCCATTGTAATATTAATGTATCGGGTCTATTCGCATACAGGTTATTATCAAAATATGACTTTTGCTAACCTCGACGTTCCGATCAAGTTGTCATCGTGGTCACGAGTGATTAAAGCTTAAAAAGTACATTAGTTACAATTATTATACATTATTATTCTAATACAAGTTTAAAATGAAACTTAGTTGTTCTATTTCATACTTAGAATTGAATAAAAAAAACATGCAAAGTTATAAATTAAATATCAAAGAATATAACAATTTTTCTTTTGAATCAATTGGAGAATGTTGAGTATTGCTTATGGAATTTGGAACTCGTTAAGATCTTGAGCCCGAACGTCGTTTGTATCGAACTTGGCTCTCTTTTCACATTTATGTTTCTAGTGGGTTGATTTAAATATCTTTACACCCATTGTTTAAATACTGATTACACACAAAGTCTGAAGATATGTAAATCTTAACAGGAAGCGTGATAGACAAGTCAATCAAGGTGAAACTGATGGTATCACACCACAATGCCTCCATGAAGGTAGCTGTGCAATAGAAGTGAGCGAACTAAAGAAATACAAAGTCCACGGAGAATTCAGCAGAATAATGGTAAAACCAACTCAATTTTGTGTTGCTCTGTAACTTACAACAGCTTACAAAATACTTTATGAATTACGTACTGCCTTCGCAACTCTCGCCATCGACGGGGCTGGTCCATGATCACACATTGGTACCAAAATGGTTTCGTACTATGCGGTTTCAACGGAGCTTCCTACCGCGGATGCTCAGGCTGTAGCATGAGCTCCCCACCGTGGTATTGCCAAAGTTTAAAGTCTTTATTTGTATAATGCGGTACAGTATCGATAGGTAAAAAATATTTAAATAGTAGGTATCACGCCTGGCATACAAATTTCAATATAAAAAAATAATATAAGGGAGTTCAGCACGAAGTTCTTTGGTAACAAGCACTACGCTAATACTCCTGGTGTTACAGCCCTTACCATTAGGCGGGCCGTAGGTTGCTTGTTAGCTACCTTAGTAGTATAAGAAAATAATACCTGTAAGGCTTTTTAGGTACGATACATTACCTAATTATTACTGTCAGATTAAAGCTTCTTATAGCACTATTTGATGCTGTATTGTGCGAACCTATTTCGGAGTCTGTTTCATTTTTCCATTTCCATCACAAACCTTTTATTTATACAAGAATACAAGTTATGCGAATATTGCTTTATTAATACAAATAAAATAAGTTAGTTCATAATTAAGCATAAGTTTATCTTTAAATGGGACTAGTGACTTTTAAACATTATTTATGATGGTGTTCTAGATTAATTAAATGATAAAATGCATAATAAACCATGCAGCGGATTTCAAATTAAATTACATGAAATAAGAGCGAGACGTATAATTTATTGTTTCTATTTAGAAGAATATTCAAAGTTTTATCTCAGCAAGGTGTTTATTTATTTTCCTTATTTTTTATGGAATGATAACATCGGTTGGAGAATTAATTCTTTGATGTACACGGTGTCTTTTGAATCGTTGTTTTACTAGAACAAATGTTGTTCAGAACATGGTCTAATGACATTCTTATAGCATCATATAAAAAAAAACGTCATCGGTTTAAAAAAAACACAAAATAGAAGATTTTTTAAAAAGTCGGGAATATACAACCGAATAGAGAACCTCCTCCTTTTTCTGAAGTCGATTAAAAAGTCGTCCATTGTAGGTTTAGACATGGTTTAGACCCTGTCCAGAAAGGACGAATTAGAATGCATTACGCGGGAAGTACTGGGACCCAATTCTAGCGTCTTTCGAAAAAACCTTCGAATCGGACTTACGGTTAGGTGAGTCCTAGACATCTGTAAAATTTCGAATGGCGGAGACAATCGAACGGACCAGACCAATTAAAGCTCAAGTTGACTAGTTTTCTTTCTAAATATTGAAATTGCCAGAATAACGTTTCGTGATTCACACTCGATAGAAATTCGAATTCGTAGATTTTTCGTAGTTAGGGTGAGAATTGTGATCCCGGAACCTCGCCGTACACGTAATGCATTCGCGCGAGAGATTCGCAGCAAATTCGACATATCTGGACAGGGTCTCACGGCTGTGAAAGTATCGGATAGTTTCCATCCTAACCAATATTATAAATGCGAAAGTGAGTGTGTTTGTTTGTTACGCCTTCACGCCTCAACTACTCAACGGATCATCATGAAATTTGGCATGCAGATAGCTTATGGTATGGAGATGGACATAGGTACCCGAGAACACGGGTGAAACAACGGGGGACAGCTAGTATTTCATAAATTAAAAATAACAAACAGTGAAAAGTCTTATACTCATACTTAAAATAACCGAACTGTAAAGAAGCTCACATAGTTAAAAGATGGCTTATTAATAAACCATTTAGTCGGAATTATTTCATCTCTCCTTGCCTAATATACACCGGCCTCGCTTCCGGAAAGGTCAGATTATTTGACCTTTGTGATACTAGTAACAAAATTATTCTTGCTTTATGATCTCTAAATTCTTGTGACGACACCCACTTTGCGTGTTTGGTAAACATTTGGACTGGAATTATTAAATTACTTATTCAATAAATTCAAGGACTAATTTTGGATTCTTGAATGGTCTATCATCACGACCAAATACCGCAGGAGTCTTGAAATTTAAGACACATGTTTTTAGGCCTTCTACAGTCTTGTAAATAAGCTGAGTAGGTATATACCCTAAGAAAAACTCTAATAATCCCTGTAATAAATTAAATGATTAAAAGAAACAAAAAACCCGACTGCGTAAAACAAAAAATATCTCATGAAAATAGAAAAACATATAGTATAGAATTTTGAATATAACTTGAATTTTATAAGGTATTGCAGTCAACTCGGATGTGAAACTGTAGGGGACAGATAGTTTATTTTAATGGGTGTTTGGGCATTACTCCGCAATTATTATTTTTACCGAATTGTTATTCTCGCAGGATTTTATATAATAAGACAGTGAACTCAGTAAAGAGCATGGACACGCCCGATTGAGACATTTTATTAATTATTGACAACAATTGTTAATGACATGCATATCGGTCATTGACAAATCTTGAGAGTTGTTGAACACACGACACACAATATTAAATATACTTTTAACATAATAAATCCGTTATTAAATAGGGTTTAACTAAACAGCCATAAAGTATTATTATTTTACAGTCAGTATAAACATCTGCGGTTCTACATTTAAGTAATAAATACCTAAAGTAAATTTTACCTTCATAGGCATTAACCGACTATTCAAGTCGGTGCGTCCATGCTATGCGAACCAAGCATGAGTCGAGGCACGAACAAACAGGATTCGTTTGTTGTTCGCGTAGCGTGGACGGACTCGCGAGCCTCGAACGAGCATTCGGCTCGCACTCGAATGCGCTCCGCCCGATTGACAGTTTTTTAACGGACACAGGGATTCGCATCACACTCGTTGTAAACTCGTTTTTTTTTTAATTGACCAAGTCGGCAAGCAAGCATACGGCCCACCTGATGGTAAGCGGTTACCGTAGCCATATGGACTCTTGCAACACACGAAGCATCGCTCACGCGTTACCGTATTTTTTCCCTTCCCCTATGAGCTCTGGCAACCTTACTCACGCGCAGGAACACAACTTTACACAACATAAAGTTATTTGAGTGCGGTATTCTGTAAGGTGGAGGTACTTCCCCAGTCGAGCTGCTCTTTGAGCGAATAAACGCTATGCTCTACCTCTCTTTGTCCCAGGTGGAAATATAACCAATTGCGTGGCTGCTACGCTAAGTTATTGCTTTGAATTAAATATATCAGGGTATCTAACTCACCAACCTACCTTACCTACCGAACATAAGCAGTCGCGCGCGGTCTGTGGTTCCGCAATTTTACGTGTCTAGTTTGAGAAAACTAACGAATATTTCATGAAATTGTGTAGCACATAATGAAAAAAGGTATTTTATCTGTACAAATAATAATAAAAAAACATTATTTCTTCATCATTTTTTTAATTTGTACTTCATTGTTGAAAGGTCTATAAAAACTCAAAATTTTACGCATATGACACAAAACAACGTTATAGATCAACATAATAACTAAACAAAATGAAATTTTCGTTCTGAGTCTTAATCATATACTATAATAATTATCTTCGAGATCAATCATCAATTTCGCTATGTTATAGGAAGTCTAAAATCACATTTATTTTTGAATGTTTTCTTCATAAAATTCTACGTTTTTTTTTTTTTATACAACTAAGTTAGCAAACAAGCATACGGCCCGTCTGACGGTAAGCGGTTACCGTAGCCTATGGACGCTTGCAACACCAGGGGTATCACTCGCGCGTTGCCGACCCTGCAGAAATATTGTTGTTATATTAATTTAAATAAAATAAAAAAAGGAAAACAAAATAAAAAAACTTCTAATTACTCTGTTAGGAGTACTACAATAACCTATTCATCATAAGTATCCATGGTATCTGCTTGAGATATCATGGTATTTTCTAGTACACAACAGGTCGCGCGCGGTCTCTGAGACCGCAAACTTAAATAAAAAAGCACATGAGCTTGCGATGAATGTCATAGGGCTACTGAGGGGTAGTACCTCACCCCCCCGAGGATATCACGGAAGCGTAACCGCCTATTGTTTATAGTTTATGTAAAACTAGCTTCCGCCCTGCGATTTCACCCGCGTTCCCGTCATAAAAAGTAGCCTATGTCAACCGCGGTTAGTGTAGCTTCCCAACAGTGAAAGAATTTTTCAAATCGGTTCAATAGATTCGGAATCTATTCAATGCAAACAAACAAACAAACAAACAAACAATCAAATCTTTCCACTTTATAATATTAGTAAGATAAGATGACAAAAATAAGTTCGCTGCGGTCTCAGAGACCGCGCGCGAACGCTGGAAGGTTAAAAATTCCAGATACTTAATTTTAACTACTAGTCTTACGATATTGCAAAGAAAAGCCTAAATACCTAAATGTTAAATATTTAAGAAGGATTAAAAGATAAATCCAATAATTTATTCAAATGAGGTGTTCACCTTTTAATAATTTATAGCCACTTGTGCATCATTGTATATGTATGTTAATTAGAGCAATCAAAACATTAAAAGTTTTGAATTTATGTCGTTTTCCAACTGAATACTGTGTCGCTAAAATATTAACCAATTATTAAGGACAGTGACACAGTGTTTCGAAATATTGGAGTGTGAAATATCTTACGCACTTTGTTAGTAGCGTCAAGTTTTAGCTTCCGCATGATGTCTTTTAATTGATTGCTATTAAAATAACATAAATAAGCTAATTCATTAACACTGTTAATAAATAAATAGTTTTATTCACTTCACTATATAGAGTGACTGGTAATTAGTAAACGATACTTAGACACATGATTGTACTCATGATAACAAACAACTTTCCCAAAGAAACAAAAAGGGATAAATAACTAAATTAAATAAAAGCTGATGGTGTTTTATTAGGTACTAAATATTATAGGCTGATGTGCTCAGTAAATTAAAAAAAAAAATATCATGCACGAAAAAAATGAACTACAAGTGTTAAAAAATGATTTAACAGTAACACAAAATTTGACGACCAATAACCTAAACAGAGTAACTTGCGAACTATATTTACCAGTAACAAAACTAATTTTTGTTCGTTACTAAATTATTTGATTAAATGTAACTAAAGTTAGTTTCCCGACAACAAAACGTCAACTTACATAACTAGTTTTGTAGATATTTTTTTTCAGTGTAATTACCAGTCACCCTATATAAATTTTAACTATGCCAAATCTCATTCTCCATCGTGCGCGCAATATGTTCAAAAAGGAGTATAAAGATATCTTCTCACTTATTTATAAAAAGTATATAAATATCTAAAGCTTTCGATGAAATTTTCTATATGAGGGTTTTGGTGGCGAATAATTGATCTAGCTAAGTCTCATCTCTGGGAAAATGTGTTTCTACCGAGCAAAGGTTGGTCGCCCGGGTAATTAATAAAAGATTATTATGTCTAACCAGAAAATAAACTGCCATGTTGTGGTAAAGTACGGAACCAAATTGTTTTTCGCTCGAAGATCAGCTCGACTGGGAAATTACCTCAACCTTACAGAATACAGGTTGCATGAACTCATTGGGGAGGGGGGAAGAGTGGGTAAAGCTTGAGTGATGCCCCGTATGTTGCAAGCATTTTTAGTGATGCAACAATCAGGGCATCATACAGTGTACATACTACAGTAACTGCTTACCACCAGAAGGGCCGTATCTTATTTTGCAGACTTCATCATCGTCAGCCTATAATGTTCCACTGCTGAGCACAATCCTCCTTTTCACCAATTAATCAACGGAACCCTCCGTGTGCGAATCCGACTCGCACTTGGCCGGTTTTATTTATTTAAATTCCCGTGCGAACATAGCCTAGCTTGCGCTCTTGTACTAAAAAAGTAACACGCTTGGTTCTCAAACGGATGGAGAGACTTGCGTTATCTATTTAGATTTATGTCTGTGCTAATATTAATTCCGAACCAATAAGATTAAATCTAATTTAGAGTTTTCATCTTAATAATATTGGTAGTAAAATCAATCACTTTAAACATTAAATTAATTAAATTAGTGTCAATATATATGATTTATCAGAAATAGTCCAGTTTTAATACGTCAAGCTCGATAAATATTGTTGTATAAATACTACAAAAATGTCAAACACCTACGAAAATCTAAAAGCAATTGATCATTAAGTTTCTTTGCGTGTAAAGTATCATCAGGCGCTTTAAAAAGATAATAAATGTACTCAATTGATAAGTAATAACATTATCATATTTAATAATTTGATAAAAAATATTGCTATGAGAAGTTGTGGGGGATTGATACATTAAAATTAAGAAGTATACAAAATTACAAAAAAAGAATTGAAATTGTATCAATGCACCCCATCTTAGGGATGGGTTGATTCAAGGGAAAAAGGGATATTTAAGTATAAAGTTTTAAATGAACTAAAGCGTGGATATCGTCATATTAATAATCACTATCAGATTTGAAGGCATATGAATTTTGTTTCAATAAGATTGTCAGATTGTGGTTTTCCTAGGTTAATATCGTTTAATCATTAAAACTAAGCTATCCAATAACTATAAACCATTATTCAGTAGTTTATTATTCAGTCGTACCTTATCCAACAATCTTCTCAACGAAAGACTTCAACGCGTTTATACCGCTCGTTTATGTCTTTTGTTATTAAATTTTATTTTCAGTACAGTCGCTTATTAAATTGAATTTTGTGCACATCTACGGCGCAGTACCTATTAAATTATATAAGATTTTAATAATAGGTAAATACAAATAAAAAATAAGTAGTTCGAGAATTTGACCAAGTTGAGAATCTGTCGCCAAGCACCTATCGGTGTGTTCCGACAGCTGCACTTCGAGCCAGTTCCTTCTAGGCTTTGTGTGATTACCACCTTCGGCCGCATCATACATTACCATAGTGAGATTGCGGTCAAACACAGGCCTATAAATAGTAAAAAAAAAAAATGAAATTTATTTATTTACTTATTAAATATAGATTCAGTCTACTTTGTAGTTTTGCGGCCGCGCCGGGGCACGCAATTGTTGTCAGTGCGATTAGAATGTAAATATTATGTAATGAATCTAAGCTTGTTTTGAAAAGAGTAATTGCTGAGTTTAGTGCCGGCTCTTCTCAGCAAATGCAACCTTCCGAACCGGTATTAGAGTATTAGAGTCAGACTTTTCATAAGTGCCTGCGAAGGTCTATTTGAATAAATGATTTTGAATTTTGAATTTTGAAATTTTGTCCCCCGCGGTTTTATCCGCGTTCCCGGGATAAAAAGTATAGCCTATGTCCTTTTCCATACCATAGGCTATCTGCATGCCAAATTTCATGATGATCCGTTGAGGAGTTGAGGCGTGAAGGCGTAACAAATAAACAAGCAAATAAACAAACAAACTCACTTTCGCATTTATAATATTAAGTTAGGATAGGATATTAAGTTAAGATTATGAAATATACCTGTGAATGGAATACTTGAACATTTATTTCTCGTTACACAATTAAGCAAAGGCTTAAATAAGACACCTTCCTGCCTTTTAACTTGACGGGCCAGTTGGCGCAGTTGGTTAAGATTCCACCCATCACACCGCAGGTCGTGGGTTCGATTCCCACACAGGACATGCATTTGTGTGCATGAACATGTCTGTATGTCCTGAGTCTGGTCTGGGTGTAATTATGTATATCAAGTATGTATTTACAAACAAAAAGGAGTAGGTATATGTACCTATTATATCAGTTATCTGGTTCCATAGTACATACAAGCTCTGCTTAGTTTGGGATCAGATGGCCGTGTGTGAGGAATGTCCCAGGATATTTATATTTATTTATTAGCATGTAAAAATATACAAACTATTCCCCTTACTTATAAAACGTTATTTAACTAATAAGCTGATTAAGTGGTCACCTAAATAACGTCAAATTGTTTGACAATGACAGCAAGGCGACGTTATTTATTTGACCATTTATTCAGTAGATTTAGTTAAATAGCGTTTATGAGTAAGGCCGCTTATTTTAATGATCCTTTACTCTATTTTTAATTGCGCATCAAAATATGCTCTTCTCTCCGAGCCGGTCTGTGTGAATGGACTTTAAGAGAACTACAGTATAGAGGCTTAACTCAAAAAATAAAAAAAGCTTTTTTTGATATATTCATTATTTAATAAATACAATTTCTTAAGCTATTTACATCATACAATTTTATCGACAGTAATATTTCATTACAATACATTGTACCTACACTTGTACTTACCTACGTGACGTCGAAGGCATACGTCATTTAATGTGCTTACACTATTTGATATGCTAAATGAATAACCAAATAATATAACTGTATTAAATTCTTATATCACTTTGTCTAAGCGATACAATGAATTCAATATCTGCATTTTGACAATTTAAATATTATATTTAGATATTATTATATTACCGATATATAATGCAATATTATATTCTAGAAATATGTTTATTATCGGTAAAATCGATCACCATGAGTGTTTTGTGACAAAACTAACAAAAAACCTAATAAATAAACGAAAATGATTAGCTTCTGCCATGGGAAATACATATTTTTCTTGCATAATGGTGCCGAATTTGTTGTTAATACCACTAAAGTCACATCACATCTCTTTCTTGCAAACATTATTGAATAAAGATACATATTTAAAGCTGTCAAATTAGTCTTTGCCGTCTTCATTTGCGGGTATTTAGACGTAACCGCGATAGATGGCGACTAAATTTATATTGAAAACAAGCATTGGTCTAATTTGACAGGACTAAATTTCTTACATCCTTTTCTTATATTCTTTGTTAGAAAGAGACACACTGAGACTAAATTAGATTAGTTGTAAACAACAGAACTAGCACCAATATCAACCTAGCTAGAACAAAAGGATTAAAAACAATTCCCTGGTAAAAGTTTCTCAACGTATCTTATATTTCGAAAGACGCCATCTCAAAGTGTCTAATAAAGATATAAATAAAATATGTAACTTCTCAAAAAATATATATTAAATAATAAACATAAATAAACTGATAATAATAATTCTAAATCGTAATAATAATTCTAAATCGTGCGAACAAACACAAAAAAGGCTTTTAAAATTCCATATTCGTACTAAACTCATTAATGTCTATTAGGCAGCATTTTTACGTGAAACTCTTACGTGAGACAATTTACAAAATGTCCTTATAGCACTCGTATAGTCCTTAAAATACACATGGAAGCAAAAGGCAAGTTTAACTGTAACATAGCCAAATTATCTGTATATAATATGTACAGACATGTATCTAATTATGCATATAATATACTTACTACATATTAAAAAAAACAAAAGAAAGAAAAATAATATAATATTTTAATATATATTGCGACTTATTAATACTATTTACTGTAACGAATATTTAATTAGAGATCTATATACAAAACAATATGTGTCAATTTACAATAAAATCACTTGTATACATTTGCATGATCGTCACAGGTTCCAATCCTTAAATTAATACTGGCATCGTTCATAATAATAATAATCATCTAAATTTACCAATAATAGCCATGATGGCCGTAATAGCCACCATATGGCCATCCCCATCCATACCCATAGCCACCACCATAGCTCGGCCATCCGTAATAGCTACCATAGTAGGGATAGCCACCATAGCCGCCATAGCCACCATAGCCGCTGTAGCCGCCATAGCCGCCAAAATGGCCGCCGTAACCTCCTAAATGGCCACCCCAATGGGTAGCGGCAACTTTTAGGTCTTCTTTTTCTGGGGTATTTAAATCTTCTTTTTCGATTTCAACTTGTTGTTTCTTATCCTCGGCTGGTGCTGCGAGGGTCCATGCTAGGAGCAGGAAGGTGACCGCGTAAAAGGCAATCTGTAATAGGATTTTTTTATTAATACTGAGGACTAGGATGTCCATTGGCTACTTGCGTGCCAAATATCATGATTGATACAATTTCATGATTGGTATAATATCATGATTGGTACATTATCGTGATTGGTACAATATCGTGATTGGTACAATATCATGATTGGTACAATATCATGATTGGTAAAATATCATGATTGGTACAATATCATGATAGGTACAATAAGGTTTCGAGAAGGTAAAAAGAAAACTGACTATTATTAGTATGATTTACTAATCATGAATACTTTGTATCTAATTGTATAGATATGTATCAAATGCAGGTACGTAAATAGTCAGTCAAGCGAGTGTTTTTCTTCAACGAAAACTCAAGATTATTTATGCAAAAGATTAGCTTTCTATAAAAACTTTGTTTTGAAATATATTCCAATTATGTGGTTTGTCTTGAAGAGCTACATATTGGAACTTACATATGTTATATTAGTTATTAACTAAGTGTAGTTAGTAGGTTTATATAATTTACCAGAGCGACATAATCAAATTTTGAATAAAAATAAAAAAAAACATTTGAAAATATTTAATAATTTCAGAAAAAAACTTTATAATTTTTCACAATCTGAATGATTTAAGATATTTAAGTACCATAAACATTGTTTACAATGGTAATAGTTATTCATTACATATTTGGCGGTTAGAAAATATAATAAACCACACACACGCAATCTATTCAAATGCTTTTTCCAAGATATTCCCATGATACTTTAAACTGCGATAGTAGTCACCAAGGCTAACACCATAGATACGGGTTGAATGGACAATAGTATTAATAACCACAACAGGTACCTACATGCCTAAAATTTTTTTGAGATCAAGCTTTATCTGTTTTTTACTTGAGTGATAGTTTTCTTCTCAGCGATGTTTGCTGACCATTTTCGACCACATCATTACAGACCACGGTGAGATTGTGGTCAAGCATTTTTTTTATTCGTCCTAGTTTTTTTTATACCACTACTTTGACATACAATCATACGGCCCGCCTGATGGTAAGCGGTTACCGTAGCCTATGAACACTTGCAACACCAGGGGTATCGCTCGCTCGTTGCTGAAACGTGCAGAAATCTGTGTACTCCATTGGGAAAACCACGGCAGGGAGCTCACTCCACGGTCTGAGCGTCCGCGGAAGGAAGCTCCGTTGAGCCCGCACAAGGCGCTAAACAAGCATAAGCCGCCCGATGGTAAGCGGTTACCGTCCCTTCCACCTTCCCAATGGCATTTAATCTATGCATCGTAAAAAATAAGCATTTTGTTTGGACTTATTGCAATCTTATATCAAAATTGCAATTTTATAATTTGTTTTTTTTTATATATTTAATTTCATCATTCCATAAACACTAACCCCCTTACTCATAAAGCGCTATTTAACTAATATACTGTTTAAATGGTCACGTAAATAATGTCACATTATTTGACAATGACAATAGAGTGACTTTATTTACGTGACCTTTTAAACAGTATATTAGTTAAATAACGTTTTATGAGTAAGGGGCTAAATCCAACGGGAATATCACTTGAGAAATAAAATAACTTATTTAAATATATCACTCTTAAAATCCTGTAGGATCATTATCCAAACAATAATTTCGAAATCACTTATTTACAATGAATCACTTAATACACCTAATTAATAAATCCAAGTAAACACTTACATGTCTGCAAGCCATGTTGTCCAAGTGTTAACGTCAAGTGGAACTGCCAATTGTCTGGCAATCCTACGGTTTTATATCAGCCCAATGTCCTACACTCACGGATGGCTGGCTGGCTTCCTCCAGTCATTGTGTGTGACATTGACCTCTATGGCGTATAGGATTAGGTTGGGAATCGTGGAGAGGAACTGTGGTAAAATTACGGTTTGTGTTTTCAGAATAAAGAGGGTTTTTTATAGTTTTTCGCCTCATTAATTTAGATGAAGATATTCTAATAATTAATAATTGTTCCTTAATTTCAGATTATGATTCTAGAAATCCTTTAATTTTTAACCTATTAATTAATAATAATAATTTTATTTTTAACGTTTAAATTTTTAAGTTTACGTAAATAACGTCATATTGGTGCCGATTCTGTTGTAAATCGCACTAAACTAATTTTAGTCACATCACATCTCTTTGTTACAAACATTATTGAAAAAGCTAGAACATATTTATAGCTATCAAATTAATCATTGCCGTCTTCATTTGCGGGTATTTAGACATAACCGCGATAGATTGCGACTAAATTTATATTGAAAACAAGCATTGGGTTAATTTGACAGGACTAAATATCTTACATCCTTTTCTTATGTTTTTTGTTATTGAGACTAAATTAGTTTTATTGTAAACAACAGAATCAGCACCAGTGTTTGACAATGACAGTGAGGTGGTTGATAAATATGTGACCACTTAAAAAGTGTTTTAGTTAAAAGGCATTTTATAAGGTTATAATTGATTAAATACTAGTAAAACAGGGTCCTGTTAGCCAAGCCAAATGAATACAAAATAAGAGGAGCTACTCTATAAATAAGTAACTTGATATTTTCCTTATTCTCGTACCAAAGAATTTGCCGTCTATCTTTCGCTATCACAGTTGTTACAAAGAAACATTTTACTTGTAATGAGTAACTTCTTTAAGAATGACAGAAAAGATCGCGATATATCCTCGAGGCAGTAGTTTTAAAATAATTGAACTGTTTTACAAAAAACTTAAACCGACTTCAAAGTACGCTAAGAAGTAATTAAATCCTGATCTGATGACGGGGCCAAACGGAAAGTGTACCCTTTCAAATAAAAAAAGATTTTTCCAAATCGGTTAATAAATGACGAAGCTATGAGGTAAGAAACATTAAAAAAAAACAAAAAAAAAACATCCGAATTGAGAACCTCCTCTCTTTTTTGATGTCGGTTAATAAGAAATAAATAAATATGGACTATCCATACGAAAACTATTCTAATTTCAAATTAACAACCAGCGATATCTGGTTGTTAATTTGGCCATTTGAAAAGTAGCCCTTAATGCATGAGCATAAAATATAAATTATCAGTATAATTAGTAATTATCATCACGCCCCGCGATTAGTGAATCATTAGCCGTAGTTAATGTTCAATTAATTACAATCATAATTTTAATTTTCCACTCAAATGATCAATGAAACATTTTAATGTATTAAGAGTGCGTACCAAGCCAGAAAAATATGGCAATGTCAGATGAAACAAACTTATGTCTAATCTTCGCGTGCAAATGAGATGGAGATAGCGTGTTCCGCGTAACAAAAATGAACTAAGCGCTTTTTATCTAAATAACTCGTAAAGTATAGAATATTTAAAAAAATCGTTAGTAGCAGCCCTAGGTCATATGTTAGTGACATTATTTATCGAATTTTTGTCATAATTAGATACACCATGAACGAATAAAACCGAAAATTCATTATTATTAGAGGTAACTTTGTGATTTTTTCTATCGAGGAAATTTCATTCCATTATGTTTTTGCTCAGATAGAACCCTCGCGTATACAGGTCGTTGTTTTGGTCAGCGACGAGCGACTCAGGGTCGATAATACAAATGATACTGGTGCTAAAAAAAATATAAAAAAAATACTTAATTTGTTTTTAATAATAAAAATTAAAATTTTGAGAATCATGTAATAAGCTAAAGTGTAGACATAATACTCAACGGGAGTACGAGGGAGTGAAGGGGTGGGGCGATGGCAGCTTGCGCCTAGCTCTAGTCTGTGCACGAGCCTAGTAACCATACTTTGCGGTAATTTTATTTCAAATTGAATAAGGTATTTCTCGATATATTTACAGTATTTAATGGAATTAAGTCCATTTTTGGGGAATATATATTTCGTACTACCGCTCCTGGGTCGCTTGTCGCCGACCAAAACAACACCCTGTATAATGAACATACCCATATAAAATATTTTTTCATTTAAATACTATTTACTTGGGTAAATTTCAATTCTAAGATTTTTACTTTGCTTTATACGCACTCTTAATGTTTTCTTCGCTTCCTATAAATCCTTACTAATATTATTAACGCGAAAGTTTGTATGCATGGATGTTTGTTACTCTTTCACGCAAAAACTACTGAACGGATTTGAATGAAATTTGGCACACAGATAGAATATGTTCTGGAGTAACACATAAGATACTTTTTACCCCGGGAAAACATATAATCCCTCGGGAATACGGGTGAAACTGCGCGGGATAGCTAGTATAAAATAAACGTTTTAAAATAAAATATTCAAGCAAATAAAATCATAAAACAGAATCAAAATGCTCTGATGACAATTTTGGTGATATTATTGTCAAAAAGGGTCAAAAAGGTCACGAAGGGTTCCGTACGTTTCTTGTATGGCCCCCTTTAATTTTATTTCATTGGATCCATGTATTAATACTTATGCAGCATCAGACACGTTTTTGTAAACATTGTATGTTGTAAATTCATTGACCGAATCCTGCCCCCCATAATACAGGCTCTTGCCTAGTTTGGGAGTCAGTTTTCAATATAAGTACAACAAATACTATTATATAATATTGCTGATCGAATATATTTTTTTAAGTTTTTTTTTATTATTTGTAGTCTACCTATTACGGATCATGATATACAGTTCTCTGACAGACAGAGAGACGGACCGACAGAAGAGGCTTACTAATAGTAGGTATAATATGTATGATGTATATCCCGTTGGAAGTGTTGGCAAGTACGGTACGCAAAAAAATAAGAACTCTAAAAAGACTACAGATAATTATTTTACAGTCTTGATACTACCAAAAATATATGTAAGTATAGATCCCAGCAAACTTCTTGAAACAATTTGGGCGAATTGGGAATGGTTTGCGCAGGTAGAGAGGCGAGTACATTTTACATGTAGATTTATTATTTTGAGTAATTGTCTCGCACCCACCCAACCACCCACCAAAAAGATCTAAAATTTGACTTCTGTGCAGTTTACGTTTTTTGCAAAGAAGTTTGCCGGTTAGAGCGATTTCGCACTACGTCCCTTCCGAATCCGTGAAAATACAAATCTAGAAAACTCGGACCGAATTCGGGTATTGCTCTTCGCACTACCTCCGATTGAAATCCGTAATTCAGACGTTATTTTATGCAAAACCACAGCAGAGCGTTCACGTCGTTTATCATGGGTCCTTTCAATAGGCGTCAACTTAACTGGCAATGGTACGTACACAGACATTATTAGCATTAACATAATAAATTGTTAATTTAATTAAGACGGGAGTTGGGCTGCGATTATTCCATACAAATGTATTCCCCTGTTTTCTTCCTGAATAATGCCTCTAGAGTCATGTTTTTTTTTTCATATAATCAAGTTCTGCTTTGGACACGTTCCTGTTACTTCCTTTTTTAAGCAACTATTTATTAAAGAAATTGTGGCCCTCCAAAAATTACAATAAATTCCCTATTTTTCCGCCGTCATTAAAAGGACTACCAGACAAATTCGTATTTAAAAAAATTAAAAAGATTTTGAAATAAAAGTAACTAATAGGGACCTAGATAACCACTTACTTAAAATTTTAATGTCAAAATAATTTAATCGGCTCAATTTTCGAGGAGAAAAACGAAACGTTGATTTCGTAAATTTTTTGTTTGTGTTTATGTCCCTATCACACATAGCGCATAGTATAGCGGCATAACGCGATGGCAATAGTTTCTTCAAATACCTATTTTTCAAATTCCTCGCAGCTAGGAACCCCTCTTAATTTAGTGTTAATTATTTACCACGCACCAGCCACATACGGCTCGGATTCGGTTCGGACGCAGTGCGTGCATCTTCATACAAATACCTACAATCGGTAATTCGATCCGTCAATAATCCAAAATGGAGATTTACGGATAACAGAAATCAGATCCAGTGCGTAAACTACGATACAAATAGTTCTACACCTAGTCCGGACCGTCATTTCATGGATTCTGATCGGATTCAGATCGGACGTGTAGTGCGGAACCTCTCTACTGTATGTACCTATATGAACTTCTGCATGGAATAGCAACTCTTTACATACGAATCGAAACGAGAACCTTTTTCTTTTTTAATGTCGCTTAAAAAACAATGACTATAACTTAATGTTTAATGAGAAATAATTCACTAATTAACGCCACCTGTGCCACAAAAAGTATTATAGGAAATTAAATTATACGCTTGCATGACAATGAACAATTTTTATTTACAACTCAATTCCATCGGATACATTTATTAGATAATAAATTATAATAAGTACTAATCTAAAATATCCTTTTCTTGAAGTCGATTAAAAAGGGATGAATAATAATGACCATCAAAAACAATTTTGTGAACAATAACCTCTATTACCTAAAATTGTACTATGAAAACAAATTTAGTAAATGATCACCAAACTTTAATGAGGAAATTGTTGCGGTATTTCTACTTAATACACAGTTTCATTGCCATAAAAGGTTGATATACTACGAAATATTGTACATATGTTACGGTAAGTGTGTTTATTCTACCCAAAACCGACTCGGGGCACTCCAAATACAGTTGGTTAGGTTAGGTTAGAACTGTGACAATACCGTGCGTAAGCCGAGCGAGCGAAGCGAGCTGAGCCGCGGTAACAGCCAGCGATCGCTAGATCCAAGTTTGTGCTTTGTTCACATGTTTTGGTGGTCATTAACTAACAATTTGGAGTTTGTTGCAGGATAGCAAGTTGTAAAAGTTTTGGTTCTAATTTCACGCTAAAATGATGATTAATTATGGTGATCATTTACTAATTTTAGTGATCATTTAATATTTTTGGCAATATAAAGTGTTTTTTACCGTAACCTTTTACTAGATCTGTTGGTACGTTAAACATAAGCCGATTAAAAATACGAATAAATTCGCAGGACACAGTTTATAATATTAATTATTGTTGTTAATAATACATCCTTATTTTAATAATTTCCTTTGAAACAAAGTAGCTCTCAAGTATTATTGTTTTTTTTTTTTTTTTTACTGTTTATAGGCCTGTGTTTGACCGCAATCTCACCATGGTAAGTGATGATGCGGCCGAAGGTGGTAAGCACACAAAGCCTAGAAAGGAACTGGCTCTCAAGTGCAGCTGTCGGAACACACCGAAAGGTGCTTGGCGAAAGATTTTCAACTTGAGGGTGGTAGCCAGCCAGGCGGGTACTACAAAGTATCCTACCACCGTGCTATGGTTTCCTCACGATGTTTTCCTTCACCGAAAGCTCAAGCTCATTGTAGGATTCGAACCCGGGACCTTCGTCTCGGTATCCGACGTCACTACCACTGAGCTATCATCGCCTTAAATTATTATTATTGTGCATCTAAATGCAGGTAGGTACGATCATAATTAGTTTAAGTAGGCTTACTAAAATTGATGTTATGACAAAACAAACATAGCTATACGACTGAGAATAGAAGCGTTAGCGGTAGCGGACAGTTTACAGAATAATACGTCGTAAGTCATAGCAATAGCTCATTGTGACGCGATGCAATGCCGAATGAGGGGCGTTTTCAGTTCCTTAAAATTAGACTTAGGTTATTAGAAGAGAGGTAGAGTATTCGCTCGAAGAGCAGCTCGACCGGGGAAGTACCTCCACATTACAGGCCGCATAACTATACCGCATTTATATTACAGCTTATTTTTGAATCCATAGGCTCCCGAACTAATAAAACTGTGTTTCAGGAGCCAGTGGCTTCTCCCATGACATAGTGTAAATAAAATGTTAATATTCCGACTTGACAATACTACGAAAGTCTAAAAAATAAAAGAAAAAGAATAATACCCATTGAATTATTACACATAGAAACAAAGTACACGCGCGAAACATAATCCATTCAATTGGAGCCATGATGGCTCCAAATGACCGCCGCGCTGTCAGTGTACTGACTGGCGTTTTAGTGAGTGGAGCTCTCAGAAAAATAATAAATATGACGGTTTGTGCAGTAAAATTGTGCCATAATTCATCAGGGAAGAAAGATTAGAATTCTGTTGTAATATTCCACAGATAAGCCACTAATTTTATTGCGTAATTCATGTAAAATAACAAAATTCAAAAATAAAAATACTTCACTCAGATTTCGAGCAAAGTGTTGCCAGCTGTTTGTGTGCGAATTTGTGTTGTTTTACGTAATTGATACTGAATTTGTTAGAGTAGGTAGTAGAGTAAGTAATTGAGTCCGATAAGTTGTTTCTTTTACTTATAGCTATTATAACTGACTAGCTGTCCCCCGCGGTTTCACCCGCGTTCTTGGGATAAGTAGCCTATAATACTCGGGATAATGTAGCTTCATATTAGTGAAATAATTTCGAATCAGACTGGTAGTTTTACAGGTAGTTTTTTCTTACAGAGATTGACCCGTTTAAACAAACAAACAAAAAGCTCTTCCGGTTTCTTGTATTATAAATATTAATATTATATTAGTATAGATTCAGTTAGATATTATAAGAATGTATAGCTATTCGTCTTTTATACGATAATGATAATTAAATACCTACATACTTCTTAATCTTCTTTTTCTATTCAACCTCTCATATATGAAACCTATCATTACCAACAATACCTACTACAAATTGTACGATCGTTCATAGCTTTGCACATTGTCTTGGTTTACTATGTTAAAATACCCGACATAAGTACTATGAAACATAACCATTAAACAAATAACAGGCCTGTGTCTATGATAAATTATGTAATGCGCAGAACATTTTAAACTATTTAATTAATTTTATGAATACTTACTTCCAATTTCATTCACTAGTATCAGAAGGTTAATTTTACCGAAAAATTTCGTTTAGCTTGCAACATTACTCGTGCGCTTGTGTGCGTGTCAGCGAGTGTAATTATATGGAACTCACGCACACATTGGTTGTCAAGTGGCCTACGAGTCGCGAGGATTTTTGTTCGATACTTCGCTTCTAAGCGTAATAATTCAATGATAATACCAGAAGATTAAACAAAAACGTTGAGCAAGTCATGCCGCTAATGGCTAAAATGTTTGTGGGCAACTTTTGGTTAGCGGCAGACAACATAAAATATAAAAAAAAAATAGAATTAAATGTATTATAGAAAAAAAAATGTTAAACATGTGTAAATTATATATTAAAATTATAAATGAACGTAAATGAAACAATATAACCAAACTCAAAATTTAGACATGTGTGATTGTGTGTGGGGGTGTGTGTAAGTGGGGGTGTGTGTGTGTAAGTATGTGGTGTGTGTGTGTATGTGTGTGATTGTGTGTATGTGGGTGTGTGTGTGTATGTATGAAAGGGGGGTGTGTATGTGAACGTACTTACTTACTAAACAAAGTTACTGACAAAAAGGCGGTAACATTTTTTCAAAGTCGTCATAATCAAATTTTGTAAGCCACGTTAAATATATATTTTTTAATTTCATTATTACTATACTTTTTTACCTTATACTCGCTATTAAATCTATTGTATAAATGTGGAACGATAATGTCATACTGCTTTTGAGCAACCATCGCATCGGACAACTCTTTTTGATGATTGGGGTATAGTAGGAACAGTGTGTCTATGATATCGGCTGTGATATCGGCGTAGGGCAGTAGGGTAGGCGTAAATCTCATAAATAAACAATTTTCTTATGCTTCGAACATTAGCTTTTTCATAGATAGATGTTGTTGGGTGTCTGTATGGTAAGTAGAGCAGCACTTTTAGAATAGCACGCTGAGCACGCTCTGACACTATTAAGTGAGTTTTTGCAGCACTACCCCATGCACAAATACAGTACCTAATCAGGCATTCACACAGTGCTTAATAAGTCTGAATAACTAATTCAACAATCGAATAGGGCTGTTACGTGTGACAGCATTATGAACCAAAAAAAGACAAACATAGTGCGATAAAAAGAGATAGGTACTCTCTATCAAAACGAGTCTATCTTTATATATAAAATTCAAAGTCCTGACTGACTGACTGACTGACTGATATATCAACGCACAGCCTAAACCGCTGGTCTTAGAGACATGAAATTTTGAGGGTTCTTTGTGAAAAGTAGGTATCCACTAAGAAAGGGTTTTTAGAAATTCCACCCCTAAGTGGGTAAAATAGGGGATGAAAGTTTGTATGAAAGTCCGTCAGTTTCAAAGTTAGGATCTTCAAATTTTGTGTTTAGGCTGAAGATTGAAAATTAATTTATACGTGTATCAGTGTTTTTAATAATTCCACCCTCGAAGCGGGATGAAGTTGTGTTGTAGAAATATGTCATTTGTTTCTTGTAGACCACGCGGACGAAGCCGCGAGCAGAAGCTAGTTTATATATATGTTTGCTGACATAAACCGCTACAGCGTCTAACTAAGACATCTCCCCATAACGGACATGCATCGAGTAGTGTCAAAGCACGCCAACGTCCTTCCTTCCGCACGCGCAGGACCCTGAGCTCGCTATTGTCATTATATTTGTCATTGGTACGGCTCGTTTGTACCACTTAAGTTGTACCCTCCATAGCATAGCTCCGGTAAGAGATAGAGAAACAAGTAATTACTACTCACTACATATTATGAAACAAAGTCCCCCCGCTGAACAGATTTTTATACGGTTGTCACCAATGGATGCAGTGCACCTCATGAGAAAGGTTTAGGTGTATAATTAATTCAGCTTTTGTGTGAATTTGCTGAATGTGGAAACTGCTACCCGTGTATTCACTCTGGCCTTGAATACATCTAGGTTATAGATGTCGGGAAACACAGACCCCGGAAGAGAGTTCCACTCCTTTGCTGTTCGTATTAGAAACGATGAAGCGAAGCGTTGTGATATTTTACTAACTACAGTATTTTCTTATTGTAAAGGAGTGGTGCTTGCTTCGCGCTGCTCTCCGTTAAATACCTGCGTTCAATCGTTGTATTTCACACAGTATTGTTCAATATATACAATGTTCCTGAAACTATGTTGCTCCATATCACCAGTAACATCTGTCCCTATATGAGTGTGTAATAACTAATCAGCAACATGGTTAACCAACACAGGCGATGACAGCTAAGTGGTAGTGACGACGAAGGTCCCGGGTTCGAAGCTTGCTTGAACTGTCGGTGAAGGAAAACATCGTGAGGAAATCAGGAGGTGGTAGTGTACTTTGTAGTACCCATCTGGCTGGCCACTGAAACCTTCAAGTTTAAAATCTGTCGCCAAGCAGTTTCGGTGTGTTCCGGCAGCTGCATTTGAGAGCCAGTTCCTTCTATAATTCTTGTGCTTACCACCTTCAGCGACATCATCATTTACCATGTTGAGATTCCGGATAAACACAGGCCAAAGCAAAAAAAAATATATTTACTGATGTATTGACTGACATTCTAAAGTCTGTAAACTATGAGTTCTTCTCAAAACAAATCTTATGGCGCTGACTAACTACGATTTTGACAGCACTCGTTCTTCACTGGAATAGGGTTGAAAATGGTAAATCATAAATGTGTCGACTCTATGAAATGGACTGTTATTTACGGGTTTTCTTTAGATTAACCAGTAGTGCAATTCTGTTATTTATTTGACAGCTGACGACGACGACGCATGACGTCATTCCGTCGAAGCGGTCTATTCTCTATACATTAGTAGTGCGGTGCTACATTTTTCAATTGGTCAATTAATCAATGTTTAATTTTAGGTACCTCCTATTAAGGTCGTATTATGTATCCATTATAAAAAAAACCTGTCACTTTGTGGATCACTTTCATTTATGATAGTTTCTGTGTAAAGTTATGATATTTAAAGTAAGTATGTTTTATTATAAATTATTTATTATAAATCCAAGACTGTTCTTTGTCGAAATCAATGGGAAACAAAGGCCATATTCAGCAGAGGACATCTCGTGACTGAATATGATGATGATACTAATTTTATAGTGGTTATAGAGTTGGTATACATATTTCAGATGTCTGCCGCTCGGATAAGTCATATTATGGCCATCCTTAAATCAGCCAATGATAAAGATATCTTGGAAAAACGTCGTCAAGCTCAACAGTTGAGACTTTTGGCGAGTAATTCTTTTTACTATTCTCGTTAAAATAAACATTGATTAAATTGTGCCCAGCACTATAAAAGTCAACGCATTTTTATTTACTGGAAATGCTAAAATTCTTACAAATTCTACATATAAATTTTTGATATCTGGCTTATTTTTATTATTCCTTATAAAAAAATACCTCATCAAATTAGTAGTATGTACCTACATACGAGTATGTTATTAAACATAATTTGTGAAAAAAAGTTATTTATTTAAATATTTTCAATATATGGGCGCTATATCTAGTCTCTTTTTGTGAAGTTTATGTCCTAAATATTAAGATAAAGTTAAACTACTGAATAGCCTTCATATTAAACCTTTAAAATTGGTATATTCGATACATTAAGTTTTACTAAATTATGAAATAAAATTTGCCTTTATCTAGTTTCCATATCATAAGTTTGCTTGGCTTGGGATTACGGTTCAGATCATTAAAATAAATGAAATCCACCCTTAGAGCGCAGTTGATGTTTACAATACTCCTTCCAGTCCATTTTAATTCTTTTGACCAATTCAAGTATTCAATTGTTTCGACATGCAATAGTCCGGGAGGTACTGATGTATTTTAGGTAGTATTAATACGCCGATCGATGGCCATCTTTTAAGATAGATCTTGAATGACTAATAAGTGAACCACGCATCAGCGATGCACCCACGATGGGTTTAGGATTGGAAGGTTACGGAAGGGGTAAACTTTTATTTTTACAAATTCATGCGAGCAGCTGACGCGTGTTCCCCCCTCCACCATGCAGCAGACTCTCTTTTTCAGCTCAGTATGATGTCAAATACTTATGAAACAATTTGAGCCGGCGTACTATGTGTTTTTTTTACTGGGAGTGGCTGAAGTGATGACGGATGTAGTAGACTTGAGCACTTACTTGAGCAGACGGTCGGTTCATTTATTAGTCATATAAGATCCACTATACATTTCAACGTCAGCCGGCTTACTATGGCTTTTGTGTTTGCAACGCTACCTCCCGGACTAACCGTCACAACGGAATACGTCATGTGTTATCGTCGGTTGCTGTCAAAAACGTTTCAGAATACCAAAGCTGAATATACACATTAAAGTGAATAAGTGTCCGGTTAACATTCTAATATAATTCTGTATCTTATATATTCTTAAAAATAAAATTGTTGTCATCGCTGAAAATACGGAGAATTTCGACACGAATTTTTTTTTATACTTAAGGGGGGGTCTAAGCTCAAATGTACAAAAATGGGTTTCTTTGAGAGTCGAGTATGACGTAACGCAATGAAAATACCTAACACAAAAAATAATGTGGACAGAAGAGGGTTTTGAGAAAAATGTTAACCGAATAGAATATTAAAAAGTGATTTGATATTCCCAATAAAAAATTCGTAAGTTACGTCTAAAAAAATCTTTCGCGTCGAAATTCTCCGTATTTTCAGCGATGACAACAATTTTATTTTTAAGAATATATAATATACAGAGTTATATTAGAATGTTAACCGGACACTTATTCAATTTAATGTGTATATTCTGTATAATCTAAAGAAAACCCGTAAATAATAGTCCATTTCATAGAGTCGACACATTTATGATTTTCCATTTTCAACCTTATTCCAGTGAAGAACGAGTGCTGTCAAAATCGTAGTCAGTCCGCGCCTTAACTTACGAATTTTTTATTGGGAATATCAAAGCACTTTTTAATATTCTATTCGGTTAACATTTTTCTCAAATCCCTCTTCTATCAACAGTATTTTTTTGTGTTAGGTATTTCATTGCGTTACGTCATACTCGACTCTCAAAGACACGCATTTTTGAGATTTGAGCTTAGACCTGGCCTTAAGATCTCTCGTCACTTAATCCATCAGAATGTTATAAAAAATCCAACCCGGACTTTTACTTCACAAACGCACATCCTAGTTTAAACCATATCGAATTCATATCACGTTTCAGACACTGCGATATTCCCAGGAATACACCAAGCATTGCCGGAATCTAATTCTGATCGCCGCTGATTTTACAATTGCATTATTGTGCCAATTCTAAAACAAAGACTCAAAATAATTGATCTAACGGTTTTCATTGAATCCTTCAAGTTTTAACACCTTTCTTTGAATGCGAATAATAATGTTATTCAATCGCCAAATGCGTCACATTGACCCTACGAAATACCGAGTGTGACACCACTAGAATGCCAAATTAGTGGGAATTTTGATTTCGTGACGTTGGCATGTTCATTCATGTTTATTTACAGTATGTTACGTAGGGAATGTGTGTTTAATGGTTTAGTGAATGTCACTTGATCTTATTATAATATTATATCACTTATTGGTGCCGATTCTGTTGTAAATCGCACTAAACTAATTTTAGTCACATCTCATCTCTTTCTTACGAACATTATTGAAAAAGGATAGAACATATTTTAAGTTGTCAAATTAATTTTTGCCGTCTTATTTTGCGTTTATTTAGGCGTAACCGCGATAGATGGCGACTAAATTTATATTGAAAACAAGCATTGGACTAATTTGACAGGACTAAATTTCTTACATCCTTTTCTTATGTTCGTTGTTAGATAGAGACATAGTGAGATTAAAATTAGTTTAGTTGTGAACAACAGAATCAGGGCCATTGTGATGTTATATTGGTGCGGTGAGTAAAGATGTCAGAACTTCATGATGTAGTATTGCATCAATCAAGCAATACTGCAATATATGCATTTCGCATATTAATTAGGTTACGCGTGCAGCGCATTATGCTTAGTAAGTAAGTTAAATGTAATGATTTATTATATAGTTTTATACACTCATTATACGACCATCAACTGGACAACATGTGTTTCCTTCTATAAAACCTTAAACCTATCTTCAACCTCAGAGCGCCTAGGGCGCGCTCTACATGGCGACCCTTAGCCACAAGAACCCAACGAGACAGCAACATCAGAAAGAAAAACATACAGTCTAATCATACAAGAACGAAAAGGACTGCCATATGCAGACAGCAGTACCATAGCAGCAAAAGAAGATTAGAAATGCACAGCCTATTGCATTAAACCTTATGCACGGCTGCCATCAATAAGAAGACTTGAAGCGTACGAGCGGTGTCCAGGGTAATCCCGGCCCACGGAGTCCAGGGTATAGCCCGGCCCATCCATCACAGACGAGGAGACCAGATGCCCCGCTGCGACCACGCAACTTTGCTGCCGGCCGCCACCGCCGTCGCCGCCGCCGCCGCCCGGTCCCGTCACCGAAGCGTAACACAAACGTCAGCGCAGCGTTTTGAAGCCTAATGATGACATCATCGCCGCCGCACGCGTTATGTCCACGGCACACCACCGCAATGCGAATATTCTAAAGTAACTACAGTCGTTTAGACGTAAGTAGCTAGTAATGTTTTTTTAGGTTTATCTATGTCCATTACCTAGGATAGGTATTTTATTTTTAAAGTAGTTAATATTCGTCGGGCCTAGAAATGTCATCTGTGTTAACTGAGCTAGAAATAATTCATGAAAGATTAGTAGAAATAAAAGCCTATCTTATTTAAATAGGACCAGCCAGAAGGCAGAATTCACAGACAGCTCAGCTTAAGTTTCAGCAAACTGAACAATTTTATAAACATTTGGAGTGTATTTCGTCTACAATTAGAGATAATATTGAATCGAATAAGTTAAAAGGTGACGATTTACAGCAAGTCAATAAGTTAATCGGAGAAATCGAAGACGTTCATCAATATATTTTAAGCTTGCGCGTTACCGAAGGGCTAGAACCATTACATAGTGTAGATAAAAGCACCGAAACCGTAAATATGGCGTTACATAATTTTGATTTAAAAACTGCGATCGCCCTTCTACCCGTAATGACAGGCCAAGAGCAGGTTACAACTCAACTCATAGATAGTATTACATTATATAGTTCCATGCTCAACGATGCTGCCAAAATACAGATGATAGAGTTTGTTCTCAAGACGCGTCTCAATGCTAGTGCCAAACTTAGACTGAAATCTAGTTATGCGAACGTAGAGTCGTTATTGAAAGATATGCGCGAACATTTAATTCAAAAAAAATCTGCCGTCGCACTTCAGTCTCAAATTTTTACCGCTAGACAGGGACATAGGTCGATAGAGAAGTTCGGCTCTGATTTAGAACAACTTTTAGTTAACTTAACTTTAGCCCAAGCAGATGGAGATGACCAAAAATTCGAGGTTCTCCGTCCATTGAACGAGAAAATAGCAGTGAAACGTTTTGCAGACGGTCTCTCTAGTTCCCGACTCAGTACAATCATTGCTTCTCGTCAATTTGAATCCCTTCCGGATGCTATTCAAACCGCAGTTGATGAAAATTCGTTAGTACCTAGCGTAGAACAACAGGCAATGAATTTTAATAGCAACCGTAGTAGAGGACGTTTTACCCGTAGTAGAGGTAACGTGAGTAGTAGGTATAATTGGCAAGGCAAACATTCGCGAATTTTTCACAACAGCCAACCAGGGTCATCCCTAACCCGTGGTCGTGGAAATCCTACGAGAGGATCCACACGAGGTCGAGGTCATCAACCTTACAATTGGCGTCATGTGACTCAGTTACAACATTCCCAGAATACTGAGAATGCACAGTACACTCAAAATGCACCGAATAACGAAGAGTTTTTTCGTGCCCATGATTAAGGAGCATTTTATTTCTAATTATAATACAACTAGTATAGTCACAATGGACGTAGGTAATATAGATATAGGTAACAGCATAAAGTTATTAGTAGACAGTGGCGCGAGCCTCTGTGTTTTGAAATATGAGTGGCTATGCGAGCATCAAGGATTAATGAATCAGATGCGACACGACAAAATAACTATTAGAGGTATTAGTGGAAAATTATATTCAGAAGGTTATGTTTATTTAGATTTAGTAATTAATAATGTTATTTTTAGGGAGATTTTTTACGTTTTTAAGAACCTTTCATGCTCAGGTTTGGCAAACGGTATAATAGGCGAGAATTTTTTCAAAAAATTTAATGCCATAATTAATTACGAAACGAGGACATTTAATTTGTCAATAAATGGAACAAGTGTGAGTATGCCCATAGGCAACAACAGTTCCGATAGGTACACGCAAATACACGTGATACCGCCTCGTTGTGAAGTTATCAAATATATTCATTGCGAGACAAATGAAGACAGTGTTATTTTAGCTCATGAAATTGTAGAAGGTATTTTTATTGCCGGAATCATAGCGAAACCTTACCAAAAGCGTATTCCTGTAAGAATTTTGAACACAACAGACCAAGAAGTCACGATAAACTTGTCCGATTTACACGTTCAGTCTATTAATAATTTTGACATTTGTTGTTTTAACGATGAAATTAAGTCTGTCAATAGAGTCAAGACGTTATTTGAAATACTTGACTTAGGTTACTTAAATAGAGAAGAACGATTAGGTATTCAACAGATTTGTGCTAAATATGCGGATATGTTCCATTTACCAGGGGATAGTTTATCAGTTACTAACTTAATGGAACACAATATCGTATTAAAAGATAATGTTACACCCTCATATGTAAAGCCTTACAGAGTACCCCAAGCTTTAAAGAGTGAGATAGAGAAACAAGTACAAGATATGCTCAAAAATGATATCATAGAAGAAACTGTATCAGAATGGTCAAGTCCAGTTTTATTAGTCCCAAAGAAAGCTGATAAATCAAATGAGAAAAAATGGAGATTGGTCATCGATTATAGACAACTGAATAATAGAATTCAGGATGACAAATTTCCATTGCCTAATATTACCGAAATATTAGATTCATTATCCGGTAATATTTATTTTTCCAAATTAGATCTTTCACAGAGTTATTTTCAATTATCACTTAATCCAGAGTCACGTAAATATACATCTTTTAGTTTAAACAAGATGTATCAACTTTCTTTAGATAAAGATTCACGTAAATGTACAGCATTTACCGCAGGAAAACAGTACCAAATGAAACGCTGTCCTATGGGCCTCAAAACAAGTGCTAGTGTTTTCTCAAGGCTCATGACTATTGCTATGGCAGGTCTTAACTTTGAAAAATGTTTTATTTATTTAGATGACTGCGTCGTCATAGGAAAATCAATGATAGACCATAACAAAAATCTCATAAGCGTACTGAACCGATTGCGTGAAGTCAACCTTAAATTGAACCCAATGAAATGTGAATTTCTTAGACAGGAAATAGTTTACCTAGGACATCAGATTACATCGGAAGGTATTTTTCCAGACCCAGGTAAAATTAAAACGATGAGTAATTACCCGAGGCCTAATAATGCCGACGAGGTAAAACGCTTTGTTGCATTCGCGAACTATTATCGTCGCTTTATACCATGTTTTGCTGACATCGTATATCCGTTACATGCATTATGTAAAAAAGGTGCTAAGTTTGAATGGAATTCAGATTGCGAAAACGCATTTCAGAAATTAAAATTAACTCTTTGTAATCCTCCAGTTTTGGATTACCCAGATTTTTCCGAAAATAACATCTTTCGCGTTCAAACAGATGCATCAAAAGTAGGACTAGGTGCAGTTCTTTCTAATAGCAATGGCAAAGTCGTAGCATACGCTAGTAGAAGTCTTAAACCAGCAGAGACGAGATATCCCATTATAGAACTTGAACTTTTAGCCATTGTATGGGCCGTACGTTACTTCAGGCCATATTTGTATGGTAGAAAATTCAAAATTTTTACCGACCATAGGCCCCTAGTTTATTTATTCGGCTTATCTGATCCGTCAAGCCGCCTTACTAAGTTTAGGTTGTATTTAGAAGAGTATGACTTTGAGGTAGAGTATGTACCGGGTCGAAATAACGCAGCTGCAGACGCGTTAAGTCGACTTCCGGTGACATCTAAAGACCTAAAAGACATGCGCGAGAAGGCAGTTTCCGTATTAACTAGAGCACAAAGAAAAAAACTAGTTAATCAGGGAACTGACCATGACCAACCGACTGAGTCTTTTACTCCTAGCAGGTCTGATCAACCTACTGCTGTAGAAGTACTCAAACGACCAAATGACATTACAGAATTAATTTTTTCACACAATTTAAACGAAAAAAAACTTATTAATTCAGACAATATATCAAGTGACGCTAACTATTGCACTTTCGTACCATCGCATTCTGCGATCATTCTTGATACCCGATCGTTATCGACCGAGGAGGCGCTAGCGAGGGATCTTGAAAATTTGTGCCAAAAGTTAAATATTGTAGAGCTACTCATAATAAAGAATAGGAGTAATGCTCGTTTTATAAAAATAATACTGCGCAGTATCAACAAACATAAAATCACGTCACTTAGGTTTCTTATTACAAGAGACGTAATTCGTATTTTAGAAAGAGACGAAATTACAACAATATTAAACGACTTTCACCTCTTGCCCACAAGTGGACATGCAGGCATGAATCGTATGTTAAATAATATAAAAAAATATTATTTTTGGCCAGGTATGACAAATGACGTCATAAACTACGTTAAACAATGTAAGAGTTGCCAAATCCAGAAGCACTCTAATAGACATTATAAAGAACCTATGACAATAACCTCCACTGCTAATTCAGCATTTGAGAGGATTAGTTTAGATATTATGGGCCCACTAGATATAGATAATTATAATTATAGATATATACTTACTATCCAATGCGATCTTAGTAAATACGTCGAGGCTTATCCTCTAGAGCGTAAAGATACAGAAACTGTAGCTAAGGCTTTAGTTAACAATTTTATATTACGTTATGGTATCCCTAAACAGATGCTGACTGATAAGGGTACCGAATTTACGTCATCAGTTATGAGTGAGGTGTGTAGATTACTGCGTATCGAGAAGTTAACGTCTACCGCGTACCATCACGAAACCTTAGGAGGCATAGAAAATACGCACAAACATTTAGGCGCTTACCTTAGGATCCAGTGTGAAAACAATAGGAGTGATTGGAGCGAGTGGGTTCCGTTTTGGTGTTTTTCATTCAATACTAGTGTACACTCAGAGACAAAATACACTCCATATGAACTCGTTTTCGGAAAACTTTGTAACCTTCCAACTAACCTTTGCAAGGGAGTCGATCCATTATATAATTATGATGACTACCCTAAAGAGTTAAAATATAGGTTGCAGAAAGCACAAATAGAAGCTAGGCATAATCTTTTAGAATGTAAGAATGTAAGAAAATTTAATTACGATAAGAAATGTAACACTATTAAGTATCAGTCAGGAGATCTTGTTTTAGTAAAAAATCAAGTAGGTAATAAGTTAGATAGTGTTTATGAAGGTCCATTTATAGTTTTAGAAGATTTATCTCCCAATGTAAAAATAAATAAAAATAATAAAGAATATTTAGTACATAAGAATAATACTAAATTGTTTAATCAGTAGGTAATAATATTATTGTATAAAAAAATGTTTATTTTTTTTGTTAGTTTTAGAAACATTTTTTTTTCTTTGTAAGGGGGTGGATAACCCTGATCTTTTAAGGGGAGATGTAGTATTGCATCAATCAAGCAATACTGCAATATATGCATTTCGCATATTAATTAGGTTACGCGTGCAGCGCATTATGCTTAGTAAGTAAGTTAAATGTAATGATTTATTATATAGTTTTATACACTCATTATACGACCATCAACTGGACAACATGTGTTTCCTTCTATAAAACCTTAAACCTATCTTCAACCTCAGAGCGCCTAGGGCGCGCTCTACAATGATGAGGCACTGTGCTGGTTTTTTTTTACTTCTATGGTAGCAAACAAGCATGCGACCCGTCTGATAGTAAGCGGTTGCATTAGTCCATCGCTACTCGCACTTTGCCAACCCTGCAAGAATCTCTTCACACGCTTTTTGTAGAACCCCATGCTGTACTCTCTTGGGAAAACCACGGCGGAGAGCTCGTTCAACAGCCTGAGCGTCCGCGGTAGGAAGCTCAGTTGAAACCGTACAATACGAAACTATTACAGTTCAAATGGGGATGAACTTCCCGTCAAAATTCAAAATTCAAAATTCAAAATTCAAAATCATTTATTCAAATAGGCGCAGGCACTTATGAAAAGTCTGACTCTAATACTCTAATACCGGTTCGGAAGGTTGCATTTGCTGAGAAGAGCCGGCAATAAACTCAGCAATTACTCTTTTCAAAACAAGCTTAGATTAATTACATAATATTTACATTCTAATCGCACTGACAACAATTGCGTGCCCCGGCGAGGCGGCAAAGACTACAAAGTAGACTGAATCTATATTTAATAAGTAAATAAATAAATGACAAACTTAAGCAGACCAGCCCCCACAAGCAGCACCTGTTCACAAGTATGACGCGTGTGGCAGCCATCGCCCTCCTCGCCATATTGGAGGGAAGTGAGCGACCCGTCACACGACGCCGCCGCAAGCAAAGACCTTAAAGTGAGCATGACTTACTTAAGTCTGCCTTAGAAATAAAAAAAAATACTAAAGGGAAGCTACTGTCGATGGCGAGAGTTGCGGTGGTAGAAGAAACTATGCGATATCTCTACTCCTCTTCAAACACGTTTTGAAGAAGAGTATAGTATGATGAGAGAGCCGACAGCGCGCAAGCTTCTATAGGCTGTAGTAACCGCATATCATCAAGCGGGTAGTTTGCCTGTTTACAGTTTGTATAAAAACACATGTTTTATTCGCGCAGTAGCGCTCGTGGTGTAGCATGATTAGCCGTTCTTGCTGGTACCTGAATGCGTGACCACCTAGTGGTATTTAAAATAGAGCATTTCCGTGTTACAGAAGACACGTAAAGCCATTGGTCCCGGTTATCTCTTAATTAACGACTATCACATTCGTTAAGCTAGAGTCCTCTTAGACGGCTTGAAAAATTCCAACAGTAGGACCAATCCCCAGTGGGCACGCGTGATGGATATACTTGCCCATTCCCTTTCACCCTCATTTGTGCAGGCCTGGCTGGCCTGGAGGCTCAACAGTGCGACATTATAGGCTGATGATAATGGTGACGGTACATTGCATGTAAACGATTATAAAATACATAATATGTAAAAGCTCTTTCATGAAGATTAAATAAAATAAATAAAGAAATATCCTGGAACATTTCTCTTTAATTAACAATAGAGATAGTTAATATTATGGAGTCAGATAAGTGACATAATTGAATAAATAATGAATTGATTCGCACCATTGCACTGTTACTAACTGCCAGAAGCTTCTTGAACGATCGACGATACATAACTACCGCATTTATATGCAAAGGATAAAGCGTGGATGACCCGTCGGCATCTTATCGTATACGATTGATCTAACACGCGTGGTATACCTAAGATCAAACCTACCGATTCATTCTATGTAACTAATTTGCAGGGACGCCGACTCTGTGGGTGCTCGAGGGTTCCATCACCCATGAAAGCCAAATTATGTGTGCAGAGCACCCATGATCACATGCATTGAGGCGCTGATCCTACAGCGAGCGATCTAGAGTTCTGCGGTCACTGTAATATATATGCGGTGCTTTTGATGTCAGTATGATTAGAATGTAAATATTATGTAATGAATCTAAGCTTGTTTTGGAAAGAGTAATTGCTGAGTTTATTGCCGGCTCTTCTCAGCAAATGCAACCTTCCGAACCGGTATTAGAGTATTAGAGTCAGACTTTTCATAAGTGCCTGCGAAGGTCTATTTGAATAAATGATTTTGAATTTTGAATTTTGAATTTGATCATTGCACACAGCGACCGCAGTGGTCAAGGAGAACGTACGTAGGATTCTGACCGCAAAACTCTAGATCGCTGGCTGTGTGATCGGCGCCTATTTATCAGTAATAGGTTTTGAGCTCTCTCTCTACAATCTCAACCACACGTAGGGTAAGATGTCTACTACTTCTTAGATTATTTTATTGTCTAAGAACTACTTAATTATTTGAAAAAAAAAACAAAATATTACATGAGCGTTTGAGCTGTGCACTTTTGGATTTTCCAAATATTTTTTTAGGCACCTATATTTCCTTTATAAAAGTTCTCGGTTGCTTCCCTATAGTAAGGTTCTCGTTTGCTTCTCTTCTCGTTTTTAGAGGGGGCGGGTTCTCGTACCAAATCATCGTACAAAGATCCTGTGGGGAGGCCTTCACCACCCGGCACGGGCTATCTAAGCGCCGCGTATTGAGGTCGAGTCATGATCAAAAAAACCCATCGTCCTTCTTGGGGCCGCTTCTGGGCGCTCATGGCTCCCGCCTCTATTATCAATAGTGTAAAATACAGTATAGTTGTTCTCTAGGCATAGTGCATAAATCTTCTATTATGTATCATACAAATAAGGTCTAATTTCACCTAATAAAAGTTAAAAGTCTTTCGGAAACTCGACCGATTGTTGCAAAAACAAGATATGTCAACAAACGATGACCATGTCGAAAGTACAATAAAACAACGCAGTCATCGTCAATTGTTTCATGGGGGCCGTGAAATACACTTATGTCATTCGATTAATCGACTATAGATTAAATTGAATAAGTACTTCGTCACTATAAGTTGTGTTTCTGTGGTGAGTAAGGGCGCCAGAACTCCACGACGAGATGCTGTGCTGCCAGTGTGCGGGATAAAATTTGGTACAGTATCACCCAACTGATATGGCGCGTCGTGAATTTTCGTTCGAACAGAAAAGAAAGTATGGCCGAAGATTAACAAAATAATGCTTAAAACTTACAATCAATCTTAGATCACTACTATAAGGTTCATAATACACTGCAGCTGTTAGTTTCGTCTCACTCGCAAGTCACGCTTCTCCGCACGGCGCGTGCTAACATGGCGGCAGTTGCCGATCAATAGCGTTTCCCGCGCTTTGAAAATGTATCTTCTGCGCAGGTACATCGGTAAGCCATATTAATTGGGTACTACTGTACCAAATTTTATCATTGTCGCTGTTGGCACAGTGACTCCTTTCGGTATTGAGAAGAGTCACTGTGCCAACAGCGAAAAGGACAAACAACTCTAACATTCGAACTCTCTTGAACTTGAAGAAGGCGTCGGCAACGCGCGAGTATTGGCGCGAGAGAGCCCTTGGTTGTGGCAAGTCCCTTAGGGGGACGCCAACAGATAGGTAGGTAGGGTTCGATTAAATGAAACAATGGAAATTAGTCCAATGAAACATTTAATTGCCTAAAATTCTGTGGCCGCCTCACGTCCAGATTTCACAGGGGGTACAGTTTTTAACAGGGGGAACACTGGCCTGAACTAAGGTAGAAGTAGCAGCTTCAGTTTTCGCTTCGGTCTGGTCCAGCTCCCAGGATGTCAGCGGGAGTAGGTAGTCCAGGCAGGCAGTACAGGAGGTAGGTCCCTCAGCGTTCCACAGCTAGTTATCAAGCTGCATAGGTAGATGCAAGGTAGGCGTAAATGTAGACGTAAATCCTGGAAGGCCAGAAACAAAAGGCTAAAGCGTTTGCTGCGCAACTGTGTAGGTAGGTTTGAATCTAGGTTACAGTGTCCCTGACAAACAATAAAAAGGAAGCAGCGCTAGCATGGATAGGAAAGATAGAAAGCTAGAACACCTTACAATGGAGAATCAGATAGATAATACATGGGAACTTACCCTAGCGGGATTCCACGTGATATTAAACTAGATACAAAATTCGAAGCAAGTGACGCAGCCGTCACCTGTGAAGTCTCAAAGCGCACTGGCCGTGGAGAATTCTCGAACTGAACGACTGGGCGTTGGCCGCCGCGCCGGCGCAGCTCGCAAACCCGTTAGATTTGTTAGGGATGCGTAGGTGCGGGAACCATCATCATTAATACGTACTTGTAGATTCCGTACAATAATATTTATTAAGTATTTAGATTTTTAGGTTTTATTAGTTTAATAGGTTATATTTAATTATGTTTTAGAATAAGTTGTAAATATTATTTTAATTTAAGTGTAATTAAGTTTTATTAAAGGTTTTCTAACTATACTTATATTTATTTATGTAACTTGCAAGTGCAACGTTACAGTACCCCGCCAAAAAACGAAGGATTTTGCATACTAGACTGCAAAATCCGACTACTACCTATTATTTCATACTAAACTTATCATTACTCACAGACTACATTCTATACTTCACGCATCATACCATCTTCTTTCATAACATCATCAAATCTTACTATTAATGACTTGAGATCCTTACAAACAGAGTATAATTAGTAAATTTTAAGTTATACTCAAACAATAAGTTAGGTGTACTAAAATACTTATGTTTCTTTAGTACACTACAGTTTAGGTAATAGTTTTAATCTAATTTTAAGGCTAGTATATAGGTTTTATTTTATTCTTTATAGTTAATAAGTTTCATATCTTTGATATGCCAGGAACCTAGTAGTTTTCCAGACATATCTGCTAATTCATAGACCAGAGGAGACTTTTTATCAATGATTTTACATTTTATGAATTTAGGAGCTAATTTTTTATTAAAATACTTGTCTTTATCACTTTGATAAAAAGTCCTTTTCCAGATAACGTCACCAATATTAAATTCAGCAGGTCTTCTGCGTAAATTATATTGTTGACAATTCCTACTATGAGCCTGTAGTAGTAGTGATTGTACTTTATTAAAGATACTAGAAAGCACACCAATATTCTCAGCGTAGGAATCTCGAGGTTGAAAGCTGACGTCGTTATCGTTCTCAGTATCGATATAATGTGAACCACAAGTAACTAATTCACGCCCGTACACTAGAAAGGAAGGAGTGTAGCCTGTTACCTCGTTTACAGAACTATTCACAGCGAATTGGATTTTTGGTACAAGTTGATCCCAAATACGTTGATCGTTAGAAATAAATGTGGAGATAGCAGTCATAACAGTCTTATTGTAGCGTTCAACTGTATTAACATGAGGTGAATACTTAGGAGTGAAGTGTAATTTAGGTACTTTATATTTTTCAAACATCTGTTTTAACGTAGCACTTATAAATTGTTTACCGTTATCAAGTATCACAGTAGAAGGAATGCCATGTATTAGAAATACTTGTTCTTCTAAGATCTTAGTAACAATTTCTGCAGTCGCGCGCTTGATTGGAAATAATAAGCAATACTTACTAAAACAACAAGTCACGACTAAGATGTAGCAGTTTAGTTTTCTAGTAGGCGGTAGAGGTCCTACTAAATCTATGCTTATAGTTTGAAAAGGTCTCGAACAGTGTTTGGGCCGACCCATTTCACCTAAGGCAGCGTGGTTTTGGTGTTTATGTGATATACAGGTATCACAGGATGTTACAGCTGTTACTACGTTAGCGTGCATACCAGGCCAGTAGTACCTAAGACTGATGCGCTTATAAGTTTTAAAAATACCAAAATGACCAGCGGTTGGTTCAGAATGGTTTTCAGATATAATTTTTGTTCTATATTCTGCAGGAACAACTTCTTTCCACTCGAACTCTTTATTTAGAGGATGATGAGTTTTCATGAAGCGAAATAAACGATTATTCTTGACTAAGTAGTTTGGAAAAGAGGTAGGAGAATTTTGAGAACCATTGTATATGTTTAGATACCATTGATCATTTGTAGTTAATGTAGTGTTTAGATTATTATCAATGGCTGAAATTTGGCAAACGCGAGACAAAGCATCCGGTATAATATTATCAACACCTCGACGGTGTTTCATTTCAAAGTTAAATGCAGATAGACGAACACCCCATCTAGCTAAGCGTCCAGTAGGGTTATTTAGATTAAGAAACCACTTGAGTGCTGAATGGTCTGTATAGACAGTAAACTTAGTACCATTATCGAGATAGCATCTCCAGTGTTCCAAAGCCACCAAGACAGCAAGAGCCTCTCTCTCAGTGATGCTATAGTTTTTCTCTGGACCTGTCAAGGTTCTACTAGTGTAGGCGATAGGATGTTCAACTCCGTCAATAGTCTGCGTTAGTAATCCTCCAACACCATAGTCACTAGCGTCAGTGTGTACTTCGAACGGTAGGTCAAAGTTAGGGCATGATAGGATTGGGGCAGATACAAGAAGTTCTTTGAGTTTAGTGAAAGACTCCTCAGCTTCAGTAGTCCAAAGAAAAGGATTAGATTTTTTATTAGTAGAAGTTAGCTTATTCAAAGGACCAGCAATAGAGCTAAATTTAGGGACAAATTTACGGTACCAAGAAGCAATTCCTAGAAATCTTTTTACTTCTTTTTTATTTGTAGGAGTAGGGTAATTTAAAATGGTGTCAATTTTATTAGGATCGACGTGAAGACCTTTAGAATCAACAACATAGCCTAGATATTTAAGTTCCGTACGGAAAAATACGGATTTTTCGTAGTTAATAGTCAGATTAGCCATTGTTAGTTTCTTAATTACTTTTAAAAGCAGGGAATGTGATTTTCGAATTGAGCCGAGCATATGACGATATCATCGATGTATACAAAGACTGAGTTTTCAAATTCAGGCCCATAGAAAAGAGTATCAACAAGTCTTTGTTGAGTAGCGGGAGAATTTGTCAATCCGAAGGGCATAGTCACAAATCTAAAGGTGCCACGATGAGGAATATAGAATGCAGTTTTATTCCGATCATTCTCAGAAATAGGCACTTGCCAGTAGGCCTTAGATAGGTCTATGCTACTTAGGTATTTAGCATTTTTTAGGTTATCTAGAATTTCTGAAATATAAGGTAATTTATATGCGTCTTTTTTCGTAACAGAATTTAGCTTACGACTGTCTAGACAGAATCTGAGCTTGCCATCCTTCTTAGGAGTTAATAATACAGGTGAAGACCATGGACTCTCACATTCCTCAACGACACCCAGCGACAGCATCTCGTCTAGTTGTTCAGATAAGATACGTTGTTTTTCAGGCGAAACGCGATAGTATCTTTGCCGAATAGGTAAGGCATCGCCAGTATCAATAGTATGTGATACTAAGTTAGTTCTACCTAAACCACGTTTTTCAGTTGAGATATTTTTAAACTGTTCTATAATGTTATCAGCAGTAACTCGCTGACATTCAGTTAGTTCATTATAGGACTGTAGTATACTTTTAGCATCAGTTACAGTAGTCACATCACCATCATAACTAGTAGCATCGTGCAGAGATATAGAATTTGAAAATTTAGGAAATAGATTAAATTTTGTCCAAAAATCAATGCCTATAATTAAATTTGATTTAACAGTCGGAACAACGTATGCTTTTAGTAAGTGAAATTGGTTTTCAAAAGTAACTGGAAGATTAATGTATCCTATAGAAACCATACTTTGTCCACCAGCAGCAGTAAAAGTTCTCACAACATCGTTATTAATGACTGTATGACCTAGTGAAATTAAATTTAGATGAGCATTATTACCTAGAATAGTTACTGTAGAACCAGAATCGAGTAAACCGCAGAGGTTTTTGTCGCCTACTTGGATAGCCGCGTAAGGACGAACATCATCAATAGGTTTTTTATCGAAGATTGTTGTAATGAAATAACTAGAAAAGAAAATTTTAATAGTTGAAAGCCAGGCTTTCCAATCCTTTTCATCAAAATTTTTAGTTTTAGTAGAATCAGTAGTTTTAGTTAAGTTTTTTACCTCATTTATATTACAGCAATCTTCAGTAGCTAGTTTTTTTGAATTAGATTGAGATTTACATTTAGGACATTCAGGGTAAGTGACATTCATTGTTCCACATTTAAAGCAAATGGGGAACCTATCAGCTTTACATTGCTTCAAAGAGTGTTCAGAGTTACGGCAGCGAGGGCAGAAAACATTTTTAGTATTAGAATTAGAAGAAGCAATAGCAGCTACACCTGAATAATTAGTATTATTTGTTGGTTGATTTTTATAGTTATATTTCTTGTTGTAAAAATTACTATTAGATTTATTAGAATTGTAACTATTGTATCTATTTTGATTATATGTATTAGATCTGCTAGTACTAGGTTCAGACGTTTTTGAAAATGCTAGATCAGGAGCTAACGTATCAGTAGACACTCTAGGAGGTTCTTTAAATTGAGAAGTCAAAGACTGAATTTTTTCAAAGTTCTTACAAATGGTTCTTAAATTATCGATAGAATTGATAGTTGAAGAATTAGAAGCTAGTACGCTAGAGTAACACGGTCTAATATTGTGCATTAAGATGTCTAATTTCTCTTGTTCAGAAATCTTTTTAGTTAGCCTGGAAAATAATTCAGACATTTTAGCAAAATATATAGTAATATTTTCAGAATCACCCTGTGTTCTGTTTCGTATCTCAGACAATAGCCGGTAGTCGAAATCAAAATGACTAAAATCCTCAATCAGTAAAGAAATTAACTCATCCCAAGTAGTAACACTGTCTTTAATACTACGAAACCAATGTAACGCATCGTCCGTGAATATTTCCGTAGCATAGTTCATTAATTTAGAAGGCGATATGTTTCTAGCAGTACTACACTCGTTCACTCTCTGGACAAATGCATGTACACACGTTTTGCCGTTAAATTTTATTTTTTGTATATCATTTAAATGCGAGCGGTCACAATGTATCGTTACGTTTTGTACAGAGTCTAGCGACGACGATGTCTGTTCAACGTCTACAACAGGCTCACAGCTAGGAATCGGATTAGCCGATTTATTAATAGTAAAAATTTTATTAATCAAGTTCGTAACATTTTTCGACAAAGCCCTCACTCTTTCTAAATGTTTAGAGTCCGTGCAATCTATTCTTTTTAGACGGTGATATAGATGATTACCCAACGCTCTAGTGCGTTCAAAGAGATTTGAATCGTACTTCTCCTCTAACGATTTAACTCGCGATGTAAATTCACTTAAGGAAGTGCTAACGCCAGAAATATCAATATCCGGATCGATTCCAGATTCACAAATATCAGAAGTAGGTATAAGCGGTGTTAATTTATTTATTTGTTTACGTAATCCAAGTACGGTTGATGCAGGTTCCTCGCCTCTAATGAGTACTTCGTAGGTTAATTCGTTTTTGTTTAGCAAAAAGAATTTAATAGTATGAGTTCCCATGATTAACTAGACGATTTACTTAAGTAGTTAATGAATATAATGAGAAATGAATGATTGGTGTTCTTTACAAGATGAGAAAATAAGCTTATCTACGATTAGGTGATGGTCAAAGCAAATAAAATTAAAATTGAAATGTTTTTTTTTTTTTTTTTTTTCTTTGAATGAATGAAAATGAAATGAAAACGAAAAGATGAAAGAAACGAAAAGGTATGAAATGAATGAATTTAGGTATGCGAACTGTTACGTATAACAAACAATAGATTTAATTTTACAATTTAGTTTTAGCATATATTAATTATTATCAGTAGGTAGGTACTAATAATAACGGTTTAGAATATTCAAATAGTTACTATATAACAAAATTACTCAATCATTAACACAATTAGTAGGAAGATACTAATACGTAGCAGTTAACAATGATAGGTAATGAAAAATGAGAAAAGAAAAAATCAGGGTAAGCGGTCACATAAAAAAATAAAATAAGATAGTACGTACCAGTTCGCTATTCTGCAATGTCACCTTCACGTTCACAGTACAATATGTAGGTAGATAGATGATTGTACTAGCTGCTGACTTCTGGAATAATCTAGACGTGAATAGGCCACTAGAAACACACGTAAAGAGCGCCACTGTGGCAAGTCCCTTAGGGGGACGCCAACAGATAGGTAGGTAGGGTTCGATTAAATGAAACAATGGAAATTAGTCCAATGAAACATTTAATTGCCTAAAATTCTGTGGCCGCCTCACGTCCAGATTTCACAGGGGGTACAGTTTTTAACAGGGGGAACACTGGCCTGAACTAAGGTAGAAGTAGCAGCTTCAGTTTTCGCTTCGGTCTGGTCCAGCTCCCAGGATGTCAGCGGGAGTAGGTAGTCCAGGCAGGCAGTACAGGAGGTAGGTCCCTCAGCGTTCCACAGCTAGTTATCAAGCTGCATAGGTAGATGCAAGGTAGGCGTAAATGTAGACGTAAATCCTGGAAGGCCAGAAACAAAAGGCTAAAGCGTTTGCTGCGCAACTGTGTAGGTAGGTTTGAATCTAGGTTACAGTGTCCCTGACAAACAATAAAAAGGAAGCAGCGCTAGCATGGATAGGAAAGATAGAAAGCTAGAACACCTTACAATGGAGAATCAGATAGATAATACATGGGAACTTACCCTAGCGGGATTCCACGTGATATTAAACTAGATACAAAATTCGAAGCAAGTGACGCAGCCGTCACCTGTGAAGTCTCAAAGCGCACTGGCCGTGGAGAATTCTCGAACTGAACGACTGGGCGTTGGCCGCCGCGCCGGCGCAGCTCGCAAACCCGTTAGATTTGTTAGGGATGCGTAGGTGCGGGAACCATCATCATTAATACGTACTTGTAGATTCCGTACAATAATATTTATTAAGTATTTAGATTTTTAGGTTTTATTAGTTTAATAGGTTATATTTAATTATGTTTTAGAATAAGTTGTAAATATTATTTTAATTTAAGTGTAATTAAGTTTTATTAAAGGTTTTCTAACTATACTTATATTTATTTATGTAACTTGCAAGTGCAACGTTGCAAGCTAGCTAGGGTAACCGCTTACCATCACGCGTAGTCTGAGCAGTATAAAATAATAATGTAAGATTCGTAAGGTTTATTGGTAGAAAAAGATAATCTAATGGTGCGTCAACGCTACGTGAACACAGATTCGCATCGCGCTCGTTGTAGGCTCGTTGTAACGTCCTCACTTGAAATCGCTAACATCGGCCGAATTCTGTTCGTTCGTGGCTCGGCTCATGCTCGGTTCGCGTAGCATGAACGCACCATAATATCATCATCATCATCATCTATAATGTCCCACTGCTGAGCACAGGCCACCTTTCACAAATGAGGGTGAAAGGGAATGGGCAATACTCCACCACGCGTGCCCACTTCGGATCGGTGGAGGTAGGCTAGTGGTCAACCTACTGTTGGAAAAAGCTGCCTAAAAGGCATCCAACTAGCTTAACAACTATCACAATTAACTGAGAACCGGGACCAACGGCTTTACGTGCCTTCCGAAGCACGGAAACGCTTGATTTGAAATACCACTAGACGGTCACCCATCCAGGTACCGACCACGACGGTGGTAGCTTAACTTTGCCGATCGATTAAGAATGGCTAATCATACTACACCACGAGCGCTTCTTACCAATATCCATAATATATTGCATTAAAAAAACCTCAAAATCTCAAAGCAAGCACACTGTCGCAAGTGGCAATGTCACAAGACAACGCGATGACCTACTTGCCATCAACAATAACAGCTTATCTACTAATAATTGTGCGTCCGTGTGGTTGTACGTACGACTAATGCCATGGCGCGGAGCCGTGGTGCGTGGAGACCCAGTGCCAAGTTATGTCATATTAGTTACAAATTTTATGTAAAATGAAAATATGAATATTTACAACATACTTTATTTCTATTTCCACTTAAATACCCGTCTTAATTGGATATTATAAGACGTATTTCATTGGATAAAATAAATTTGAATTAAGTTTTTCTACTTATAACTGAAATCGTATTAATCAAGCGGTCACCCTAATCTATGGACGCTTGCAACATCAGAGGTATCACTTGCGGTTGCCGACCCTGCAAAAATCTCATCATACCTTTTTTTTAAATACCCCATGGTGTATTCCCTCGTACGCATCATGGCGTGGAACTTATTTCACAGTCTGATCATCCACGGTTAGAAACTCATTTTAAACCGCACGGTATGAAATCATTTTGGTTCCAAAGGCTGGACTCCCCGTCGATGGCGAGAGTTGCGATGGTAGAAGGTAGCTTTTTGTGGATATTAGTGGCTTAGTTTGCTGCTGTGGTAAATTTACATTCTCCTAGTTAAGTGACAGTGTATAAGTAAGCATAATGTATAAGTAATTAGAACTTAAACTTCCGATATATGAAGATCTAAAAATCAATTTTAAAAATGAGCCATTGTAAAAATAGTCAATATAGTCAGATTGTCCAAAAAAAATGTATAAGTGTAACCTTGCCGAGTTTATGCCTGTTCTTCTCAGTAGCTTTGACCTTCATAAGTGCCCCACTAGGGCCTAAATTGAATAAATGGCTTTATCTTTGACTTTGAGTGTTTTCAGTTTAAGTGTATTTCGAACCAGTAGTAGATTCAACTGTAAAGTTCATAAGTGCCTAAACGGTCGGTACCCTCGGTGAACGGGTCGAACTCTGTCTCACACATGGCCGGTTTTAAAAGGAGTAAGTAAGTTGGCTATTATATTAGCTCACGAAGTCAAGAAAGTAAGTATTCCATAAATGCAGATGTCGAAATAAACCGGGAGGTGTCTTTTCAACTTACGGTATCAGTACTACGAGAATCCCTATATCACCGTGCAAAACTTTCTTGGTGTTTTTTTATTACAATTTATATTCATTGTTTATCTTCTACAGTGATTCATATCAAATCAAAATTCCCAACCATTCCCTTATATTTTAATATAGTAATATTTATATTCTGAAAAAAGTGGTTAAATCACCATAATAGACGTTCGAAGTTTATTTGCGACGGAGCTTTAGAGACAATAGCTTTTGGCAAGCTTCCAATATATTAAGAATTCCGCCCAGATAATCAATGTTATGGGGAATGAATTCTGTATTATTTCTAAAAATAATGCATTTAGAATTTATTCGCAGCCGAGTCAGAATTATAAGTTTATATAGATAATGTATGGCATTATATTTCATATTTTCTATACATATACCTAAATGATATTTAGTATAAACTTGTCAATAGTCACAGTGATAACAAATTGCGTGTTTAGTAGTTTCCCTTTAGTTTATTTTTTTATTTCTAAGCCAGACTTAAGTAAGTCATGCTCACTTTAAGGCCTTTGCTTGCGGCGGCGTCGTGTGACGGGTCGCTCACTTCCCTCCAATATGGCGAGGAGGGCGATGGCTGCCACACGCGTCATACTTGTGAACAGGTGCTGCTTGTGGGGGTTGGTCTGCTTAAGTTTGCCATTTATTTTTAAATATAGATTCAGTCTACTTTGTAGTTTTGCGGCCGCGCCGGGGCACGCAATTGTTGTCAGTGCGATTAGAATGTAAATATTATGTAATGAATCTAAGCTTGTTTTGAAAAGAGTAATTGCTGAGTTTATTGCCGGCTCTTCTCAGCAAATGCAACCTTCCGAACCGGTATTAGAGTATTAGAGTCAGACTTTTCATAAGTGCCTGCGAAGGTCTATTTGAATAAATGATTTTGAATTTGAATTTGAATTTGCATCATCATCATCATCATATCAGCCCATGGATGTCCACTGCTGAACATAGGCCTCCCCCATTGATTTCCAATTCGAACGGTTCTGGGCCGCTTGCATCCAGCGGCGCCCAGCGACTCTGACCAGGTCGTCGCTCCACCTGGTGGGAGGTCGTCCCGCTCGGCGCTTTCCAGTACGTGGTCGCCACTCGAGACCCTTTCTTCCCCACCGGTTATCGGCTCTTCGAGCGATGTGGCCTGCCCATTGCCACTTCAACTTACTAACTTTACGAGCTATGTCCGTCGTTTTCGTTCTCCTACGAATCGGTCCTCAATTCGGAACCTGTCACGTAGAGAAATTCCGAACATAGCTCGTTCCATAGCTCGCTGATGATGTATGTATGTAATGATAACGTATAGAAGACGAACAAACGAACAAATAAACATGCATTTTTTATAAAATAGACCATAGCTAATAGGGGTTTAGCAAAAATAAGTGCAATGGAGTTTAGTAACAATGGCCGGTGGTAGGTACATGTCATGGGAAGTAAGTTGAAATAATACAATAAAGGCTTGTAATTTACTTGTATGTAACAAGGCAAGGATAGTTTTTGTGTTTGTTTGTGTACCTGACAGACTAACGTATTGAATAGCAATTGTTTATTTTAAATTGTGTTTAATTTGTTACATGGTAATACCTAATTATAGTATGTTTCTTTTAGAGAGAACAAAGTCAATATATAGCTTACAGATAGAATATGCTTTGTAGACACTAAAATTTTATCTGAAAATAATATATCCTTTTTTTAAGAACTTTTCTGAAACTTTTAAGCTCTGACCACTTGTAATAAAAATATTAGAAAAGCAATTGCGATATTCATAAATAGAACTATTTGGCATCAGGCTACGGTTTAGATGCGTGATTTTCATTTGTTTTTAGATTGAGGCTTGTTATGTCGGCATCAAATAGTGCCACATACAAGCCCAGAAACGGCGCTGAATGATTTTCAAGATGCGATTGAAAATATCCTTCAATCTCGTGAAGGCTCGTTTAGGTAGGTAGGGGGAATCTCACATAGATTAGAAAAACGAGAGCTATGGAATTATAATTACATTATTTATTTTAAGTACTAAATTATTTAAATATCACACTTATTCTAACTTTGTACATACTTATTTAATTTTATTCATACTTATACGAGGAAATTTTCAAACCATACAACTAGCGCCATCTATTACAGCCACTGTTCAATAGGTTTATAGTTTACATTGTTGCTGGGGTAGTTTAAGTTCGAAGCTTGTCCGCTAGATGGCGCCCGCCTCTTGAAATACTCCGCTACGTTGCCCGACATACTGCCGTAGGGGATTCCTCCTGGGAAGTTAACAAAACAATTTATCTTCTGTTGATGTATAGGCTTGTTTTTCAGCTCAATATTAAGTGGCTGATGGTAAGCAATTTAACCTCAGAAGGGAACTCTGCTTGGCGAGAGATTTTCAAAGTACTCAAAACCTTGTACATAGATTGAAAAGATCCTTTCCGATCAAACATTGCAAGTTTTAATAGCAATCAAGATGGCGAACATTATTAAGATTAATTTAATTTATTTTGCTTGTATCTTGATGTTTTTTTTATGTATAAAAAAGTCTATATGGAATTTAACTGACCGGTGCGATATTCATTATCACCATGTTATTAAATTGATCATATATTACGAAACATAAAAATGAATGCCTAAAAACTATAAAAACAACCGCTCTCCTCACGACGACGACCGAGATATTATTTTATTTGTATGATAAGTGAATATGAATAAAAACAATAATGTTTCTAAGTATGCCTATAAAATTACTCGTGACTGCCATTTCAAACAGTGTGGTTGCGAAAAGGTCGTAGGTTCAAAACGTAGCTAGAACAGATGAGTAATTTATTACATAGTTAGTACTTAATGTAACTTATCGGGCGAAGCATCAAATAGCAAATCTCTGAACCCATGAGAGCCATGGAACTGTATAAGAAATAGAAAGTATATAGACAAAATGCTTCGTATTGTGTTTCAAAGAAAGAGTGGTACAGTAGTACCCAACTGATATGGCTTACCGATGTACCTGCGCATTAGATACTTTTTGTATATTTTCAAAGCGCGGGAAACTGCTATTAGTAGGCAGCTGCCGCCATGTTAGCGCGCGCCGTGCGGCGTGACTTGCGGGTGAGACGGAACTAACAGCTGCAGTGTATTATGAACCTTATAGTAGTGATCTAAGGTTGATTGTAAGTTTTAAGCATTCTTTTGTTAATCATCGGGGCCATACTTTCTTTTCTGAGAACAAAGATTCACGACGCGCCATATCTGTTGGGTAATACTGTAAAGGAACTCAAACCAAAATGTTTTTGTAATGTGAACTTAATATAAAAAATACTATAATTATTATTATTTTAAGGTTACAAAACGATATGATTGTTATATAGCTGGCCACGACGATGACGATGACAGGCCAGCTGGCGCAGTTGATTAAGACTCTGGTTAAGATTCCACCTATCGCGCCGCAGGTCGTGGGTTCGATTCCCATACAGGAAATGCATTTGTGTGCATGAAAATGTCTTTATATCCTGTGTCTGGGCGTAAGTATTAAGAAACAAAAAAGTAGTGTATGTATTATATCAGTGATCTGATTTCCATAGTACAAGCTCTGCTTAGTTTGGGATCAGATGACAATGTGTGAGGAATGTCCCAGGATGGGAATCCCCTCGGTCTTGCAAATGTTCATATGTGGCGGAGACCGCTTGCCATCAGGTGGATCGTCTGCCTACTTGTCCATTCAACCATCTAACATAAAAAACATTCAAGATATTTACCGTACGAAAGTCCAGGTCCCGGAAGAGGAGCATGACCACCACTATCAGGTCTTCCCATCACCACCACGAATAATGCACCCAATGTACACACCAGCAATATCATCTGAAATAAGTGATTAGATATGGTAAAATTGAAGTGAGTTGAAAATCTGTTGCCAAGCCCCATCGATGTAACGATGTATTATTGAACGCCGTGGTCACGGGAAACAAACGTGAAAGTCACGGGTTCGGATTCAATATTGAATTTGGGCTTTCGGTGATGGAAAAGTCAAAGTCAAAGCCATTTATTCAATTTAGGCCCCAGAAGGGCACTTAGTCTTATGAAGGTCACATTTACTGAAGTTGAAGTGAAGTTTACTGAAAATATTGGGAAACCATAGCATGGCGGAGATGAACTATATGGAATACGACCAGAGGGCGAACCACAAGCTTAAAACAAGGTTAAAATAACCTTATTTGACTTTTGTCTTTCTTTGACATCCGACGTCCTTAAGATGTTTCTTTTTTTTTACTATTTATAGGCCTGTGTTTGACCGCAATCTCATCATGGTAAGTGATGATGCGGCCGAATGTGGTAAGCACACAAAGCCTACAAGGAACTGGCTCTCAAGTGCAGCTGTCGGAACACACCGAAAGGTGCTTGGCGACAGATTTTCAACTTGAGGGTGGTAGCCAGCCAGGCGGTTACTACAAAGTACCCTACCACCGTGCTATGGTTTCCTCACGATGTTTTCCTTCACCGAAAGCTCAAGCTCAATAAAGGATTCGAATTCGGGACCTTCGTCTCGATATCCGACGTAACTACCACTGAGCTATCATCGCCTTAAAAGTCGCCTTTTCTTTCCTTTCAAAGATCTGCTGACAAGCATCTTGTTTGATTGCATTGCATTGATGTGTTCTGGCAACTGTAACTAATAGATAGTGTACTGTATAATTTTCGTCTTCCATTACTTAAAAATCGAGATTGTGGCCAATTGAAGCCTATTCACATATAAATACTAATGAAAGTGAATAGAAAAGCCTACCGAGTTGAAACTAGAATTCAACATTCCGACGTACATTACATACAAATCAATCATCAATGATGTTCATGACCTTGTCTCATCAGTAAAGTCATCGACCTTGGTTGTATAACATGATAATTACTAGATAGTTGTATAACTTCATACAATAATCGCCTGCAGGTAAATTGATTGTATCCGCATTGCGAATTTGAGACTTGATTTGGAGTTATGAATTTGATTCTATTTTTAAAACCGACCTCGAATGCTGAATCCTGATAAAGTTTGTTTGACAATTGTTCAAAGAGCTGATCACCAATTTCGATGAAACAGTCTTAGGTCTTACTGTCTCTGCTGTCATTGTTTCTTGACTAAGCAAGGGACAGCACACATTCATTGTAATCAAAAATAGCCCCTACTCTTAATTGTGGAATTTTATGGGAATTAAGCAACAAATGTTGTCGTTTTCTGCTGAATATGATTTCAATTCCCTTTCAACCTCAGTTTTGAAAGGGAATTGAAATCAAAGACTGATGATGATGATGACGATGATGCTAGGAATAAAAAGAAGCTGTTGATAAGTCTGCATCTGTTTATTATATCACTAAACAATATCTTCATAAATGAAGTTATCTAAAACTTGTACTTATATCAGAGGTCTAGACAATAAAAAGGTTTTAAAGGTGACTGCGACAAATCACAAATATCAATTGCAGATAAGATATAAGTAGATCAATGCGGTTTGGTTTAGTTGATACATTGAGTTTCATTGTTGGAGATTTATCGCGATAATGACCTTTGTGTCAAACCATATGGTAGTGACAAGAGACGCCTACATGTCGGGACTTGTCATCGTTCAAGAGTTCATGATTGAAGGTGATTATAAATGGGAAACGCCAATGCTGAGCAACATTCTGTTTATTTGAGAATTAAACAGACTGTAATATAATCGAACAACAAACAAAGTTTTTAATTCAACATCACTTTTTCTGACCATAACATCAATATTTTGATATTTTAAGGAAGGTATTTTGAGATAGATCCGAAACTATAAATCCAAAATAAAATACATCTAGGTTAACGAGAAACTTGAAATTTTTCACACAAGTTTCATTTACAATGTAGGTATCCAATAAGAAAAGATTTTTGGAGATTCTACCCCTACGGGAATAAAATCGGGGGGCACGGCAGTGCCCCCGCCGAGTCGAGTGCGAAGCAAACACTGCCGTACCATCCTTTACTGGAACCATTTCGCCGCATTTTCAGGCCCCTATTTGAGAACCTCTGGATAAGATCAGAACATAGAAATTTTCGTCATCCAGTAAGCTATAATCACATACTTAAAATCCAAAATTTCAAGTCTGTAGGTCATTTAGTTCTGAAGTTAAGCGAAAGCAAAGTTTCGCATTTATGACACTCACTCACTCACTCACTCAAACTATTAGAGATCGACATAGCGCCTTTACAAAAAATATTCAACATGGTGGGCCGCTTCATTTTCTACAAAAAGAAGTGAAATCCCACCAAAAACATTCTGTAAAAAACTAGCCAAGTCTCGATGGAGCTGCTTGTTTATCTCTAAAAAGTAATGAAATCTAGACAAAGTCGTGCCAAGTCTAAGGTTCCTTACTGCGATTTCTTTATTATTATAGTTAATGTTGTGTGACTTGGCCGTTGAAGGGTACACAAGGGTACAAAACCAGGTGCTCCATGACACCATTGCACCAATATGTACTTGTACCCACTAACGTATAAAGAATGTTCAGCGGCCAAGTCACACAACATTAACTATAATAATAAAGAAATCGCAGTAAGGAACCTTAGACTTGGCACGACTTTGTCTAGATTTCATTACTTTTTAAAGATAAACAAGCAGCTCCATCGAGACTTGGCTTGTTTTTTACAGAATGTTTTTGGTGGGATAGAGTATACCGAAAAGCAAGTTTCTCATATTACTGAGCAGTATAATTGTTACGGTAATTATATCCTCTCAAGGATACACCATTCATTTCGTCACGCTCACCGTCAGGAATGTTTGTATGACACGTGATTTTTGGAAAGTCAAATGCAATACAAAATTACAAGGTGCTCAAAATTTCAAGTGAATAAATGAATGGTTCAAAGAGTTTTGGATATCATTTGCATTATGAATTTGAATTTTTGATGTAATCGCTAAAGGAAATTTTAAAGGATATTTCTTAATAAATAAGGCAAAGAAAAATAGAAACATAATATAAACAAAAGAAGAACAGAAGGAAGTAGATGACTGGCCATATTATACGACTCTACAAATTTATAAAATCTTAATAGAAGAAATTAAATATATAAGTTAAGTGAGGAAGGGAGGAACTAAAGATTCTACAAGACCAAGTGAAGGAAAAGCAAAATGTATTGAATGGGGGCAGAAACATCAATATGAGTCCAGCTTATAAAGTATATTTTTTATAAGCTTTTATTTAACTTGCAATGTATGTATGTATGTTTGTTCGGGTGGAATCTTGCAAGTCGAATTTCAGCCACTTCCAGTGGTCAGATTGAGAGAAATTTTTAACAAAAATTTATTTAAACATTAAGTCACTCTTCCATTTACAAATTATAGCTCTGGCTTCATTTCACATTGCGATGATTGAATTTAAAAAAAATAATTCTAGATCGTATTCACTTCAACACTAACATAATAATATGACATTGAACACGTTTCAAGTGTCATAAGCTATCTGAACTTGATCTTGAAGCCAGTCAAAATCAATAGAGCCTTAAAACAAAAAGCGTATTGTACTTCTTAATCTATCTTAACCTTTATTTAAAGGTCAGCTTTTGAAACTGTCGAAATACTAATGTCATTATTTTTATTTTTTGCAGTGACATTAGTATTTTTACTGTAGTTGGCCTTCGTAGTTCCTGTATTATTTAATTTTGCACAAAAGAAGAAAGATTCACACTGATATGGGCAGAACTATAAATGTACTGCTACAGGATACGTTCTTTGATAATATTGAAGCGAAGATCTTCGGATGTGGGACCAAAATGGAAAAAGTGTAACGCACTTGGTTTCGCTGGCCAATGAAGTACGGAATTTTATGTACATACATTTCGCTTTTGTCCTACAATAACTAACCAGTTTTATGTTAGGTATTTATATAATGGTTGTTTCTATGTTGGCGCAAACAAACAATCAAAGCAAACATTTCCCCCGTGAATTAATATCAATTAATATAGATTTTAGTTTACATATTTGGTTGGAAATTTATAAGTTGCTGCTTTGAAGCTTTTTTTAGTATAAGATTAGAAGATGCATTGTATGTGTAATACTCAAAATTTAGATTTCATCGGCAATTAAATCAATAAGAAAAAAACTTGGTATAATATCTAATAATTCCTGAAAGCCAAAAAATCGATTAACAATCAATCAATAATTTATTTAGTTTTAGTTCCATAGTTAGTTAAAACCTTCTCAAAGTTTTCACATGCGTAAGAATTGAAAAATATTAATTCCTTTCGTTGTGCACCCCTATTATGATACAAAGAAAAATTATTCCTAATTTAGAATTACCTAGGTCTTATAATGGCTTTGCAATGATCAGGCAAACACAGAATAAAAAAAAAATATGGAAAATCTTCTGCAAAACTAACTAAATATTTTTAACAAAGTATAAAAAATAATAACTAAAATGTCATCACGCGTATAAAATCAGAAGAGATTAGTATAGTCCTTAATATATTACCGATTCCATAATAATCAGTCTACAGACAAAAACCAGTCGATCGAACACTTAAATATTTTAAAATAATTAAAAATATAACTGACCTGCTTGAAACAATACATGATGATTATTTAACTCCTGATGATAAAATGAGTCAACAAATATTAAGTTCACCATTTATATCGACTGATATGGCTGTGATATCTATTATATAAGCTTTAAGTTTATAAAACGAATAGTATCCAATTGTATACAATGCCATCTATTGAATTATTAGTGAAGTACATTGAATGTTTACTCACGTAAGCTCACTTGTTCCAATAGATCCTTCTAGTACTAATAGTGGTTCATTTCTAGGTTTGAGTATTGTCATCGATTAGTATGCAAGTCGAATTGTCTCATGATTTTCTGTCGCCAAACACCAATCGGTGTTCCGACAGCTGCACTTGAGAGACAGATCCTTCTAGGCTTTATGTGCTTTCTTTTTCAGTTATTTTATAAGTATAAAATCTGTCAAACGTCGAGTATATTCTTTGGATAAAACATAGATGACGATAAAGTAATTCAGGGCAGTACTGAATTCCTTAGAATTAGCGACATCAAACATACATAAAAACTCTTCTATTTTTAAATAGTTACATATTATTGTTGCTGAATGCAACATAAATCACACCTAGAATTATAAATACAATAAAGTAAATATGTCGATGCAGCTCCGGCTTATATTTCAGTTCAATAACCATAACAGCAACTCAAACTAAATTACTTACTCAAAATGCTACCAAGTTGTTAAATCGTTACCAACATGTCACCGCTCAATGAGAGTCATTATCATTTTGCGTCACTTGCTTATATTGGTGCCGATTCTGTTGTAAATCGCACTAAACTAATTTTAGTCACATCTCATCTCTTTCTTACGAACATGATTGAAAAAGGATATAACATATTTTAAGTTGTCAAATTAATCTTTGTCGTCTTATTTTGCGTGTATTTAGGCGTGACCGCGATAGATGGCGACTAAATTTATATTGAAAACAAGCATTGGACTAATTTGACAGGACTAAATTTCTTACATCCTTTTCATTATGTTCTTTGTTAGAAAGAGACATAGTGACATTAAAATTAGTTTAGTTGTGAACAACAGAATCAGGGCCATTACCTAATATAAATTAATAATTAATATAATTTTCACTTCCGCGATCTGGGAGCCTACCACAAGCTCTTAAAACAAGGTTAAAATAACCTTATTTGTCTTTTGTCCCGTTTTGACGCCGGATGTCAAAGTAAGACAAAAATCAAATAAGGTTGTCAAATAATATTGTTTTAAGAGCTTGTGGTTCGCCCTAAGTGCGACTAGTACCAAAAAGTAAATTACTTTTAGACCTTTCCATTACACGGTGTATAGAACTAGGCTTGCCAAATGCATTTCTCAGTATATTTTAGTGCGCAACAAAACAAAGTTAAAAGTATTAATTGCGTTTTGAAATCTTAAAACGTAGTGCAATAAATATCTGGTTGCACTAAAGCCTGTACATTAAAGTTTTAATCTGATTCTAGAATTAAATAATATAGGTACAATTCTGTGACTAAAAATGTTATCTGGTAACATGGTTTACCAAATAAAGATTTGTTGGGCAACTGACAATACGTGTTGAGGTTATTTTCGATAAAATACATGCGGAGTGTTTTTTACCTGTCGATTATGAACTTATAAATATTTGACTTACAATCCTAACTTAATATTATAAATGCGAAAGTGAGTTTCTTTGTTTGTTACGCCTTCACGCCTCAACTACTCAACGGATCATCATGAAATTTGGCATGCAGGTAGCCTATGATATGTAGAAGGAAATAGGCTACTTTTTATCCCGGGAACGCAGAAACCGTGGGGGAGAGCTAGTTTATGATAATAATGAAAGGAAATAAATAATGATCCCTGCATTTAAGCAGGCGTTTCACCCGCAACCCTTAAAATTCCCCTCAGGGAATTTTGAAACGCTTCCTTAGTGTTCCCTAGGAAATTCTAGGGAGACTTGTAAATATCCCTACATATAAGTATGAGTATACCCCTACATATAAGGCAGCTGAAGTGATTGAAGCTCAGTGGTAGTGCAGTTTAAGAACTTCACGAAGGTCATGAGCTCGAATCTCACACTGAGTAAGCTTTGACGACGGAAATCATCATAAGTACAAGATGATCTAATTGAAAATCTGTCGTCAAGCAACTAACGGTGCGTTCCAGCACTTGAGAGCCAGCCTACTGGAAAGCGCTGATTAATCGGCTTCAAACCAGGTGGGCTGGTGACCTTATAAAATTTTAAATTAGGATTACCAGTACGGATAGGTGTTGGGTTAATTACTCGTAAATTCAATTTCATCTATCGTGAAATACATACATAAAGTTATTACAAAAATTAGTTTATAAGTCAATAATGAATTTAATTGTGTTTAGAAAAACATAAATAGGACTTTCGCGCTTTAAAATTAGGTTACCGATCCAAAAAAAAACGGAAATGTTTTAAATATTGTAGTCATGGTAGTTAAAAATATTTTAATTTTCGAAAAAAAAATATTTTCTTATAATAAAAAAAGTTTTTTTTTCTTAGTCATGGGCAGGCCCACCATCCTCTAGTGCCCGCTTATCGTTGAATTTTGGGACTCGTTGTATACAAATGTCCTGTAAGTCCCTTGAATGCTGAGATTATGCCCGCTGGATGCAAGCAGCGGCGCCCAGCAACTCTGACTACCACCTGGCCCCCTAAAAAGGAAGCTAAAGCAATATTGCTAACGCATATCATTTTTTAGAATTTACAGCAGATCTTATGCAATTCATCAATTCCGAATCTTTTATTGAATTGAATTGTATATGATGAGTGACTAGTATACCAAAAAATATTGAAATTACGTAGGATCTGCCGAGAATTCGAAAAAATGAATTGGCAATATTGCTTTAGCTTCCTTTTAGGGGGGCTGGTCGTCCCGCTCGGCGCTTTCCAGTACGTGGTCGCCATCAGCGTTATCAGCTATATTATGACACAATCTCATTGTAAACGTTTAATAAAATTATATTGTCATTGTAAATAATAAAAGGTAACAATTATTTTCTCAGCAACCTAAACTGAGTTCAAACTACAGGTCATCGATTTCAGCAAAATTACTTTTTTTACTTACTTGTTGATTATTTATTTGTAAAGCGGAACATATAAAAAGCAAATTTCCTTGAATCCAAGTTTCTAATCAGATGGTTGCAACACATTCTCTGGAACTTGTTGCTAAATGCAAATCAACAGACACTCGTGTGAAAAAATATGGTAAGTTTAGTTGAGTTGGGTTCTGTAGAACATTTTAATTAAATAATGTAACAAAACTCTTTGCGTCACATGCGGTCAAAACGGACTGATGGAGTAGTTAAGACTCATGGTTTTTTTTTATACCACTAAGGTGGCAAACAAGAATACGGCTCACCTGATGGTAAGCGGTAACCATAGCCTATGCAACTACCGTCCGCTTTCTGTCAGTAGGTTGTATCTCATGAACCGTAATAGATTCATTGACAGTATGAAATTTTCACAGAATGTATATTTCTATTGTCGCTACAAATAATAAAAATGAAATATAAATTCTTTACAGAACCCTTCGTGTGGGAGTCCGACTCACACTTGGCCGGTTTTTATCATCTTAACTATATTATAAATACGAAAGTGAGTTTGTTTGTTTGTTTGTTACGCCTTCACGCCTCAACTACTCAACGGATTAGTTAGGATACTAGAAATTCAACCCCTAGAGACATGAATATATCATTTCTCACCCTAGAGAAAAAGGGGATCGCGGATGACCCCGCGGGGTGGTAAGTAACATCCTATAGTAAAACTCTACTGATCACTAAAAATCGAGAGCGAATCTAAAATCGGCACCGACCGTTACACAATAATTAACTTCGAACGAGTTGATCACGAAACAGTTCTACCGTCGTGTCAGGTCGTTATGGGGAATTCGATAACAGTGACCATAAAATACCGTAGAATTCGATTCGGAGATCATGGTGTAACATAGATAATACAAAGTCATGGTAACCATTGAAATAACTGTTCAACGGTTCATTTATTTCGTGAATACATTTTCCAATGCAAATAGTCTTATGAAATGCATTGTTTGCTGTGGTTTTTATTAGTTTCTTTTCATTTTTTACTGATTAAATACTGAATGATGAACTCGAAGGTGACTAAAAGTAGAGATTGGGAATTCGAAAATATACCCTCCCGTGTATTTGATCCAAAATGATCAATTTCAAAAATAGGTCTTTTAGTTTTTTATTTTTCATTTTTTTTATACCACTAAGGTGGCAAATAAGCATACGGCCTGCCTGATGGTAAGCGGTTACCGTAACCTGTGGACACTTGCAACACCAAAGGTATCACTCGCGCGTTGCCGACCCTAAAAATAAATAAATAAAATCATTATCGGCTATTTTTCTGTAAAACTAATCCTTACTCAAATTATACACCCAACAATGAATCTGCTTGTCTGTTTTATCTTCACTGCTTAGCTACCAAAGAGGTACAGTATTACCCAACTGATATGGCGCGTCGTGAATCGTCGTTCGCACAGAAAAGAAAGTATGGCCCCGAAGATTAACGAAAGAATGCTTAAAACTTACAATCAACCTTAAATCACTACTATAAGGTTCATAATACACTGCAGCTGTTAGTTTCGTCTCACTCGCGCGTGAAGCCCCTCCGCTAACATTGCGGCAGCTGCCGACCAATTCCCGCGTTTGAAAATGTATTTTCTGCGCAGGTACATCGGTAAGCCATATCAGTTGGGTACTACTGTACCTAGCTTGACTCTCGACGATGAATAATATCCCGGAAACACGACTAAGTGTGCAACAAGCTTTAAATATTTTTTCAATTTTTTTTTTTTATTTTCTTACTATGTATAAAGCCTGTTTTACCACAATATCTCCATTATCAGTGATGATATGATGAGATGACTGAAAGTGGTGATAAAAAGCAATATTAGAAGGGAAGGGTGGACAAATTACAGGATTGAGAAATCAATTTAGGAGACCGCGCAGGAAAACTGGTTTCCTTTCAAACAAGAACTAGGTAATAAGTCAACACCAGTGGAATTGCCAATACACTACCGATTCTATAGAGCTTTTGCCACTTTCAATGCCTTTTTGAAGAACACCATACGATATGCAGTATTTCGTATTTAGTAAGGGTCCTGAGTACTTCGCCAGTTCAACTGTGCTCTCTACCTGACTTAAAAAAATATTCTGTTTTAGGGCTCCGTACCCAAAGGGTGCCAAACGGGACCCTATTCATAAGACTCCGCTGTCCATCCGTCCATCCGTCTGTCTGTCAGTGGGCTGTATCTCATGAACCGTCATAGGTAGACACTTGAAATTTTCACAGAATATGTATTTCTATTATTGAGTTTCTTGCCGGAGTCTTCACAGTTTAAGTGTATTCCGAACCGGTGGTAAATTCAACTGTATGTACCAATGTAACGTTCATAAGTGCCTTACTAGGGCCTAAACTGAATAAATGACTTTTTGATTTTGATCTTGAATTCCTCTATAACAACAAATAATAAAAATGAAATAAAATTTAAAATTAAAGGGGGTCCCCATACGAGAAACGTCTCCTTTTGGTGTTTTTTTTTTTGTTGCGCCTACTATTCATTTCACTGTCAATTTGAGTAAGGTAACATTATTATTATTGTACGGCACCCTCGGTATGCTAGTCTGACTCGTACTTGGTCAGTTTTTTAGGCTTTGTGTGCCACTTTTGGTAACATTTTCTTTGACCATGGTGAGGTTGTGGTCAAACATAATAAAACTAACCTCACGAAGGTCAATAACACTGAAAACTGACACAATTTTGACCAGCGACAAATTGTGAAAAGGCTTAGCTTCCTATATCAGTAAAAAGCCGCTCGTGCCTCCGTCATCAATTACATCAGCTGCCCCATTTCGACTGATTGCAGACAAATTACATAAAGAAATACACTGTCGTATTGTTGCTCAAATAACATTACCTTTAGTGTCGTTGCGTCACGCATGGATATTTTCCAATAAGTTTTGATAGACTTTAATTATAAGAATATAGTTTCAACAACAAAATTTTGTTCCCAGTTCAATGTATAAAAGAATTATTATTTTGTCTATTGTATATGCGTAGCGCTCGTGGTGTAGCATGATTAGCCGATCAAAGTTAAGCTACCACTGTCGTGGTCGGTACCTGGATGGGCGACCGCCTAGTGGTATTTCTAAATCGAGCGTCTCCGTGCTTCGGAAGGCACGTAAAGCCGTTGGTACCGGTTATCACTTAATTGTGATAGTCGTTAAGCTAGTTAGAGGCCTACTAGGCGGCTTGAAAACTTCAGCAGTAGGTTGGCCACTACCACCGATCCGCAGTGAGCACGCGTGGTGGAGTATCTGCCCGTTTCCTTTCACTCTAATTTGTGAAAGGAGGCCTGTGCTCAGCAGTGGGACATTATAGGCTGATGATGATGATGATGATGATTGTATATCCCAGTCTCGAAAAATCGCCACAATGCCACATAATGGCAAATACAGTGTATCTTAGTATGTCTTGCCTATTGCTTACTGTAAATATTTTGACAGTGACTTTGATATGTATTTTATCATGCAGGCAATACAGCAGGGGAACCAATATAACCAATTATTCTTCAAGACCCTTATTCTATTCCTGATAGAAATATATTTTAAAATAGCTTAATCTTTACTGGATGCATTTTTTGAAACGAGGAATTTAAGGAATATTGTAAAAAAATTACCTCTTTAGTTCATAATCTTTCTTGCCCACATGCAAAAACAATCCATGGCTATGTTAGATGAACAAACTTACTTATGAGTTTATACTGGGTGGAGATTTCGAGATGGCATATTTTCGAAACCTATGTTGGGTTAGTCATGCTGAACAACTTTTACTATGGTACCAACACTGATATCTCAAAAAAATATTTTTACTTTTCATACATTTTTATCGAGCAAAGTTGACATTTACTATGGAAAGAATTTTTGAGAATTCTCCATTGGTCCCATAGTAAAAGTTGTTCAGCATGACTAACCCAACATAGGTTTTGAATCTCCACCTGTTATATTTACAGTATTACCCAACTAATATGGCTTACCGATGTACCTGCGCAGAAGATACATTTTCAAAGCGCGGGAAACGCTATTGGTCTGCAGCTGCCGCCATGTTAGCGCGCGCCGTGCGGAGGGGCGTGACGTGCGAGTGAGACGGAACTAACACCTGCAGTGTATTATAAACCTTATAGTAGTAATCTAAGGTGGATTGTATGTTTTAAGCATTCTTTCGTTAATCTTCGGGGCCATACTTTCTTTTCTGTGCGAATGAAGATTCACGACGCGCCATATCAGTTGGGTACTACTGTACCCCCTTATTCATAATCGCTTTTTAACTAAATCAGTGTAATAGTGTGCCCCGTCTCACTCTTTCGATCACCAAATGTCACGTGTCAGATAAAGACTTCGGAATTTTAGCTAATCAACTTTTGATAGCTTTATTATGAATAAGGGGGATAGAGTTTAATAATATTTCATTATCATCATCATATCAGCCTCAGGATGTCCACTGCTGAACATATTGGAACGGTTTTGAGCCGCTTGCATCCAGCGGAGCCCAGCGACTCTGACCAGGTCATCGGTCCACCTGGTGGTCGTCCCACACGGCGCTTTCTACGTGGTCGCCACTCGAGAACCTTCCTTCCCCATCGGTTATCGGTTCTTCGAGCGATGTGACCTGCCCATTGCCACTTCAGCTTATTAACTCTACGAGCTATATCAATAATACTTAATTTTATGTTAAAAGTATGCTAATTCAGCAACTTACACACAAGAAATTGAATATAATATCCAAAACTAAATGCAAAGTCAACTTACATTACAAAACTAACGTTGTCACATAGACGTGACCCACTTATTAGTACTCCACAGACCATAAATAATTTTCATCTACATTTTAAGCCTCAAAAGGTTTGACAGCTACATCCGGTTATGAGGCTTTTGTTTCCTCACTCACACCTCCCATTTATCTATTTCGTTAATCACAAGTTGCACACACCTTTTATTTTCAATTTCTCTGACAAACTTATAGTCTTTGGTACAAGTGACAAGCTTTAACATTTTTTTGTATACGATAAAATCGGTAAACAAGCAAACGGCCCCCTGATGGTAAGCGGTAACGTGGAGGCTTCCCCAGTCGAGCTGCTCTTAACATTTTAGCTACTTAATTTAAATAAAAAAGCAGAATATATTATTTTATACTCAGATAAAAAAAATGAAAAATTGTCGTAAGAGGCATTAATTGAATTTAGTTTCAACTCGAATTTTGCTTTAATAAACAGTAATTTATTAAAAGAATCAAACATCTGATTTGTATAGACACTTTTGTCCGACTTCAAGTCTTATATTTTATTGAATACGTTTTTTAACCATTTTCTGGGTCAATGGGGTAAAAAGTAAAAACATTTTAGCACGCTTTTATTAGCTTCACGTATATGTAACTAAGTAAGTAAACGAATCTAGGAATAACTTTACTTGTACCATGATAGACGCTGAAACTAGGCAGAGCGTGTATTTCAGGTCAACAGTTCTGCTTCCAATATCACCAGATATTTATAGGTAGCAACTCAATCCAGCCTTGTAAAACTACCAACAGAACTTAACAAAATGAACATGAGTAGATCGTTGAGTTGAAGCGATATTATGAATTGATCTGATATATTATTAATTAAACTTAACTTTTTGTGAAAAAAAAAACATTTTTAATTTTAAGGGTTTTATAAACCACCTGTTTAATGCAAAGTAATCAAGTGTTATTAAATAAATTTATCTTTCCTCTCTATTCTGTATCTTGCACCATCCGTAACCATAACAAAGCGAACGGCCGCTGGAAGCAATCGGGTCGAAACGACTAACCGAGGAGATAAATACGATCGCCGGTCGCCAAGCCCGGTTCAGTCAACCGCTACTACCCGTCACGATCCGTGATGTGAAACCATGCACAGTGCAACAGTCTCCGCGATACTCCTAGTGCTTCAGTGTAGTGAACTGTGCTTGTCTATCCGAGTCCCCGTCGCCTGGGACAATGGTGATAATAGTGAAGTGCAGGAAGAATCCAAAGATAAGGAGTTCTCAGCCGAATCATCCATACCACAAAATGGACAAAACATACAGAAACCTATACCAACAGAATACTTCGAATATACAGCCAAGAAACCACAGTTCGCTGTTGATATAGCCAAGTTCCACGGAGTTCAATCGCCTGAAAATCATTACAAGTCGTATCCAATCAGACCGTATACGGGTAAAGATAAACCAGTGCTTGGAATACACCATATGCTCGATGAAGATAAAAAAGTTTATCAACCCTACCAAGAGTTTGTGAAAAAAAGTGAAAAGTTGAAAAATCATGTTTCTCCTGTTTCATCTAATTATGAAGTGTTCCATCCCTACAAAGCCGAAGAACCAGCTCTACAAGAATTATACAAAGATCCAACTTTAACTAAAATAAGGAATGACGTATACAGCACTAAAAATAGACTTCAAAATTATGAACAGCAAGCTGGTGAACCAAACATCAATAAAGATGAATATTTGGAAAATCCGAAACAAACCGACGACCGGTTCATTCCGCAAAGAAACGTTCCTGCAAAATTTGAAATACATAGACCACAAAGAAGACCTATATATTACAAACCTTTGCCAAAATTCAATAATCGAGATCAAATTTTGAATCAAAAATTAAGACATCCTTGGAACCAAAACTTTGTCAAAGTGAGACCAGTGCACTATCATCCAGTAAAAATGCATTTGCAGCAATTAAGACAAAATCACGCTTTGAAATATGATGATGAACGAAATGAATATCCTCAATTACCATCACCTGCAAATATTGAAGAACCTCAAGATGGTTATGACATTTACGAAAAAGGTAAAGAAAAATTTGTACAGCTAAGAAATAATGTCGATGAATCCATTAACCAAGCAGTCAGAGAAAATCGACCCGTAATTCATCAAAAATTGGAGTTTCAAAATGAAGAACCTGAAACGGATGTTGAAGATGAATTTGTACCGATAAAGAATTATGCTCAAGTTAGAAAAACAGAAATAGTCAAACATTTGCCTAGGGAAGCTGCCTTTGAAGATGCTGAAAACTATGATGAAATCAAAAATGCTCCCCGTCTAAGAGAAGCTGTAAAGAGCACAAAAGCACAAACAGTATACTCTGAAGAAGGTTATGAAGATACGGCGTATGATCACGCTGGTGAACAAAAACACGCTTCTGATCATGAGAATCATGGCGGCTATTTGAAGGAAAAAGAAATAAGTGAGGGCAAATTTAAGACCCCATCTGAGAGTGCAAATTATGAAGACGGTGGTGGTGCAGCATATGGTGATAAGGTTGTGCATGGTGAAAAGTGGAAAAATGATAATAAAGATAATCAAGAAGTGACTGATACTGAAGATTATTCTGAGAATGAACAAGAGAAATATGTCGAAGCTGAAACCTATCAAGATGACTCTGAACCTAATAGAAATAAGAGAGAATATAATAACGCAGAAAATTCAACTAATGATAGTGACGTTGATCATATTACTACAAATGAAACTGATACGCAACACGATATTGATAAACGGGCAGCTGAATTTGAAGTTCCTCAAATAAACTTTGACAATACACTTTTGACAGAAGCAGATATCTTAAAAATTTCCAAAATAAAAATAGAGCCTAAGAAAGACGACATTAAAGAAAAGTATCCCTACTACTTTAATAATGTAAAATCAATCAGTAAACATTCTCCACTTCGTTATGCTGAAAACTTTAAATTCATACCCAAAAAATCAAAAGGTGGAACTGAGTTTTATGATTCGAGATCAAATTTAGAATGCCCAGAAGTTGATGATAATATTGACCCAATACCAGAAAAATTAAAAACGAATGAAAATCCAAACAGTGAAGAAAACGACGAAGAAGACAATCAAGATAATGAAAATTCAAAAGGAGAAAACAATTTTGAAAAAATAAGAAAACAGCCTCGCTTAAATGGACTCGGTGATAAAATAGATTGTTTTAAAGCAAAATATTTTGGAGAAAATCCGTTAGATAGCCCATTTTTCAAAGAAGATTTAATATTAAATCCAGAACCCGTTACTCCACCTAATTCAAAAATATATAAATTGAAAAAAGTAAATGAAAAATTGAACGCAACATTAGCGTCTCAACAAAATGTTGACATTCCTGAATCACAGAGTGAACAAAGCCAAACAAATATATTTGTTTTACTTGATAAATTAAGAAGTGATCAAAATAAGCTCCAAGATTCACCAATAAAAACTAATAAAGAACTAACATTAACACTACCAAAATATCCAGCCAATACATCGTTAACAAATGATACTCAGTTGATACAGTCTAATTTATATGCTGACATAATGGACAACATAAATAATACTAAACAAATACCTATTCTTACAAATATGAGTGAAAAAACTGCAGATGGTATAAATTTATTAAATCACAACTCAAAAATCATTCAAGATAACGGGCCAAACAATATTACTTATGACTCCTTCTACAATAAGGAGGACATAACGAAGAAACCTTCTATTTTGAGAAAGAAAAGATCTGTACCATTCATTTATGAACCATATAAAATTATCAGAGACAGTCAAGTACAGGACTCTAAGAAAACTACAACATCTAGCAATATAAGTCCACTTATAAAACAATTACAATCAAGTAGAGTAGTAGATAGAGTTACAAAATTAAACCAAGATAAAGAAATATCTGATAAATATGTCAAACGGAATGTTGGTTCACGTGCTTATAAAGATATAGGAAGAAAAGAAAGGGAAAGAAATACTGAAATTGTGAGTGAAGATCCAAGCTTTGTAGATGTTAATGTAGACAAACGAAGGGGAGAACCGAGGTATGAATTAAAACCTGCAAATCACAAGCTAGATTACACTCCAGTAGATAGTAAAAAATCTATGACAGTAGAAGATTATAAATCTCGTACTAGTAATAAAAATCTTCAAAACTCTCAAAATAATGAAGAAAGTACAGAAACAAGTTCTCGCCATCCAAGTCGAGATAGACGAAACTCTAGGCAACGAAGACCAACACCAACACCAAATTTTGATGTTTCTAAATTTATTCCCCTCACTACAGAGATACAAAATACAGCCGCTTCAAATGATGTTAAGCAATCTATTACTGTAACTTCATCTGACCGTAAATTAGAAACGAAATTAATGCCAGCCAAAGATAGTGACAGTGATGACGAAGATTATGAAGAATATGATGAAGACGACGAAGAAGACGAAGAAGAAGAAACGATTACTACAACAACAACAACTACACAAAAACCAACATTTAGACGACGGATGAGAATCGCTACTACCACACAAAAGCCTGAAAAGATAAAAAAGATTGAGCCCGAAGTTCCAAAATTGAGACTAGTTACACGATTTAGAGATTTTAGCTTGGATCCAACAGAAAAATCAGAATTAAAAGAACGCACCGAACGACCTTTAACAACTCAAACACCACATATTGAACAACACGAAGTTGATACTCCAAAATACAGAGAAAAAAAGAAAAAAAGTACTTCAAGAACTTTAGTGACTGATACAAAAAAATATGGAAATGATGATGACGATGATGATGATGATATGAGAAAAGATGAGATTGATGCAATGATTGGCGGCCAACAAGATATGGAGGACTACGTTCCATTGTACGAAAAAGAAGAAAAAAATGATAAACATAATAAAAATCATTCTTACAAACCAAGCGAAGAGGATGATGATGAGTTTGATGATGATAATGATGACGACGATGATAGTGATGAAGACGATGATGATAATGATGATGACGAAGATGAAGAAGATGAAGAAGAGGAGCTGAAATTAGAGGTTACTACACCAGAACCAACAAAAAGAACATTAGCTAGAACTACTGACGCTCCAGCTCCAACAACTGAAGTCCGCAACGCAAAAATAGAAATCAAACCAGTTATTTCTAGAAAGAAAATAGAAATACATCAAGAATTACCAGTAAATAAATCTTCACCACATACGACTCAGTTCAAACAGGATATCAAAGAAGTTGAAATAATTAGGGAAATACCATCTGCTCCTAAAAAGAAACCTGCAAAAAATGTAGAAGCTTTAGAACTATACAAAGATGATGAGTTGGCAAAGAATATTAATAAATTAAGTGACGTTGAAGTATTCAACGACAATTTGGATCTAGAAAATGGACCAAAACATGGTGGAAACTATCGAAGGGCTACAATGGAAGAGTTAAAAGAGTTAGAAGCTGAAACAAAAGCTAAGTCAGTTGAACCAAAACATGGTGGCCATTTGAAAATACCTAAAGAAGACGCTGAAACCTCACAGAGTGAAAACAAGAAGCATATTGAATTAGATGAATACACCCCTAAAAGATTGCATGGAGGTAATTTGCGATCACTTACTGATCTCCAAAGAGCTGGTTATAGAGGCAGAAATTCTAAAATTATAGAGTTAACCACAGAAAGGACTCCTAAGGCACTTCATGGTGGAAACCTGAGAGGTAGTCATCATAATAGAGGCCGAAGTAACAACAGAAGTGAAAAACTTAGAGATTTCAACGAAGACCGTAATAATGATGATAACAATTCTCGCAGTAATAGTCGTGGTACAAATTCATACGATACATCCAAAAATGAACGACCTATGCATGGAGGAAATTATAGAAGTGCCAAACTTGTGCAAGCTGATGAAAAGCAATCAAAAATAGAAGAAGGTGATGATATTCAAGTAAAACTGACGGCTCCAAATGCAAGGAAAAGTTCAGCTGTATTATTGAATAGTTTTGCTCAAGCTATACCAATATTAACAACAACACCAGGATATATTTTAGATCCAAGCAAACGTATGTATTATTATGTGGATTAGGTTTTTATTTAATTCAAAAATGTAAATTTATTTTATAAGGTTTTTTGTATCGCTATTGAATTTTGAAAGTAATTAGGTTATTAAGTAATAGAAAGTGCCACAAAACTTATTACGTATCACTTATTAAAAGTTATACTTAATTGTGAAAGTGAGCGAATTGAATTGAGTTGATATCAAAATTAATTAATCTTAATTCATTACTTTCCATTTGAATACAATAACGAATGATACTGTGATAGATAAAATTGTTAATAATATGTACTACATTAAGTGAAGAATTTATTTATAATGTTGTTATTTTTATAAATAAAATTTTATAAAAATTTTGTCTGTGTTTACGATGTCCTTCATTTTTTTTGTAAGTAAATGAAACATTTGTAAAGAAGTCATTAGCTAAGATTTGACACGGAAAATGAGCGCAAAATGTATGTCAATCGATTATTTTCATGCATTTCATTTCATTCAGTCAGACGGAATGTTGAAATGTCACAACAGCGTACGTTTGAGTTACATAGGTAGTGTCCGAGCAAAGCCAATTACAAATAAATTGTTCAACTTAGCAACTTAACTATTCGTTCGTTCAACTCTTGAACAAAAAGTCAATCGCACTTTCACTTTCAATGCCTCTTATATTATTTTGTTGAACTTAATACCTTTTTGGTGTTCGATAGGGTTTATCGTTTAATGGAAAAATCAATTTTTATCTAATAACACGTTTTATTTATGAGTATGTGGCAAGTCTTTTAAGTCTTAAAAATAAACTATTCTACAATTTGAGCTATTTTAATATACTACGATTAAAAATCAAATAAATAAATAATTTACATTGCAACATCGATTTGGTTTCGGTCAATTAATAACAAAAGAAATTCACTTCGATCTCTTAAAACTAACTTAATAATACACATTTTGTTGCAATTTTTTATAAAAAACATTTACTTTACGTAATTTCATGAATACTTAATTATCTCGAGTACTTAAATAATACAGTTCATTCGTGAATAATATAACTTATAATGCTTTGCCCTATGAATATTTCTATCGTCCATGTAAACTGGCACTCTGAGTATTTCTTAAAGGCGGATTGTTCATGGGTTTCCATTCAGATTCAATCGTTGGTATATAAGTTGATTCACTATCTTCCCTATCTATAGATTCGTCGTCTTCCTTCTCTTCGTCATTTTTAAAGAAATCTATAATAGGATGATAATTATAATTCACTCTTTTACCATTAGAAGTAAAGCTTTGGCCCAATGACTGGCTTTTTTCTCTAGGCTTAATCGTACTATAGGTTTTTTCTGTAGTAACGGCTTGTAGTTTTGGAGCAATAGTTATCCTTTGTTTTGATTGGCTGGAGACACTAGCTTGACCCATGTCAGGGTCTTCTAAATATTCACTGAAATCCTCTTCTACGCTGCTACTAGTCAAAGATTCTATTGCTGATGATCCTGATGACACTAAGTCATCAAGGCCTCCGGATATTTTCTTCCTTATAGGTCTTCGGTTAGGTCTCGAAACGCCTCGTTTGAACTGACTTCCATTCATTTTAATTTTACTTGGTAAATCTTTCACGAATGAGAACGATGAAGTGGCTTCTGGCGTGGGAGGTTCCAAATAGCTTGGTAGTGTAACTCTATCAAAATTTGATGGGTTTCTAGCTGAGGGTGGTCTTTTAACGTTGCGTATTGAACTAGCTTGGTTAAAAGAGTCAGGGAAATAATTGGTAAAGGTATCTACAGGACCTGATGGTGGCATATTAGCATCATCATTATCTTGATGTTTAGAATTTCCAAACGGTGATCCGGATATTAGGTTATGAGTGTCAGAAAATGGAGGGAAAGATTCTAAAGGCTTATTGTGACTAAATGGTAGATTTTTGATGAGGTTTGGCCTTTGTATGCTTGATTGGACCGATTCAAAGGCACCATTGCCATGTTCTGAAGATAGATCTTCTCCTGGGAAATGTTCTGAAGAAGTCTCGTGAATCCTTTGACCCAAAGGTGGAAAAGATACACTGTAGCCTTCAATGTGACATGAGCAGCATGTCGGGACCTGTGAATAAATATTTAATTATTCGAAGGTACGTCATCATCATTACAAACCTTATGACGATACTATTATATACTATTTTACCTTAAATATATCCATATGGAGTCCATTTTGTTGATCCCAAGTTAAAAGCCTATGGTAGTTGTAAACTTGTACGCATTTTGATTTAAAGTTGTCTGTTAAATATGTGCAGGATTCCTTCGGTTTTCTGAAACGAAAAGATTTAAATCAGTGATTCCTAATTTGGTCCAGGTGGCCCCAGGGGTCCACGGGAGACTCAACGGGGGTCTACGTTAGATAGATCTGATCTTCAAATGTACTGACGAATTTTGGGAATATGGTAGAATGCAGCAGCAAGGGGTCCACCGAAACCTGAAAATTTTGAAAGTGATCTACGAGAAAAAAATGTTTGGGAACTCCTAGTTTAAATCATTAGCAGCTTCGAAAATTATGCTTAGGAAGGGAGGCCCAGTGATACATGGATTTCAATTGCTTTTAAACTAACGGTCAAAGGCCTTTATGTCCATTATTAGGTAGACAAATAATAAAGTTGTGTTTAGTAAAACGGTATTGAAATAGCATGTCCTAATTTCAACCGTTAAGGAAACTGTAGCAAGTTCTTACAAAACTAAAAGCTAGACTGGATCTATGACTGGGTGTAATTCTATTAGTTAGTGTTATTAATATTGACCTCATTGCATTATGAGGAAACAGTATAAACCTAAAACAGGTATTACAAATTGCCGTCCTAGTATTTATTTATGTTCTCTCAATATGTTAGTTATGATAATAGGTCGACCGAGTGTTTATTCAATGAGGTTTTCTTTTATTAAATGAAACACAATTTTAAATTAAGACTCCTAATCATACTAACAAATATAAAATTAACGACCAACTATTATAAGGATAAAGTATGTTTTTTACAGAATTATCTACTGCCTTAATTTTTTTTAGACTTAAATGCTGTAACACACGGCACCATGCGCCGCGGTGGTAAGCGGATACTTTTTTTGTACTGATATGTATTTAATCTGCCTTGTTGGTTGATTGGTTGGTAAACGTCAACCGCCAATACACGCGGAGGCGCGGATCCTAGTTTTCCGGATCCGGATTTCTAGTTGCTAAAGTGCTATTTTTATTGAGATCTAACTCTTCTATTTTAAAGTCAAAGGTATTAACTCAACATAAGCCATTAATTCTTTTGAGGTTAAAGTTACCAATTAGATACTTACTTAATTCAATTCAAAGCATTTATTTCATACAAGCTGTTGGTCCCGGTTATCACTTAATCGTGATAGTCGTTAAGCTAATTAGAGGCTTCCTAGGTGGCTTGGAAATTCCAACAATAGGTTGACCACCAGCCTAACTTTACTAATCCTCAGTGCGTGGCCAATCTCCTTTCACCCTCATTTGTGAAAGGAGACCTGTGCTCAGCAGTGGGACATTAAAGACTGCCTTGATGATCCACACATAGTATTTTCTAAATATGTCTCGTAGACATTTTATCCAGAGACCATGTACGTACGCCAGTAGGTATATAAATGTACTTACAAACACTTCTCAAGCCGTAAAGTCTGTGTATGCTCGCCAGTGTTGACGATGTACTTCCATTGACCTGAAGTGGCGCGCGCTCGCTGTGGCCGCGCGTACTTCACGGTGCTGGGGCACATGAAACCAGCCTCGCCAGCGCTCGCGAAGTCACGGTTTAGTGTGTCACCGCGTCTGGGGGGTATTATACGGTAAATATGTATGTGGTATTATAGCCTAAAATCGTTATTTTGTTCATATACTATAAATAATAGAATTACTCATTAGAATGTTCACATTTTAAATGGTAGTTCTGGTAAAAAAAAATATAACGAGATGGGTACTAAAGATACATCACATAGAATCTACCGGTGTTTTTGCAGCTACACTTGATAGCCAGCTATATCCAGTATTTGTGCTTATCACCTTGGCCCACATCATCACTTACCATGGTGAGATTGTAGTCAAACACAGGCCTATAGACAGTAAAAAAAAACTCCACAAAGCCTAGAAGGAACTGGCTCTCAAGTGCAGCTGTCGGAACCCACCGATAGGTGCTTGGCGACAGATTTACAAATTGAGGGTGATAGCCAGCCAGATGGGTACTACAAGGAATCCTACCACCGTGATATGGTGTCCTCACGATGTTTTCCTTCGCCGAAAGTTCAAGCTCATTGTAGGATTCGAACCCGGGACCTTCGTCTCGGTAACCGACGTCACTACCACTGAGCTATCATCGCCTTAAACTCGGTCATTATGTCTTGACATCACTTGCTAATATTATCATTTTTTTTTCTTCCGCTATCTGTGCTCCTAGTATTATAGAAGTCATGTACTTTTAGGGATACCCTTTCCATTGCACGTTGTATACACCGTGACTTTTTATTCGTCTTAGAAATGCAGCCCACATAATGTACCCAATGAATAAGTACTAATTATTTAAAAAAAAATGTTTTATTAAAAAAAAAACAAATATTATTCATTATGACGCATGACGTAGTTTTAAAACACTCTGTTCCGAGCGCAGTCTACTCGACTCGTGCGCTGGGTTGGTATTTTCTACCGTTTTATACGTAAATTTTAATTTATTAACTCCATTTGTTATAATTCTAATACATTTTAATAAAAAAAAAAATCTTAATGATTAGTACCTTGTCATTGGATACATTAAATGGGCTGCGTTTCTAAGACGAATAAAGTCACGGTGTATAGTAAAAAAGTGTCCTTATGCCGTGAACATAAGGAGTTTCAAACAGACAATTTCCTCACCTATTAGAAACGAGGTAGTGTTCAGCGGTATACTTGGCCTCCTGCGCGGCGGTGACGCCGTCCAACGCGCCCTCTCCCGGATCTCTGTAGTCAGCGAGCAGCGCTCCCGCTGCCGCTTTGTTGCGTCTTATTGACTGGAGTATTGCATCACTGGAAAAAAGGAAATACATAGGAATGCATTTTAAAGAGAGGGCTAAAAAGTATAAAAATAATAGCGGAAATGATAAGATGCTTAGATAAGTTGATGTATGAATAATTCACCCAAGTCTCTAATAATCTTATTGCTCTGCAAATGATATGAACTATTTGTCCTTACGGATTTATGGTAATAATAAATGTTGGATATTCTTCCTTTTTAGGATTATGTTTCCAAAGGGTACCAACACCTCTACTAAGCCTCCGCTGTCCTTCCGCCCGTCTCTCTGTATGTGGGATATATTTCATGAACCGTGGTAGGTAGACAGTTCAAATTTTCAAAGAATGTGTATTACTTTTGCCGCTATAATAACAAATAATAAAAATTAAATATTGTAATAAAAAAATTAAATATGATTTTTATTTTCTCCACTAGCTTATATTTTCAATAAAGTTACATACCTATCCTGGTACACTTGCATAAAATACTGGTAAAAAGCATTTTTTATTCAAAATCTTCATAATTATTGCGGTTCTTTGAAGTCCTTTTTATGAATAACTAAAACCTGCAGTTTCACCCGTGAAATGAAATAAAATGAAATGAATGTATTTGTCACAATTTTGCGTAATATATGATAAGGTGTTACATGATGTAAAGTATCAGCAAAATATACCGCTCAATATTTACTATACGTGATGTATTATAAGTTATAACATAACCTTCCAACCGAGCTATCTCATGTAAAAGTTTTTTATTTTTCAGTTCAATGTTTGTGTCAGCAATATTCAAAACTATATCAAATCACGAGTATGTGGTTGTTAAAATAGACCGCTGTGACAGATGCACAGATGGACGGAGTGTCACCATAAGGATCCCTAATTTATCTTTTGGTTTCGGAACCCAGATAAATCAACACACATTCAATATCAATATCCTAAATTCTTTCATAAGAATTTATAAGCTATCCACGCATACACCTAGTTATTTATTTGCTAATATTATAAAGCTTTTAACATGCTCTAAACATAATGTTATAGAAGCGCTATAACTTTCGCCACACAAACCGTACGACCGGTACTAATGCGTTTGTCTACACTTTTGCTCACATCCTAGCTCTTAGCTTACTCTTATGTAACTAATGGCCTTATATATTCCACATTACTTCTTAAAACAGCATAAAACGGGTTTGATTCTAAAACGTCCTTCTAAAAAAAAGTCACAAAATTTAATGTGCAGTAATTTATTTTATTAGATGCTTCATCATAATTTTATTAGGTGAAAGCCTAATAGATATTTGACTTTTCATTTTATGCAAGTATTTATTCTTTCTAATCTTGTTTTATGATTAAACTACGGTTTCACCCACTTTCCCGAGGGATCGTACATTTTCCCGGGATAAAAAGTATCCTATGTGTTAATCCAGAATATATTCTGTCTGTGTGCCAAATTTTATCCAAATCCGTTCAGTAGTTTTTGCGTGAAAGAGTAATAAACATACATCCATACTCACAAACTTTCGCATTTATAATATTAGTAGGATACGAATTTTGATACATACTGTATTTGAATGTGCAATTTATTTTCAGTTTTTTGATTTAAGACACTCTATTAGTTTATGTTCCAAAAAGTTTTTTATGGACGTTTTAAACACCTTGGGCAAACTCAGGCGTCACTCACGAGTATCCCCTTTCCCGATAAGCTCTGGCGACCTCACTCACGCGCTGGAATGCAACATTCAGTTATTTAACTGCGGGTTTACGTAAGGAGAAGGTACTTCGGTAGTCGAGCTGCTCTTTGAGCGAGAATACGCTATGCACTACCTCTCATCTCTAATTAAAGACTAAAAAAAAAACAATTTAGGCCCTGATATGGCACATTTATGCAATTGTCTCTATCACCAGAACTCCGGCAGAAAATTAAATTCAGCTATAATTTTTATGTGAAACTAAAACAGAGAAATATTACCCAAATATACTTATAGCCTCGGCATTATATGTCGGCTTATAGGTCGGCAACGCGTGAGTAACACCCCTAGTGTTGCAAGCGTCCATAGGCTGTGGTAGCCGCTTACCATCAGGCGGGCCGTATGCTTGTTTGCTACCAAAGTAGTATAAAAAAAAAGCCTCTGAAACATTAAAACTTCTAATAAAACTCACGCAGGATAATCCTCACTATGCAGACATAAGGAGTTAGTGAATAGTTCACACTTGCTCTTCTCCTGCACTGGTTGGTTCGCAGGTAGTTTCTTGACAGGCGGTGGCCTACGCCTGATGGTGCTGACGGTTGGCTCAGCTGTGGTCCGTATTGCTGGAGGCTTGGGCGGGTAGGTTCCGCGGCGGATTAGATTACCTGGAAAAGCAAGGTTGATCCATGAGTTTCTTTTTGTAACAGCATAATCCAGTTTAAGGATATCTACAACTGAACATAGGCCTCCTTTTTGGAATTCCATATCGATCGGACAGGCAATACGGTCGTGAACATTTTGAGGTTCTATTATATTAGAATGGAATCAGCTTCCGCTATGTGTAATGATCAAAAGCGCCGCATTGATATCAATGAACGCGGAACGCACAACTCTAGACTGCTCACTGTGGGCTCCAAAGGGCGATAGCTGCCACACGCGTCATACTTGTGAACAGGTGCTGCTTGTGGGGGTTAGTCTGCTTAAGTTTGCCATTTATTTATTTACTTATTAAATATAGATTCAGTCTACTTTGTAGTTTTGCCGCCGCGCCGGGGCACGCAATTGTTGTCAGTGCGATTAGAATGTAAATATTATGTAATGAATCTAAGCTTGTTTTGAAAAGAGTAATTGCTGAGTTTATTGCCGGCTCTTCTCAGCAAATGCAACCTCCCGAACCGGTATTAGAGTATAAGAGTCAGACTTTTCATAAGTGCCTGCGAAGGTCTATTTGAATAAATGATTTTGAATTTGAATTTGAAAAAAGATATGCTATTGTATACGTACACTTATCACCTACACGTACCTTTTCTATCAATATATCTATTCAAATTCCTCAGCTTCTCAGCAACAGGTAGATCTTGAGCCAATGTCTGGTTTGTAGAATCTGCCATCAGATCTAGGGTCCCATTGTCGAGAGACCTTGGTACATTTGACGGCTTTGCTTTCATCATCGGTGATGTTGACGATGACGTAGATTCAGTTGTAGTTCTTGAGATGTTTCTCTGAAAATGTATAATATTACAAAGGTAATAAAAGCATTTTTCGTTTAACATAAAATTCTTTTTTGAAGAACAATTGGATTCTTCAGAATATTTTTTTACTGATTGGTGTTTGACAACAATCTCAACATGACAATAATGATGTGGCCGAAGGTGGTAAGCACACAAAGCCTAGAAGGGAACTGGCTCTCAAGTGCATCTGTCGGGATACGGCATTATATATAATACGAAGTATTAAAATAGATGAATTAGTGACATTCCCATTGGAAGGACATTTAATGCCAGAGAAAATTATTTGGTGAAAGCCCACACAGTCAACACATAAGAATCAGAAATTACGTACTATAGTCATGTCATATCAAGTACTTTATCAAGTCAAGTCCAGAACAAAGGCTCATGATGAGGTGTTGCATGAGAAGGACAGAGATAGGTGTATCTATATTTGAATTTAAGAAGTATTAGCGTTAGTATTATATGTATTTAGTATAGGATGCCCATGCATTCTAATTTGTGAAAGGAGGCCTGTGCTCAGTAGTGGGATGTAGGCTGATGATGATGATGATGAATATAGGATGTGATCTATCTTCAAATCCATGCAGTCATTATTGAGCACCAAACATTCACTCTTTTTTTATATTAGTAGGCTTTTTACGAGTATGTACAATATAATGTGTACTTACATCACTCTCAGTAATATTAATCAAATTAATAGTATCTTTGGTAAAATTATGTGACGTATCAACAAAATCTGTTTTGTTATCTTGTACAATATTTTGTGTAGTTTTATTTGTTTTTGTATAACGTTGGGGTATTCTGCGGTTGCGTGATCTGGGTGCTTTTGTGGTGGTTGTGGGTTCGATGCCTGTTTCGAAAAGTTCATCGTCAAGTATAGAGTCTTCGTCTTCAGTAAACGAGCGTCTGAGTAGCTGTGCTTGAGGTGGTGGCTGTCGGACCTCTCTCGGCTCTTTTCCTGACCTTACCGCTCGACGGATGAGGTTGGCCATGTCTAGTAATATTGGCAGCATTAATTCTGCTGATGCGTTCACATTGCTACCGAACATTGATCTCACCTGGAATGAAGAAAAACATGAAATTAGCATTTCTTACGTACAGCTTAGTACAACATTATATTCAAGCTAGGATTGCCTAATGTAAGGTCAAGCCAGACCAATCTGGGAGTTAACGAATGAATAAGTAAGTATAGCATGAGATTCTTCAAAACGCTACGGTAATATCTTACCATCAGGCGGCCAGTATGTTTGTTTGCTACCTTAGTATTACGTTAAAATCTAATCAAGAGTATTTGAGTACTGTGAGAAATTCTAAGTCAAACCTAATTTAGCCTAACCTTTTTCCGAACATCCAACACTTGTATTGTCTAATAATGTACCTGCATTACATTGATTAACTCTTGGACAAGCAGGCTAGAAGTCAGAGGTCATCCCAGAGCAATCCGTGTATTTAACTACAACTTTATGGTGCTTCCATGCTTGGCGAACCGAGCACGAGTCGAGCCACGAACGAGTACGATTCGCGTAACGTGGACGGGCTTGCGAGCCTCGAACGAGCATTCGTAGCGTGCTCGACTGCGCTCCGCCCGATTGTCAGTTTTTTCACGAACACAGAGTTTCGCAAGCTCGTTTAAGGCTCGATAAGTACTTCCACGCTTGAAATCGCGAGCAACGAACGAATCCTGTTCGTTCGAAGCTCGGTTCGTGCTCGCTTCGCGTAGCATGGACGCACCATTAGATAAGGACGTTCAATTTAATACAGACACATTGTTTCTTACAGCATTAACGAGATAACATTAATATGTTTTATATAATAGTTCATAATAAAAATTACAATTTCATGGTCGTGAGAAAACCTAGTTCTAGTTTCGTGGGACCACTCGCTTTGGAGCGGTAAGGTACATTGTTGGGTGAGGTCACTAGATAATAAAGTTATCAACAAACAATAACATGGCGTACATTATTTTTATTTGATTCTTCTATTTCTCACTTAAACAAAGTTTTTAATAAAGCTGTACATGTAGAAACTATTTTCAAGATTTCTTTGAATTAATAAGCCGTGGTGAGGGTCGTGAGTTCGAATTCTACAATGAGCTTGAGAGGAAAACATAGCTTTTAGGGTGCTACAAAGTACCCTACCCTGTTGAGAATGGTTCCTCAACATGAGAATCTCATGTGTTCTGGCAGCTGTACTTGAGAGCTAGTTCTCTTATAGGCTTTGTGTGCTTACTACCTACAACCACATCCTCACTTACCAGGGTGAGATTGTGGGTAAACACAAAAAAGCTCACAGTATTAAATAGTGCTGGTGAACTAAACGCACACAAGCCGGCTACTTTTAGGGTCGGCAACGCGCGAGTGATACCCCTGGTGTTGCAAGCGTCCATAGGCTACGGTAACAGCTTACCATCAGGCGGGCCGTATGCTTATTTGCCACCTAAGTGGTATAAACAAAAGCCTTGATGGTATCTTGCTCTACATGCTACTTGCACTATGATGGTAGCCTACCTTGAGCCAGCAGGAACTACAAAGTTCCCTACCATACTATTGGTTGCTCAATATGGTTTCAAACACCTAAAGCTTAACCTCATTGCAAGACACATGGCTATTGAACTATACACCTTATGGCGGTGGTTATAATAGATGGGCCTCTTTAATTTTTTTTTTCAATTTTAATATTTGTTATTATAGCGGAAATCAAGGCAATAGAAAAACACATTCTGTTTAAATTTCTGTCTATTTTTTACGGTTCATGAGTGTATGAAATCTCCTTCATATTTTACTTTATCGTTATAAAATTTAAATAATTTATGTTCCTTTTTTTATGTCAATGTGTCTTCTTTTACTTTTCACCTACGACTGTACAATTCAACACGATAACATGCTATAAACTAACATAATTTTACAAAATACATTACAATTGCGGAGAGATTTGCCTTTCATTACTTTCCCAAACAATGAGATACAACCCACTGATAGACAGATAGACGGGCGTATGGACGGAAGGACAGGGGACGCTTAGTTATAGTGCTAGTTTTTTTTGCATTTAATATTAAATCAGTGTGATGTCACAATCAATGTCTCAGTAGATGTGATACAACGGAAGATTTGACCGTTTGTTGATATAAAATCGTACCGGTCCACAACAAACCAGTTTTTACTATGAATGAACCTCGTAAACTTGATCGGTGATGACCGACTCATCATTATGTAACCGATAATCTAAAACCATAATACTGGCGAAAGCGATTGACGTAATATACGAAACGAAAGTAGCATTGAATTTGATATTTAACGGATATCGATTAGAATAGCTAACAGCTTGCCGAAAAATAGATACAATATCAAAATGAAAACCAAAAAGTTATTTATTCGAGTGATACCCCTGGTGTTGCAAGCTTCCATAGGCTACGGTAATAGCTTACCATCAGAAGGGCCGTGTTCTTGTTTGCCACCTTAGTGGTAATAACTGTTTAGGCCCTGGTAACGGTAAGGCACTAATGAACGTTAAAAACAGGTGCGTCCAAGCTATGCGAAGCGAGCACGAGCCGCCACGAACGAACAGGATTCGTTCGTTGTTCGCGTAGCGTGGACGGACTCGTTGTAGGCTCGTTGTAACGTTCACACTTGACATCGCGAGCAACGAACGAATTCTGTTCGTTTGAGGCTCGGCTCGTGCTCGGTTCGCGTAACATAGACGCACCATTAAGTTGAATCTAATACCGGTTCGAAACTGAGAAGACTCCGGCAAGAACTCAGCAAGGCATTTTTTGTGGATCTGTCTTTATATTATGAATACAATATCCTGATAATTTTAATAGTAATCCTGTGAAATTCTTCACACATGAGGTATTGTATCTTATCAACGCCGACTAGCCTATTGTGGTAGTGGGAAACACCTCGGTATTGTTTAATAATATCGGCTAAAGACTAAATTAAAAATGGTCATTAAGATCACGAGAAACAAAAGACCCATGAATCTAATTATCAAAATTAAAATAATAAATCAAGGTCAGGTCAAGGTTTTAATCAAAATAACAGTCTCACATCGCCGTTTCAGTATCCTCACTCATTGAATACCAATCAAATGACTACAAATAATCATGTGAATAAATGATCGATTTCCTTTACGACCGAATTGACAGTCACGCGATCCTACTTCCGTCACGATCTTGTAGATTTAATTTGACATGGCTGCATCGGAATTTCCTTATTTAATTATTCGTTACAAGTGCAACCAATCATCCGTTTACTTAATTAAGAATGATTTAAGATTATGTATTTTTCTATAAGGGATCAGATGACGATACCACGATACTAATAATATGGCGACAAAGACAAATCACTGATATTTTCGTTCTTTACTGTTGAACAGCGTACGTGAAATCTTCGATGAAAAGGAGATGGAAACCTATGTGTTTTTGGTAAAGAACTGTGTATATTTCTATGCACTTAACTGCAAGAAAGACGGCAAGGCTTGTCTTAAACGATATATTTATTTCGTGGATATAATAAAAATATCACGACCTTTTTTTTTCATTGGCCTATGTTTGACCACAATCTCACCATGATAAGTGATGATGTGGCCGAAGGTGCAAGCACACAAAGCTTAGAAGGAACTGTCTCTCAAGTGCATCTATCGGAACACACCGATAGGTGCTTGGCGACAGATTCTCAACTTGAGGGCGGTAGCCAGCCAGGTGGGTATTACAAAGTACTCTACCACCGTGCTATGGTTTTCTCACGATGTTTTCCTTCACCGAAACTCAAGCTTATTGTAGGATTCGAACCCGGGACCTTCTTAGCATTCGATGTGACTACCACAGCTATCATGACCTTAACTGGATACTGACCCAATTACAACTATATTTGATATTTCAATCGTTGATAATTTACTTAGACTTGCAGTCAAATGAAACTATACGCACAGGCTTAGTGAGTAGCTTATAAATATGTAGCACTAAATAGTTGGCCTCCACTCAGGTATAGCAGAGGATCGGATGCCATCTCTCAGTGCGGAGGAAAGCGGAGTCAACTGGTTTGTTACGATATATTGTAATCTCACAATCTGGCCGTTACACATGCACACAGTTTTAGTACATATCTCAGGTATATTTAACGATTATTTTGTCATGTAACTTCATGTTTCAGACGGTGTTTGGAGTCATTGATGAGATAATGCGTTTCTGTTAATATTGGGCTATTTTTTTTAATGACTAAGTCTGTAAACAAGTATACGGCCCGCCTGATGGTAAGCGGTTCCCGTAGCTATATGGACGATTGTAACACACGAAGCATCGCACACGCGTTACCGACCCTTCCTCCCGCCCCTATGAGCTCTGGCGACCTTACTCACGCGCAAGAAGGAACACAACTTTACACAACATAAAGTTATTTGGCTGCGGCATTCTGTAAGGTGGAGGTACTTCCACAGTCGAGCTGCTCTTTGAGCGAATAAACGCTACCTCGCTATTCTCGGAAAGGACTAATCCTATTACGATGGGACTTGGCAAATACTAACAGGTATCAGAAATACATCCTCTCGGCGGCCGCGTAGCTTTGAATCCTGTTGTTTCTGCTGCGAACATCTTAGAAATTTGCAAAATTTAATGTTTCTGCTGCTGTTTGAGCTAAGCGTGGAATACCAGTTCTGTATTTACAGAATTTCTTCAAAACTAAACATTTTACCAATTTTCATAATTAAATGATTTAACTAGATAATGTTGTCGATTCTATTGTAAATCGCACTAAACTAATTTTAGTCACATCACATCTCCTTCTTACAAACATTATTGAAAAAGAATAGAACATGTTTAAAGCTGTTAAATTAGTCTTTGCCGTCTTAATTTGCGGGTATTTTTTTATAGACGCGATAGATGGCGACTAAAATATTAAAAACAAGTATTAGACTAATTTGACAGGACAGAATTTCTTACATCCTTTTCTTATGTTCTTTGTTAGAAAAAACATAGTGAGACTAAATTAGTTTAGTTGTAAACAACAGAATCAGCACCAATGTTTAATAGAGTTTATAAAAAACCCCAGATTCAGGACATACAGACATGTTCATGTTTACACAAATGCATGTCCTAGGTGGGAATTGAACCCACGACCTGCGGCGTAATAAGTGGAATCCCAACTGGACTAACTGGAACGCATGGAGGTTAGAGACCCTGATTAAATTAATTTATTTAATATAAACATAAACAAACATACAATTTACTTCTGGTTTGAATTTTCAAGAACCTATCAATATGACATTGGCACAGTATGTTCTTCCAACATTTGCTGCCAACAACAAACATTTGAACAGTAAATATTGATCTGTTTTAAACAGCTTGATTTCGAAATTTAGTCATTACAATTAGGGACAATAAAAGTTGTTGAAGTTATTTTCAAAAAAAGACGGAGACAAAAATTGACAATTACTTTCGTATTTAGATGAAATATTATAACATGGGTATATTCAAGGCCAGAGTGAACATGCATCTTATGGGTACGCGTACCCTAGACTACATCTTCGCTTACCATCAGGCGGGATTGCGGTCAAGCGTAAACCCATTAAATATAAAAAAAAGGTAGTACGCATGGCATGTAGAGCACATTGTACCATTAAATCATTAAACGAACGAACAGAATTCGTTCGTTGCTAGCGATGGCAAGTGTGGACGTTACAAAGAGCCTACAACGAGCGCGATGCGAATCTGTGTTCGTGAAAAAACTGACAATCGGGCGGAGCGCAGTCGAGCGTGAGATGAATGCTCGTTTGAGCCTCGCAAGTACGTCCACGCTACGCAAACAATTAACGAATTCTGTGCGTTCGTGGCTCCGCTCGTGATTGCTTCGAGTAGCATGGATGCACCATAGATCCCGCGTGTGAAACAGAAGTTGGCATTTATTTTTTGTAAGCCTGGAAGTCAAACTAGCTTTCCGCCCCTATGTTATCGCCTATGTTACCCCCTTTAGGGCGGAATTATATAGTATGCATATCTCTACGCTATAAAATAAAGATAAACTTTCTTTCAATGGCAAATGGCTTTGTGTATGAATAATTACAATTCTCAACAATTGAACAGTTATAACATTTTAAATTAATTTTTCGCATTGAAATTCAATTTAGTGAGGGTCAGATTTGAATCACGACAATTTTACGGTCTTACTTAAAGGTAAATGCAATGAGAAGCGATCTCGAACACCTGTCTGTCTGTAGTAACACTAAAACTAATTGCTAACTATTTCATGAAATATATTTGATTTATTTCTATTGCTGGATATTTGTCAATATTTACAGCAACATTATTTATACAATTCTTTTATAATCATGCGGAAAATCGATTCAAATGAAACCAACTTTTTCATAATCGATTAATGAAAATAACGTAAAATATAAAATTATATTTTTATTGCAAACATTATTTCAGGCGGCAGACCATATCAAACGCTCAGTCAAATCTGTATACATATAGCGAAATACCACTAACTGATTGATTAATCACATTTTAGGAACTATAAAGCTTACAAGATTCAAAATCTTTCGCACTTGAGATCCTCAATTTTTTTTAGTTTTACCACTTTCGACGACTTGACAACTAAAATTGTGTTCAAACACAAAAAACAGGTGTCGTACATGAAAGTTTTTTTAATTTGAAACAGCGTGGATGCAAAATATTTTATAACAAAAGTGTGTACTTTCAACAAATAAAAAGTGTTAAAAACTAATGTGGCAACACACGTACTCCGACAAATCACGTACAATACAGAAACGCGTGAAAATGTGTACACTTTCTGGCAAAAAAATGGCCTCGTTCCGTTATATCGGATCTCGAATGAAACTCACGTTCGTGGCTGATTAATACGATAAAAATTCGTTATTTAATGAGAGCAACTGTGTAAAGAAATAATTACTAGCTAATTACTCTTTAAGTCTAAGAATAGATAAGTAATTAGAGTACAAATGCGTTTGTGACATGATAAATTGAATAACTGTGTGTTTTATTGACTGTTCTGACATATAAAGTTTATTAGAAAAGGTTTTGCAAATTTCGATAAAAACGGAAAAGCAGTGTTTCAAGGCCTCTCACGGAATCTATGAGGAAGACTTATAGTTATCAGTCGAGATCTTTAGGCTTAGTATCATGGCGTGGTAGACATGCCTTAAAATTACTCAGATGAAAGATGGACGAGAGATGAGATGCAATGTTCTGTATGTTTTAGAGTTTTTTTTAAATAATTACATAAATAATAATAAAATAAATACTAATAATCCCCTTGATATTGCTAATATTCACCATCTTTTAATTATAAAAATGATACAATAACTGTGACAATAATGTTTATTTTGGGAAATTTTATGACGTTCAAAATAAGAGGAGAGAACAACTTAATCAATTAAGCAGTGTTTTAATGTTTTCTCCTTTCATTTGATTAAATACCTCTTACTCCAACAAAAAGTAGACAGATTAAATACTTACCTTCCGACATAGGAATACAATTCCTATACAATTTACCGCTGCATATTTGTTCACATGGATAATTGCAACACGCTTCACTATCAGAGAAACGGAAGGGCAAAAACCACGATAATCACGTGAAAATACTCCGATTGTGTCGCAAAATTAAATGGAACATTTTTATTGGCTTCATGTGTATTGTTGAGAGCTTTCGTTTAGTTACATTATTACGTATTTGTTAAAATTGTTCTTGTAACTCTGGTGACTGATTTGAAATGATTTCTTTTAATTGATCTTTTTGTTGTTGGCGGGGTTGATTCTTATCCTATCACGCTGGGTTCGATTTCCACCCAGTACATGCACCCAGTATATATTTGTATGCATGAACATGTCTGTATGTCCTGAGTATGGGTGTAAATCAATACTAGAAGTCGCCCATGAGTCGTAATTCGACTATAATTTTACATCACAAATGAACTAATAATGTAACTTGACACTAGCAAAAATAAGTCCGAAAAACAATTTGATTATCATTTTACAAAACGGTCTTTTTGGCGGGAACTTGTAGAGTGACGTTGCGTTTTCGTTTTTATGTCCATAAATTCGTGTATTTTGAGTTTTATTGCATATTATCGGTGATATTTTATTCAATAAAGACCATTCCATGTGCACCAGTGAAGTGAAATTAAATGAATCATGTGTATCGTGCCTTTCAAGTTGTCTCAAGAAATCCGTGAAATGTTTTAGTACATGACTTTTATGGACAGTGACTCACTGAGGACTATGTTTAAGTGATTTATTGTGACTAGAACTTATAATATAATTGCAAAATACACAAGCCGTATGACGCCTACATATTAAAAAAAAAGAAGAAGAAGAAGATAAACAAAAGAGTACATGGACTTTTTGGCGGGAACTTGTAGAGAGACGTTGTGTTTTCATTTTTATTTTCATAAATTCGTGTACCTATTTTGAGTTTTATTGCGTAGTATGGTGGTAATCACCATATCCAATAAACATCAATCATGTGCACCAGTGAAGTGAAATGAAATGAATTATGTGTATCGTGTCTTTTCAAGTTGTCTCAAGAAGTCCGTGAAGTTTTAGTACAATAACCACCATTTTATCAAAACATGACTTTTATGGACGATGACTGACTGAGGACTATGTGAAAGTGATTAATTGTGACTAGAACTTATAATATTACTGGAAATTGGCAAAATACACAAGCCGTGTGACGCCATTGAAGAAAAAAAAAAGAGTACATATATGTGTGTAGTGTGTCAAACGCATGGTATAGTCTATTTCAAATAACATGAGTTCGGTGACACATGGTATTTTATTAAATTTCTCAATGGTTAATGTTCATTTCGATATAATAAAGGAATACTATGATAGAGCTAAGTTTCACGAAATATTGTGAATATTATTTCAGTAATCAAATGGAATTTCACTAGATATTGGTAAAAAACCCTTGACCTTGACGACTCATCCTATGTGAAACAGAGTATAGTGAATCTAATGTTTCGCATTGTAGTGTGTGTGACTTTTTTTATTAGAATAAGGTATTTAATGCATTATTATATCTAAATATTAGCTTTGTCCACTTCCTCATAAATCTCATACTCCTACGCGCGCTAAAAAAGGAGCGAAAGTTTTTGCTTCACGTATTAATATAATTTAAGTATGTTTACAAACATAAAATAGTATAATATGTAGTATATCAGTTATCTGGTTTCTATACGACAAGCTCTGCTGAGCTTTGGGATCAGACAGCCGTGTGTGAAGAATGTCGCAGCATATTATTTGCTGTTGCAAATGACCTTCCGATCGCGGATACTCAGGTGCAGGAATGAGCTGGTTTTCCCAAAGGAGTACAGCATTTTTTTAAAAGGGTTTGAAGACATTTTTACAGGGAAGGCAAAGCGCGATTCATACCTGGTGTTGCAAGCTTCCATAGACTACGGTAACCGCTTACCATAAGGCGGGCCGTATGATTACTTGCTACCTTAGTACAGTAGTACCCAACTGATATGGCTTACCCATGTATCTGCGCAGAAGATACATTTTCTAAGCACGGTAAACGCTATTGGTCGGCAGCTGCCGCCATGTTAGCGCGCGCCGTGCGGAGGGGCGTGACTTGCGAGTGAGACGAAACTAACAGCTGCAGTGTATTATGAACCTTATAGTAGTGATCTAAGGTTGATTGTAAGTTTTAAGCATTCTTTCGTTAATCTTCGGGGCCACTTTCTTTTCTGTGCGAACCAAGATTCACGACGCGCCTTATCAGTTGGGTAATACTGTACCTACTATTTTTTTTATTATAATTTTAATTATAGCACATATTTTATACGTAAACAAATTAAGTCGTGGAATTCCGCAAGTCAACACAAATAAAGTCGGACACTTTCTTCTTTTATTTAACTGCTTACATGTATGTAAATGTAGCATTTTGTCACTTTGAAAGCATGATTATGCAATTGGATGAAATTTCTATTACGAAATATTTTCATAATGATACTTCAATATACAGAAATATACACGCCTTATACATTACGTATTTATTGAAGATTAATTCATGTAAGTGACTTCCATTTTTAACTGACTCAAAAAGGAAAGATTTGTTTCCTCTGTTTGTTTGTAAATGTGCGTTTTTTTTTTCAAAATCCTGTTTTATCTACCATCGTGGCAGGAGACTTGCCAGTGATGAAGCTAAAACTCACAAGCCTGGCTCATCGGGGAAAGAATGGTTGCCTTTCATTCTTCTACAGATTGTGCACAAGAATTGTTCGATCTAATTCCACCGTCATCTTTTTTTTCATCGAACCGCAAGACGCTGCACGCTGGGAGAATTTCCACCCGTACATTATCGACAATCCGCATATTCGCACACAACATACATTTTTTTTTTATTTATTGGCCTCTGACCCGCCCATAAGGGGCGATGACGAAGCCTAAGATGAAACACGCTTACCCAGAAGAACCCTATTCACTCTGGCCTTGAAAGTACGTAGATTGTAAGCGTCAGGAAATACAGACGCCGGAAGCAAGCTTACTGCGTCTTTATTGAAATTTATCACTCAAATAGCAATAATGTGGAATACATTTCCAGCGACTACGATTCCTGGCACATAATTTAGACATCTTCAAGACTAGAGTGAATTCAGATATTTGAGTAGGCGTGTATTAGACATTGCTCATCCAAGAGAGAGTGAAGTAAGGCGCAAACTAATTTTAATTGAAAAGAAATGAACTATGAATCGAATAAAACCGTCAGCGAATTTTTCAGTGTACCATTTAGTTAGAATTGGAGATTTTCATGGAACATGTTACTCTTGAGCACATTAACACATAAAAAAACAATAAAATAATAAAAATAAATACCTGCGCAAGATTCAAAGGTGCTCGTCCAGGCGGAGTGCTAACTTGACTTGCAACCAGCGACGCTAGCGCCACCCTTTGGGACCCTGACATTGCCCTAATAATGGGCAGGATCTGGGCAAACTTGCCTACATGGTCCTTCCTCTCTAGAGCCCTTAGCACAGCATCTTTGACCATCCCTTCCTTTGCCCTGATCTTATTCGAAGATTTATAATGCTTTGCTATTGATCTCTTTGTGGTCGCTTCAAAAAAGTCTTCCAAAACATCTTTTGTCTCAAAGGAGTCTAAGTTATACTGAGGTCTATGCGAATTGGTCACCCCCGTGGGCTTCACTATCCTCACAGGTGGTTTAACAACCGTCTGGTACTGTCTCGACTCCTGCGCAATCATCACTTCATCTGGATCACTTTCAAATTCAAAGTCCTTTAAGTCCTCTTTACCGCTTACGAACACGATTAAAGAAATGAAGATTATTCTCAATTTAAATGCCATGGTTAATAATTTATTATTTCTGATTATAAACACATTGCACGCACATATTCAAATAAAAAAATGCATGAAGTTATCCCTGCGCGTGTTTTTCCGCGGCGATGCGCGCGTCTCCTCCGTCTCTTCAACGTCAAATGGACGCGTGCGCAGACCTCACACACGCATACTTTACTCTCTCATCTCGTACTACAGGTGTCAGATAATACCGGAACTGCTAACTTTCACCTACTTTGGGTCAATTTTTGTCCACAATCTGATATGTCATCGGGTTATCAGTGACTCGACAATTAAACCCTAAATAGTGTTACATAAGTTTCAATACTGAACTTTGCGTTACTAAGATTTCAAATAATTTTCATTCTGAATTGAACACTATGTCTTGAGAAAAAAGGATATATTTTGAATATATTTAGCGAATAATCTACATGTATATAGATGCTTTCACACTTGAAGTGTTATCGAACTATTACGAAAGCTATCGATTAAAGTTGCTTAACACTTTTATATTTTCTGTCGTGAAAATATTTTCGTTCCAAAGTAATCTTTAAAGCTTTGATGTTAAGCTGTAGTTTAAGTTGTATGTTGAAATTATACTGCAAAATAAAACTTTGCCAAATTTCATACAGCTCGTTAGATAATGGTTTTAACAATAGGAGTTATCTTTCTTTGGTTTAACATCAATTCATATCGAAAGAATCAAATATTAGAATAGAAGTAAATGGGAAAGGTCAAATATTATTGTTCACATTATCTTTCTTTTGTGTACCTAAATTGTTTAAGAGAAAGCTCTAATGTTTGTTACGACTTGCTACTTTTTGCTGTGTTGTGTAGTAAAGATATCCAATGTCTTTAAAAAAGTTTGAAGAGTTCTAGGTTCAAGCTAGAATTATCATATTTTAAATCTTTATTTTGAATAAAATTAACATTAGATTTTATATTTATTGTATATAGTTGCATATTATAATTTAAATTTGCGAAATCGTAGTGGCTTAGTGTGATCGGATCAATCATCATAGTGTAGCAGGTTCAAATTTGGCAACCCACGTGTTATACCCGTGGTATTGCAATCACGGCTACGGGAAACGCTTACCTTCAGACGGGCCGTAACGTTGTTCGCTATAGAAGTAGTATAAAAAATATAAGCCAGCAAACCAATGATTGCATGTTATGTGTATAGTTGTAACTTGTACCACGACAAACAGAGCATGAACACCGTATCACTAATGAGATAATCGCCATGGCGAAGGCGTCTCGCGACGATGGGTCTATAGTCTACCGGTTACTGACCGATTATGCATTGCCAGTATCATTGGGGAGCTGTGTGTCGTGATTTTAACTGAGCTCCCGCGATACGAAATAAAACTATGAATATAACTCAGATAACAAAAACATCGCGATACCACATTTAGGTATACCGTAATATATTAAAAGTATGTATTTACAAACCAAAATTAATATATATCAGTTATCTTGTTTCCATACTATAAGCTCTGATTAGTTTAGGATCAGATAGCCATGTGTGATGAATGCTCCAGGATATATTCTCATGAAATGATTGATGCTAAAGGTATATCAGCAATAATTCTTTATCATCCTTTAACTATTAACTACTGAATTTCTTGCCGGAATCTTCTCAGTTTAAGTGTCTTCCGAACCGATGGTAAATTCAACTGCATGTACCAACTTAACGTTCATAAGTGGCCTAAACTGAATAAATGACTTTTTGATTTTGATTTTGACTATCCATCGCAGCCCCTATTTTTTTGTGTCTGTATATAGCATTTATGGCATGATATCTCTATGTCTAATTGCTTATGACAATCTCTGCATGGATTTTGATACGATTTTCACAGTTAGTTTAATGCTATTTTTCTCTGCTCTTCGACTAAAGAGGGTTGCATAGTGCCCGATTTAGTGTAACAAGTTTTTGTCAAAAAATAATATGCCTATGGTTCCGCGGATTAGGCTAGTCTCATTTTATCAAATTATTTGGTCTTTACAAAATAGCAAAATAATAATTTCCATTACGAAACGCAATAGCAAATAGCTACGAGATTGTATGGCCACCACAGCACAGTACGCAAACGTGTAATGTTAAAGGTGGAAGCACTTTCGATGGCGACCGCAAACCCATCGGGTTGAGCAATCGACTCTTTATTTGACATCCTTTGTATAGGTACAGAGTGTAGTTCTTAAATTGTTGGTTAGCCAGTTGGCGTAGAGGCTAGATACTACAAGTGACTCACCACAGTTTGTGAGTTCGATTCAAATCCAGGTCCCCGATTGTTGCATTTTCGACATCGATGTCGAATTAGATTTGGTGAAAAACATGACGAGCTTCTGTCAAAATGTATAGAATTTTATCCGTCATGATTTTTGGCGAATTTCTAATGCAACATTGATGTCGAAATATCAGTGAGAATTGAGCCCCAGGACATTTGTGTGAATGAATATGGTCTATTATGTTCAGAGGATCTAAGTTCTTCCTCTTCTTTTCCTTACTTATATAAAAGAAAGTATAAAAAAAGTTACAACTATCTGGTTTCCTGATACAAGTTTAAAATTACATAGCCGTATGGGAAGATTGTTCAAGACTGAATGTACCTACTAATAAAATTCGTAATTACCTTACAATAAAGTTGATACTTAGGCGCCGATCCCACAGCGCGCAATGTAGAGTTCTGCGTTTGGCGGTCACTATAATGTATGCCACGCGTTTGATCATTGCACACAACGACCGCGGCAGTCAAGGAGAACGCATGTAGAACTCTGACCGCAGAACTCTCGATCATTCACCGTGGGATTGGTGCCTTGGGAATTTATGTTAAAAAAACTCCGTTCTATTAATTTTCTAAAATGAGTAGTTCCAACTGATAAGATGTTTTAGTAAGTTTGTTTGTGTGAATGTTTGTTACTTAAATATGTTACAAAGGTTTACTGTATTTAAATTATATAGCATAGCTATTAGATGGACACATAGGAATAAAATATAAAACACTTTTCAGGGAAAACATAAGATTCATTGGCAATACAGAGAACCCCGTTGTTTATCTAGTACTAGTAATTATTTATTTTCTCATCCACCTGTATACAAAGTGCGAGGCAGTTACGCGCTGAGAACAATGCTTCAATCACAAAGAAAGTTACAAACCATAGCGCCGCCCGCCGCGCCGACCGCACGCTTCTAATCTGAACGTTTCCCTTCCTTCGTTCTCTTAATCACAAACAACTATTAATGATATATTTAAATTGCAATATTCATGTTTATTATAACTTAGATCGCAGTCAAATAACAATAATCGGCAAAGCTTCATGTCGAGACAGTTTGCTGGATCCAGCGCTGTAGTATCAAATGTTGTCCCTCCTACAGCCGGCACGGCGACTCTTCAACGCCTCATCAAGCCTTTCTGGTTGAGAAGAGAGAGACTCTTCAACGCCTAATCAACGCCTTCTTAAGAAGAGATTTCCGCAGTCGACAGCCTTATATGTTTGAGAAGATATTTTTGCAGAGTCGACAAGCGCTAGTCATACCTCTGATGTTCTAAGGGTCTATACTATATTATGCGTCTATACTGCATACCGAAGTTACCATTTTCTATAGTCATCAGGCGGTTTTGGTGTCTTAGTACTATAATATATATCACTGCAGCTCAGAATACCCTGCACGGTAGCAGCGTAAAATCCTCTTTGACTTCTCCTAAAGCAGTTATGAAAAGATCGTTTCTTAGCGATAAGAGCGCCTACTGTACATTAATTTAGTGAATTCCATGTTTTGGTTAACTGCAATTTAGTTAATTAGGCTAGTTTTCGTATAAAACCTGCGTTCTATAAGATATGATGAACATCATCCACACCGGATGTTTTACCGATAGAGCGTGAACTTACATATTTTTTTATAAAAATCTTGTGGAAAAACGTAGTGTGCAAACGTACCCACTTAATCATAAACCGTTATTTAACTAATATACTGTTTAAATAGTCACGTAAATAACGTCACTCTATTGTCATTGTCAAGTATTATGATGCACACATGATTTTCCTATTATGTTATTAACAAGTGCCATCTATGTCAGTATGGTGGTAATTATGTTGCATGTAGATAGGTTAGACTTGAAATAGTTCCTTCAAAATACGATAGATGAAGTGAGCATCGATGCCTTCGGCTATTCTTTTTCAATTATAATGATAAATCATGGTTTATTCGCTCAAAGACCATCCCTACTGGGGAAGTATCTTACATAATACCGAAGTCAAATAACTTAATGTTGTTGTCCTGCGCGTGAGTAAGGTCGCCAGCGTAAATCAGGGGGAGGGGAGGAATATAAGGGTCGGTTGTGTTGCAATCGCCCATATGGCTACGGTAACCGCTTACCACTAGGTTGTAATACGGTTGATGAATAATAGCTATCATCGCCGTATGGGAGTAGAATATTCAGAAAATGTCAAGTAATACAAAATATAATTTTTAATACATTATTGTATTCATAATAAAATATAATCTTTCGAACTTATAAAATTAATCAGATCTTAGGACAAACAGATATCTATCATACACACATACAATTTATTAGACTAGAGAGTAACATCAAACTGAGATTTACGAGTCTGAGGAAAAGTATAAAATTTTAGTTTACAAAACGTGAACATTTAAACAGTTTATTTACAACAGAGATAAATAATATTCGTATAGCACCACAGTGATCCAACTTTTATTCCTATTAAATATTGTTTAAAGTGAATGTTACACGCTTCGATAAGTTTTACGTACAGTATAAGGCACGAGTTGTGAGCACAGATAGATAGTAGTGGGGGCAAGCTCGCACATGTACACTTTTGGCCAAATTACAGTAGCCAAATGACACGCGAGAATCCAATAGAGGACGAGCATCGACTGACGAACCAATCGTGTGCAGCTCGGCGCTCCCCCCTTCTTCATTCCGCCAAACAGACCGAAAAATTAACTACTGCGCAGGTGTCAGTTTGTGCTCACGACTCATGCCGGTTACTGTAATAAAGTATCAACATTTTGGCATAACTTTATTTATATTAAATATTGGCCAAAATGTCTACTTATCTTGGTAGGGGTGGCAACTGTTAATTAAAATATAAAAAATAACTAAATAAAATCGTGTATTACTAACTATGGTACCTGATTTGATTTATTGACTATAGTTACGATCAACCAAAAAATTACCTAAATAATATGTAAAAAACAAGCCAGTATAAACATTTGTATTTAAATTATTGCTAGACTCGATCACCTAATGTTTACCACCCCTGGAAAAATCAGAGATGCATTCAATAATGTAACATATACACTTTTAATAAAGTCTTAAATTGTACAACAGATCTTCGGGCTACACCCGCATACCTGTTTCATATACAGGGCATATAAACTTGTGAAACAAAACACACATTATATCTATGTACATACATACATAACTACAAACATACATAAAACAGTTCTTCATTACAACTAAGTATTTACAGTACAGTGTAAAACATCAAACCAAATAAAATACTGTTATAAATTAACAATTATTTACAATAATATCCACACGATAATTTTCAATAGTCTTGAGACCACACGAAGTGCAGAAAAATCGTGTATAAAAATAAAATCAGTGCTAGTGTTTGGCAAAGCAAAGAAAGGATACTCGAAGTATCTAAATATTCAGTCGATTTCAACTGAATGCTAGTTTTTGAATTCCTAAATCTGAAATTAGTACGACTTAACTTGTAGCAAATTAGGATTAGTAAACATACAAATCAAATCTACTTATTTCAGAAACTGAGAAATCAAATGTCGCATTCAAATTCAGAAACCCTCTTGTTCCTGCCGTCAGGAGTCATTTGGAAATGATTTTCCCTGGCGCCTATCCTAGGAAAACCATTGAAACTATTCCTACTGACCAAAGGATTCTCCCTCTCTCTTTCTCGTTCCCTGTGAAAGCTGGACGTCGATAATTTCCCGTCCTTTCGCTCTACGAAGTTTGGGTCGTTGAAATTTTTGTCAGTGAAACTTCGTTCGGCAAAATTTTTGTCGTTGAAATTTCTTTCGTTGAATTCGCCGTCGGAGAAATTTCTTTCGTTAAAGGGAACGTCTCGAATGCCGAAGCCTCCCATCCGCGGAGTGCCGATGCCAAATTTGTTTCGGAGTTCCTCGTCGCGGAAGTTGAATGCTCGATTGTCGTTTGCGAATTTCGCCGGGCCCGTTGATAGACTGAAAATGTTTTGAAAATGTGTCAATTTTGTATTTTCGTTCTATAACATCATTTGTAAAACTAAGTACCTCAATACTAGAGAACGAGAGTTTAAACTTACACGGAGATTAGGTTTTAGTAAGTGTCAAGAGATTTTTAATTTATATTTTGGCAACCAGTGTTATTACGAAAGATTTTACTACTGTGTCAAATCTTATTATTGTTTTTCTTTTATTATTTTCATTTGTATTTCATACTCAATCTCGGTTTGATTTGGGGTCATGTGTAAACTACTTTCGACCTGCGTTTTTATTTGCGATTCCATATATATTTATCTTAAATGCAACCCGAATTTTAAAAATCTTTTCTTAGTAACTGCCTACGTTATAAAATTGTAAAAAGTTCAAACATCTACCCTTATGAGCTACTTTCTTGTATTATTTCATTAACAAGCATATTATTTTCTTTAAAAACCTTTTTTTATATAATAGTCGACCAACTTAATCATCAGACCAGTGTCCTTGTCAAGACAAATCAAACGTATTACTCAGTTCCCATAGCCATCTTCCGGCTCCATTATTAGATCAGCTCCATGTCATAATAATATTGTATTGTTATCCGATTTGCATATGCATGTAAAATTTTATCTCAATCGGGAATTTTAGAGTGAGTCAAACAACTTGATAGATTTGATTATAGATACAGATACCGGGACAGGATAAAACTCAATACGGAGCTTTCTTCCGTGGATGCTCAGACTGTAGAATGAGGTGCCGTAGTGCATCCAATGGAGTACAGTATGGGGTTCTTCAAAAAGGGTGTGAAGTGATTTTTCGATCGGCAACGCGCGAGTGATATCCCTGGTGATGTAAGTGTCCATAGGCTACGGTAACCGCTTACCATCAGGCCGTATGCTTATTTGCCACATTAGTGGTTTAAACAAAAAAAGAAAAGTTCGCAAATAAAAATACTCGTGGCCAAGTTGTGGAATGCTCTCCCGGACAACGTGTTTCCAGACAATTATAGCATGGGTCTGTTCGAGGCCAGAGCGAACAGGCATATTATGGGTACGCGCGGTCCACCCTACGCTTACCATCAGGCAAGATTGTGGTCAAGCGCAAACCCATTAGGTATAAAAAGATACTCACTCTCTAAAACACCTCTCCCTATCATACTCGGCGGAGAGACCATCGTCGTTGATGATAGCGGAGGGGTCGCTGTAGACGGAGGATTCTTGGTAAAAGGAGTCGAGATCGACGTAGTTCCCCTCCGAGGGCTCGTTGTCGAGCAGCTCCGCGAGCTGCGCCTTCAGCTCGCCGAACGACGGCCGCTGGTTGGGGTCTGCGTGCCAGCACGCGTGCATGGCGCGGTAGAGCTGCGGCGCGCAGTGCGCCGGCCGCTCCAGCCGGTACCCCGCCGACACCGCCGCCAGCACCGACCGACCCGACATCGCCGCGTACGGCGTCGAACCTGGACGTGTCAAACTCAAAGTAAAAGTCAAAGCCATTTACCCAATTTACGCCCCAGAAAGACACTTTTACTGAAGTTACCACCGGTTCGGAACTCGGCCTTCAACTGAGAAGAATCCGGCAAGAAACTCAGCAAGGTTACATTTTTTAGACAATCTGACTGTATAATGGATGTATAATCTTATGTTGCAACTACACATCGGATATTCGAATGCAAACAATTTAAAACGTCCAAAGGGCGAACCACAAGCTCTTAAAACAATATTGTCAAACAGACCAGGTGAACTGTTTAGGGTTACTGAATAGACTGGTCGAGACTATTGATTATAGAAACCTACTCCCAGCATTTAAATATTATCTCAATTCAATATCAAAAGATGTAAAACCAAGGTTTTAATATGTTTTTGTTAAATGACATTAGAAGTTACTTTTTAAAAACCATATTTTATAATAAAGGGATTAAGCAAAATATACGAACCTAATGTAACAATCTCCCACAGCAGTATCCCAAAGGCCCAGACATCGGTGTGCGTGCTATATACGTTGTAGAGGAGGGCCTCGGGCGCCATCCAGCGCACGGGCAGCGCGACGCGCGGCGCGCGCGCGCCGGCGCCGCAGCTGCGCGACATGCCGAAGTCCGCAATCTTGCACAGCTTGTTGTGGTCCACCAGCACGTTGCGCGCCGCTAGATCACGGTGCACTATCTGCAATTTGGATTGTAACGGTTCAAAAATTAAAATCAACGCATCCTAGTACAGTAGTACCTAGCTGATATGGCGCGTCGTGAATCTTCGTTCGCACAGAAAAGAAAGTATGGTCCCGAAGATTAACGAAAGAATGCTTTAAACTGACAATCAACCTTAGATTACTACTATAAGGTTCATAATACACTGCAGCTGTTAGTTCCGTCTCACTCGCAAGTCACGCCCCTCCGCACGGCGTGCGCTAACATGGCGGCAGCTGCCGACCAACAGCGTTTCCCGCGCTTTGAATATGTGTCTTCTACGCAGGTACATCGGTAAGCCATATTCGTTGGATACTTCTGTACCCGCGCTCAATTTGACGGATTTTACTGCCCACAGTAAAATACAACTTGACGTTCTAGCGTAGCCTCAGAGCTTGCCTCAGAGTATGGCTGATTTATTCAGTTTAGGCTCTGAGAATGCGCTTATAAATGTTAGAGTTACACTACCACAGGCTTGGAATACATTTAAACTGAGAAGACTCCAGCAAAAAACTTAATCGTCGATCTTTCTTTTAACATTACAATTTCTGTTCGAAGTATACATAAAAGAATCTATCCGTTCGTTTCTTTAAATTAAAGTAGATTACAGTCTCTTATGACTCCTGATAAAACATGAGAGGAAGAGCGAAGTCTCCTGATACAAATCTATATATCTTATTAAAATTTGTGGCACTTTGTAATAAAATCATTTTTTGGTATAACTACACCTCTACCATTACTCGTCACCGTTTCTAAAGTAAATCCATAAAAGAACAAGTTTAAGTAAACGCAAAATAATAATATACTCACCCCTTTAGAAGCGATATAGTCCATCCCCCTGGCGACGCAGTAGGCGAAGACGGTGAGATCCCGTGAGGTGAGCGCGCCGCTGCCGCTGAACCGGTCGGGGCGGGAGCGCCGCTCGCGCAGGTACGTCAGCAGCTTGCCGCACATCACGTACTCCATTATCAGGAGGTACGGCTCTGGAAATTATACACAATATATCATCAGCATAGTCATCTTCATCCTCATTATGACCATCATCATCTACCTATCCTGTTCCCAATAATTTGAAATCGGCGCAATATGTAAGATTTTCCATTCAGCCCTTGTATCCGTCATAACATCATTCACTCCTTCAACAATACATATTGATAATTACTGCCGACAATGATGGTATTTAATAGCCAGTTTAGAGATTATAATATTACGTTTAAAGTTTATTTTTGTACTAGATACGGCACGCCCATGAACAGCAATAGATATGAGTAGTAGTTTCCTTTCTTTCACATAAAGCTCACAAGGGCTCGAGTGAAGTTTCCGAAATACAATACGCACTTGGTTGCATTTTCAACATCAAGGCAGGTAGAATCACTACGACGCTTTTACCCTATCACCTTATCAATCAATAGTTTCCTTACATTAATTTCCTTCAACGAAAGATTATTATCAATCAATGATTCGAACTAGGTACTATTGCTTTAACTTGCGAGGATGACTGACTACTCAGTACTACTGAGCCATCATCACCTAAATTGGTTGTTTCTCACACTTGTGATAATGTCAATGTGATATATTTTCTCATAATCAAACCTGATTTAGTTATTTACATTATAGTAGCTAGCTTTTGTCTTATTGCAAATTTCTGGTAATCTAACAAAACCTTACCTTGTTCAGTACAACAGGCAAGCAAAGTAACCACATTGGGGTGCGTCCCAATCTTCTGCATAATGTTGATCTCGTGAAGTAGCTCCTGCTTTTCCTTCTGCGAGGCGGTTTCCTTGATGCTCTTCACTGCTACCAGCCGAGTGAGGCCATCGTGTCCGTTTAGGTCATCTGCTTCTGCTTTCCAAACCTGGATACATAATTAGAGAACATTAAACAATAGATTATTATCCTTCATTCTAAACGTATGTATTTTTTAACATAATTTGATAGAAATGGCTACACAAATTTTGTTATCCTCTTTATTATTTGAAAAAGCTACTCTAGAGGTGGGAGTACCCTTGGCCTCATCCTGGGCTTAGAAAGCAATCCAATCCTAACCCTAATTAAGTATAACATTGACAAAGGGTTGTACAGATCTTCAATCAGTACAACCACGACCACTCTGACAAGAGTGTCCGGCTGATTAGAAGAAATAGTAATATTAATCGAAATAATTCAATACTTCTTAATATAAAAGTATATGTTTACTACCAAACTACCAATAAAGCATCAATATTAAATTATGAAATAAACTTTGAAATAGACCCTTAGGTACGTTTGCTTTGGTGAGTATTGACTGAATATATTATATAACAATGAAAATAAGAGAGCTTTCTATACCTGTCCAAAATTTCCTTGTCCTAGTAATGTTTGCAACCTCAGTTTATTCCTCGGAAATTCCCATTTTTGGTCAGGTTTTGCTGGCGTCGGTATCGGCGGTCGAGCCACCGGCGTTATCGGTGACTCCTTCTTTATATCACCATCATCAAAGTAACCTTCGTACTCCGTATCTATCTCTTTGGTCTTCTTATTTAATATACCTCTTAAAACAAATACTACTATTGCTGCAACAGGCAAAAACCCTAAGCCAGCCAACACATAAGACGCTGTGTACGTCTTCTCAGCTTCTATAACAACCTCTTCATTTTGGGATACTGGATCATCATTTTCTCTTCCATCTTTTGTTAGGTTTACCAACGTTTTATTAATTTCGTTATTCAAAGGCCAATTACTTGCCGTCAAGAGTTGTTTAGAAGTAGATTCCGATGAAGTTCTGGATGTTACAACAAAGGGCCTGAATGCTATATCAGTTACTTCGGAAGCTTCTGTAGTAAATCCACTTGTTAATGGAATATTAGGAGTTGTTGGCATTTCGCTGGTTGTCGTTTTAGGTGTAATCGTAGTAGTTGTGGTCGTCGGTCGTCGTCTCTTAAGAATATTCTTAGGTCTTATCGTACTCCCATTCGTCGTATTGTCGTATTCGTTTTGCCGAAATAAATTCGCTAATCTCTCTGATATTTTTGACGTCGTCGCTTCACTCGTTGATTCTCCAAGATTCTTTGTTTCACTGGAAACTGGAGTATCAGTTGGAATTGGATTGGAGTTATAACTGCTTTCAGTCGTTGTAGTTCTTATTCTTATTCTATGTCGTAATGCTCTTTGAGTTGATGGTGAAACTGTTGTTGATTCAGTGTCATTTAATAAAATTGCCTTTTGTGTATTATTATTAATATCAATATTTTCAACGATAGTAGAATTATCCGTATCATTAGATAATGGGTCTGTTTTATTTTGTACTTTCATAGAGGAAGTAATTGATATTGAGGTAACAACTGCAGTGTAAACGGATGTAGCTGTTTTTTCAGTAGTCGCATTAACTACCAATAATGGTGAAATATTTTCTATGCTAGGAGCAGCCGTTATTCTCGATGGACGTCTTCGCAAGTTAAAATAACTTCGTGTAAAATTCTTTGGTGCTCCAATAGCATTAGTTTTATTGATAACAGTGTCTTTAGCTGCACTGTTAACGTTGATTTTAGTCGGTTGATCTCCAGTTGTATTTGTTGCAATTGTTTTATTGCTTCTGTCCATTGTTATTGGTGTAACATTTTGCACAATAGGATATGTGACATTCAACTCCGCTATGTTAGGAGCTTTTGAAGTTGCTGGTGTGGTACTTGAATATTTTCTATATGCATTAATTAAGCCAACGGGTCTAGCCGGAGCAGGTCCTTTAACAGTATTTCTAATTTTGTTTTTCTCTATGATGTTTTTAACTACAGATACATCCATATCTTCATTTATTTCATCTTCATCTGCACTAGTGTTTTTGTATTTTTCAGTAGCAGAGTACCTAGAATTAAATTTTCTCTTTTCAAGAGGAGCAACAATAAAGTTTATTGATTTTGTTGAAGCTGATAAAGAAGGAGAGTTGGTTAAGTTATCATTAATAACTTGCCCACCGAGTTTCTGTCCAAAAAATATAAACGGTGCCATGTCTTCAACTGGTAATTCAGTTTCCAGCGGTCTAAAGTGATTGTAAATTTCATCTGACATAAACAATGTATGATTTTCTTTATCTTTCTCGTTTTCAATTTTCACTAATTTAGTATTTTTGGTGTCCGTACTATTTGCAATAGCATTAGTTTCAGATTTTTCTTCTAGAAATTGTATATCTGGTGTAATTGTTGTCGTTTCTTTGGATTCATTACTGACAGGTGTTGTTATTTCAATAATAAAAGTACTGGTTTCTTTATTTTCATCATTGATTGTTGTTTTATTTATACTAGGGCTATTCGTAACATTTTCAGTATCCGAATAATTAAGCAAATAGAGCCCATGATTAGACTCATCTACTTGGAATTCTTCCTCAGGATCTAGTTCTACTTCTTTATCAAGGCCTTCTAATTTTTCAGGTGGGACATAAACTACAGCACTCTCTGTTATTTGTTCGGGTACTGCTACAGCTTTATTTATTGCATCTCTTCTTCTATTATTCATAAACCCCGCCCTGCTTCTATTTTCTTGGTATATTTTGGGTATAAATAAGTGTCTTATCTCATGTGGCTTTACATCTTGTCTTATTTCCTTTGTGCCATCTGATGTTATGAGTTTCAGTGAGGGTGATGATTCGCTGCTGGAGTTGTCGAAAGTGATCCTCTTCACAATAGAACTATTTACATCTCTTATCTCTAAATGGGCGAATGTTGTGTTGGTTCTGAAATAAATACAAAATTTCGAATTAGTAAAAAAATTACATTAAAATATTACACTTATTGAGTCTGACTAATAAGTTCATGTGAAGGCCTATTTGATTGAGTAACAAATTTCATTTCATCAATGGACGACAACGTTCGAAAAATGCGAGAGATGCGAGTTAACGCTTGCTATAATCGCTCCCTTAGAATAATAAAACTAAAAGCTATAAACTATACATAAATAACTATGTAAGATTTATAAATATTCATTACGACAACAAACCTACAACGTAACTGTAACAAACAACATTCATTTTCTAACCTCTAGTCATAGTGCCCTTTACCGTATTAATAAAACAAAAGAAAGGTAATACTGACTTGTTAGCCTTATTTGCTAATGATGCAAGTGCGTTTATGTGAGTTGTTAGCCGTCCTTTGAGGACCTGCCTCCGGCGAGCTGCGAGCAGTGAGAGGAGCTGCGAGTCCCTTGTCGCGTTTGCACTGCTTTGTGTTGTTGTTCTTCTTACGGCACCTGTAATGGATAATATAATTTTGATTAGAACTTATTCGTTTTATAAAGCTTTATTTCTTTAATTATCTATCTATAAAAAATTAGAAAACCCTTGATCGATCAAAATAGATGAATTATTCAAAGTCAAAGTTAAAGCCATTTATTAAATTTAGGCCCTAGTAGGGCACTTATGAAGGTCAAAGCTACTGAAGTTACCACCAGTTCGTTAGTCGGCCTTCAACTGAGAAGAACAGGCAAGAAGAAACTCAGCAAGGTTATTTTTTTTTTGTACGGTCCTCTTAGTATTATCGTGTGATTTCAGAATTTTACTCATGTCTACTCGTTTTTATATAGCCTTTGTTTAGGTTAATTGTTTAGGTTGTATGGGGTTTAATACCAAATAACGTAGGGTTCCCTATTACCAAGCCTCCGCTGTCCGTCCATTTGTCTGTCAGTGGGCTCTATATCATGAACTGTAATAGGTAGACAGCTGAAATTTGTAAAGAATATGTATTTCTATTGACGCTGTAACAATATACAAGAAAAAAGTCAATAAAATAAAAAAATAAAGGGACAATACCAAGACCATACAAGGAACTCGTTTATGGCGTTTTTATTTTTCATAGTTAATATTGTACGGAACCCTCCATGTGCGAGTCTGACACGCACTTAGCCGGTTTTGGTTGCTACTTTGTTTAGCAGTGATTGACTCGAGAATATCAACTATCAACTCAAAATGGTGATTGAATAACAAAACACAATCAATATCTACCCTGCGATATATGGCATGATGAGTACAATATAAATGATTGCATGTAATCAAGTAGCAGTGATCGCTACTGTGACAGGCGCGCGCGCAGCCTTCACCTACAAACTCGAATAACGGGTAGAGATGATAATAATATAATGTTGGTTGGTAATACGTACGAGTAAGTCCTGTATGCTATAAATATTGTTTTAAATTTCGTAAAATTCATGAAGCTTCCCCACGATAAAAATAAGAATGATCCTACTAATATTTTAATTACTAAAATTGGTTTGTCCTTCTTTCACGCTGCAATAGAGCAACGGATTGATGTGCAATGTGCATAGATATGAAGCGCTCGTGGTGTACCTTGATTAGCCGTTCTTAATCTATCGGTAAAATTAAGCTACCACCGTCGTGGTCGGTACCTGGATGGGTGAACGCCTAGTAGTATTTAAAATCGAGCGTTTCCATTCTTCGGAAGGCACGTAAAGCCGTTGGTCCCGGCGTTTCGCTAGTTGGAGGCTAGGCGGCTTGAAAAACTCCAACAGTAGGTTGACCACTAGCCTACCTCCACCGATCCGCAGTGGGCGCGCGTGGTATCTGCCCATTCCCTTTCACCCAAATTTGCAGGGGGTCTGTGCGCAGCATGTGCATAGATATAGGTTACAAGCTGGAATGTAGCATGTTCTACTTTTCTCTAACATAGTAACACATACAAAGAGATAAACACATTGATTTATTATTAGTAACGCGTGTTTTTAACAAATTTCTAACAAACATCAAACAATGAAAATATATGCTGCATTTGAAATATTTGTCACAGTGAAATATTAGACTAAACCGCCTATCAGGTAAAATAATTTACGACAGATAAACAACGTGGAGCGACATTCTGTTGGTTTCTCTGGCGTGAGTGCGTTGGAATTTAATCGCATAAGCGCGTCGCACACTGCTTTTTCTCACTTAAAATATGTTTACTGGAAAATACAAATTTGTTGGAGAGAATATTATTTAAGATTGATGAAGCTTTATCAGTAATCTACCTAATCAAACCTCCTTATTCGGACTGGTTGGATTAACCGGTGTTGGACCTCGGTGTACAAACAAAAGGTAAAAAAAATACACATTCGAACGAATTGGGGATCGAACCCATAACCTGTGAAGAGAGGTAGAGCATAGCGTTTATTCGCTCAAAGAGCAGCTCGACTGGAGAAGTACCTCCACCTTACAGAATACCGCAGCCAAATAACTTTATGTTGTGTAAAGTTGTGTTCCTGTGCGTGAATAAGGTCGCCAGAGCGCATAGGGGAGGGGCGAAAGGTCGGTAACGCGTGAAAAAAAAAAACCTACTTATTAGATTCAAAATAACTTTTGCAAATAGATATGCAGTCTCCAGTCCCCACACTAGGATTACAATCCTCTGTGCTAGGATTCCCTATGTTGTAGGGACTGGGCGTGAGCGATGCTCCGTGTGTTGCAAGCGTACGGCTACGGTAACCGCTTACCATCAGGCGAGCCGTATGCTTGATTGCCGACTTGGTCGCATAAAAAAAAACTATGAGGCGGAATTCTAACGCTTTGACCAATGCTAGCTTCGTATGAAACGTGAAAACTCTGAAAAATAATAAATTAAAATTTCCTCAAAATCGATTGAGCAGTTTTCGAGATCTTAAAACATTCTCGTTACAAATATTGCTCGTTTAATAGTATAACATAAATGTATGCTGATGCTCTGTTAGATGCAATCTTCATTTACCGCGATTATGTATCTACTGTCTCATTGCAAAAAAGTGCTAAATTGGAAAATAGAAGCCTTTTCGTTCAGTACAGTACCCAAAGGTTCGTTATCCAAATCAGGACCGCAGTCAAGCAGCTCTGAATGACCCTTATATTGTGTCATAAATTTTATTATACTAATCCATCGACTTAATTTTCTGAGATACCCGAAGTATTCCCATTTGCGCACCGATTTTTTGAGCACCGATCCTATTCCCTTTTGAGCACCGACGGTTTTGTAGCTTCTAGTGTTGTGGTGTTGTGGTATTTACCAGTATAACAGAAGCTCGAAGGAGCTCTCCCTAGTAACAAAACAACATATATTATATATTCTTTCCAAAAATGTATACTTATGAAAAAATTGTACCAGGATAGCATAAGATCAAAGGAGCTCTCTCCAAAAAATTGTTTAAAAACAAAACCTGGTGTAATTTTTTCATAAGTATACATTTTACTACTTAAAACTATGGTGTTCAAATAAAATATATCGATACTAAAATTAGTTTTATTTTACAGAATGTTATAATATGGTATGAATTCGAAATTTAATTGTTTATTATCAATTACAGATGAATATTAATTATTTATTACTTTCCTAGACTTAAATTTTCGCAATTCAAACAATACAAGTCACCATAAGTTTTTTATTATTATGAAGAGCTTCGGTAAGATGAACTGTGATGATTTTAGAGCATCAGCTAATATTTTAAACACAATTTTTGTACAAGTATAACAGAAATTTGAAGGAGCTCTCTCTAGTAAAAAAACAACATATATATTCTTTAAACTTATGAAAAAGGAGAGAGCACCTTCGAGCTTATGTTATACTGGTACAATTTAAAATATTAACTGATGCTGTAGAATCGGTGCTCTAATGGGAATATTCAATAAAATAACGTAAGTAGTAAGTAAAGTCTTGGTACCATTTTTTCATAAGTATACATTTTTGGAGGTATTTAGAGAGAGATTAAATATAAGTAAAATGGAGAGTACATTATGTTTCATAATTAGTCAGTACCTAGGTAATATAAACAACATTAAGTATATTTTGTTCAGCAATTGACAACCAACCTCAACCAACCTAACAAATTGATCAGAGCTCAAAGCGGAATAGTTTTGAGGCTCTAAAGATAATACTTTTTACTTTTTATAATAAAAATTTTGATTTTTATCGATAGGTTTTATCAAACACCACAACACTAGAAGCTACAAATCCGTCGGTGCTCAAAAGGGAATGATTTCGAATTTAATTTTTGTTCCCATTTGAGCACCGATCCAAAATATGAATCGGTGCTGAAAAGGGAATAGAATCGGTGCTCAAAAAATCGGTGCTAAAAAAATCGGTGCGCAAATGGGAATACTTCATTTAAACGTCGTACCAGACGAGTCGTCACATGGATACCTATGTGGCTGTGAATATAACTATTAAATCAGTAAAATTTCGCACTTAAGTGAATATTACGCGAATATTTCAGACAAGTTATTTCTTTGTCTTGGTCGATTAAATAATATTATATAAACGATTCAAAATATCACGATTTTAATGTTGATTTCTCCAAATCTTCGTGACTGTCTGGACTGCTGACGCAAGGTATAAAATTAAAGCGATTTTGTTTGTAAATCAAATTAAATCAACACCACATTAGTAACTATTTATATCGTCACATGTTTCATGACCTATTTCTAAATAAAATAAATAAATTGTAAAATAAAAATAAAGAATTTTATGGTATCCTGGCATAGAGTTGATTTTTTCTTGCCACTTCAACGACACTACTAAATTGTGATGACATTTGTCACACGGGTAACTTATGAGCCATAACTTATTGCATGAAGAAAGAGACAGGTTCGAGAGCAAATACGGGGCAAAAACTAATTACCCCATAATATACCTCTCTAAGAGAAACATCTCCAGTCACTCTCTCCTCCCTTACACCAAAAATAACGGTTTATAAAGTCGCTCACCCGGGTACCGCTCTTTCCTATCGTGCACCGGTTCAGTGCCGGTCTGCGGTCGCAAACAACCGTATAACCGTATAAACAACATGTTTACTTACGTAACTATAAGTAATGCGTAACGGACTGTGGTTTTACTTCATAATCTAGTTATGTGGATTAAATGGGGTGTTGGAGAATTGAACGTAATATTAGAGTATAAAATTATTGAATAATATTACTGATAATGTCCAGTGTAATAGGTCGGTTTTTGAATATTAAATTATGTTAGACTAGCCTATCGCCTCGCGGTTGCACCCGCGACTATTCAAACCTTCAAGTTACTCCCTGTGGTTTATAATGTAAGTAGGTACATTATGTTAATCAGTTTCAGTGTTAAATTAGAAAAAGATACGAGTGATGGCGTTAATATTTATATTTCTGAACCCATTAGCAACTAATAATTCAATATTGCCATAGTTTAGTTTTTCAATCTTCCGAACTTAAATCCATTTCGCTGTCATAAAGAACTTGAATAGCAGTTCCTGTTTTTTTTTTTTTTTTCATTTATTATGTTACTGGAATCGCGTCCATAGGCTACGGTAACTGCTTACCATCAGGCGGGCCGTATGCTTGTTTGCCACCTTAGTGGAATAAAAAAAAAAAAAAAACGCCATTTGCGAGCAACAATATCAAATCAAATGAAATCATTTTTTAAAAAGTAAGAATATTCTTCGATATACCCTTAAAATTATTATATACCTACATAAATTTGTCTATTATGAATAATAATAGTAAATAATTATAATTATAGAGTTGAATGGACTTGAAGACAGTTCGCTTATGAAAGCGTTCACTGACCTCCATATAATTGCATATCATGTGAATATAACTTTTCGAATAGAAACAAACCTTGGATCGAATAACCGATTATTATTCATTATAGTCATGACACTAATCGATAATCGTATGTAATCGATTAAGTGTTACTATTGTAATTATGACTTGTAATCAGTGTTGTATTACAGGGAATGGTTGGTAATTATATTTAGCTGAAATTATTATAATTGATTTCTCTAATGCTAAGTAGAAATCTGTTTCATCGATCGATTACATCTTTTAATATAATACTTATGATAAATCCTTTCGATCGATATCATAAAATGCAGCGTAAGTACAATACTACAAAGTATCCTAACTTACTTTCCTTCACCAAAATCTCAGAATCATTGTTGAATTCGAACCCACGACCTGAACCATAACATTCAACGTTACTACGCTATCATTGCCTCAAAAAACATATTGTAGCATAATATAAAACATCGATTAAAAGTCTTCTAATTATGTTTTTATCCTGTGGGAAGAGATATACAGGTCTAAATCATTGCGTTATGAATCCCGCACAACTGAAAATTCATTTCTACACCTAATACCCTGTCCAGAAAGGACGAATTCGCCGTGAATCTCTCGTACGAATGCATAACGCGCATAATACGAGGTACTGGTTACCAATACATTGTGTCCATAAGCAATACGCGCGTATTTATACTCGCCGTACACACGTATTATTCGCGCGAGAGATTCGCGGCGAATTCGTCCTTTCTGGACAGCGTCTAAAACATGCACCTTGCTCAATATGTAAATAAACCTGTTATAGGCAAGTCAGACTTCAAACCGCTATGTCATTATTGTTTACGCCTCAGCCAGATTACTTTGAAACATACTATACAAACTTGAAACGATTTCCTTTATCTACAGAATCGTTCATTAAATGGTGTTGCAAGAGGCATAAAGTTCGCAGAGAGTCAGTACGTAATTAGATAGAGCCAGTAAAAGGGCTCGAAGGCTGGGAAAACGGTGCGTTTTGCAACTAATACAAAGGGTGTGTAAAATGTTGCTGTAATTATGAAGGTTGTATTACAGTTTCGGTTTTGTTATTAAGTCGATGACGTGTATAATTTTTGGAGGAATGTTTAACATAGGTTTTTTTTTAAAAGTTTAGATTTATTTATGTGACCAATGTCTTACAGATTTGTTGAATCTTGAGAAACAAACATTTATATTAATTTATAATATCTGTTTTAATATACATATGAGAAACAGAAAAAAGAGACACTGTTTTTAAGCTGGAAAATGCTATTTATAAAAAAGTCCAACCCTAAAAAACAAAAAAATAAATAAAAAAACAAAAAATCTTGGAACAATTTTCATACACGGCTAATACGGCTATCGGATCCCAAACTAACTAGAGCTTGTACTTTGGAAACCAAACAATTGATATACTACATATAGGCATTTTCATGTACGTAAATGCATTTTCTTGGTGGGAATCGAACCCACGACCTGCGGCGCGATGGAATCTTAGCCAACCACGCTAGCTGGTTCGTCAAACACAATTTCGGTCATTCTTCTAACACTATTTATTTAGGCCTACCACACTTTCGTCCTTCAGCAACATTTTAGCTCCCCATACAATTAAGTTAGTCAGCTAGACTCTAGAGAACATCTAAATAGAACGGATCCCAACTAGCCCAGTCACTTGACCACATTACTAGTACATCCACTTGCCTCATACTAAACGGTCTTAACTAGAGCTTCATTCGGAAATTCGTCGTAAATGGCAAAAAATTAGGTATTTAGTTTTATAACTAAAAATCTTTTTCCATAATATATATATCTAAATTAGTTAATTCGCTTTGAATTAAATGAGCCATGTAGAGATAACACGCTTTATATAAATTATAGTAATTTAATGGTCCTATTTGATAAACTAGGTACGGTCTAACTACATCAATTCTAAGAAGCGGCAATATTTTTTTAGACTTTATATGGACGTTATTAAATAGTCTGTTAGTTATCTACTGACTGACTAACAAATACATAGCTTGAACTGATGGACGTACAGGGTTTCCTAAGAGGGTAAAATCGGGGATTAGAAAGAATTACCTGAAATCTCATTAGACCTGAAAATTTAGTAATAAAACTAAATTCATTTATTGTTTGTTTATTTAAGCGCGCTAAGCTCTGGAATTGCCAGTCGGATTCGAAAAATTCGTTCATTAATAGGAAGCTACATTATTCCCAAGTATAACTACTTTATATCCCGGGAACGCGCGTGAACCCACGGGAGACAACTAGGAATTATATAGAAATCAATCTGTCAATCTGGGTGTCACTTATTGAGTACCACTAGATCAAATGATTACGTTCGACACATTACTGGAAAGATTTATGCGTTCGCGAGTGAAATCGCTGCGCAGCGCAGCCAGGGAAGAATTGACAAAGAGAAAAAAAGAGACGTCACCAAGTACACTTGTACATTGGCTAGTAGAAAAAAAATTAAAAAAAAAAATGTAAACTATACAAATAATTACTTTATAAAGCTCGAAATTTTGCAATAAACAAAAATAAACCGAGAGTAATAAAAACCAACATTAATTACAGTTACGTTACATTAATCCAATTAAAACAAACGTCATTACATTATTTGCTTAATCACAATCAGTTTGTGGCCAAACAATGCGTAATTTCTGCAACAGTACATACATTGCATGGTTTTTTGCCAAACCGCGGAAAGGAGTAAGATGCCGAGTTACAAATATGTTGTGGGAACATTGTTGCCTAGTGTGGCGTGAAAACAATTAAATTTTCTTGTTTGGAGAATTGTGAATGCTATGTCATTGCTTGATTACACAGCTGAATGATCCACAGACATTAGATTATACCTGCGTGTACTTTCTGCTGGGTCTATAACAAGCAAGATTACAAATCTAGGAAGAGGCCTATCCCTGAGTACACAAAGATTTAAAGGAAGCCGATCTTAGGCGCTTATGATATCTATCTATCTAAACCTTTAAGCAAGTAATTCTTGTATATTATGAATTGCGCAGCAGTGCCACGAGGCACTGCTGCGCCTCGGCGGCGTCGTCTCCGGGCGGGATCGGCCCTCTCCCGATCCCGCTCAGCAGCCTCCTTCTGGACCATTACGGTCTCGCAGAAGGAGGCTACGGCCCTCCACGCCGTATCCCCGCTCAGCATCGCCAACACGACTGCTGGCAGGGAGAGATTCCGACCGATCAAGTCGACCAGGATCCGCCGCTCGGGTTCCCACGCGGGGCACACCGCGAGCATGTGCGATGCGGAGTCCTGGTCGCTCCCACAATGGAAGCAAGCCGCCGTCGCCTCACGTCCGATCTTACACAAATAATCACCGAAGCACCCATGCCCGGTGATTATCTGTGTAAGTCTGTAGGTGAGGTCTGTAGGTAGGAGGTGAGGTCTGTAGGTGGGGGCAATAAATCGATCTAGCTAGGTTTCATTTTTAGAAAACGTTATTTTATCCAGCATCTACAAGGTTAGGTATAAGCTCAGGTGAGAAATGACTATTTTTTTCCCTTTTTTTTTCAAATTCCTCTTTTTGTGAGAAAAACTAATATGATTTACCAAAAAAAAACCGTCGTCCAGGTACTTTGAATAAATAATTTTGTTTTTGATTTGATTATAAGAGTAAGAATGTTAGCGTACCATAACGTATCTTATACAGAAATTACAAGCAATTATAACTAGGAACCTATTGGTTTACTAACCTATGTTATGTAAACAGCGATGTTAATCGCTAACTATGTAATATCGTGACTAAACACCCTCGTGATGAGTCAGGTGAAGTCACAAGTCACAGTGATGTGTATGCTAGAATGCCAGTGCATTTACAGCAAACAATCGAGCTGAGGCGGCCAGCCAGGCCGACCGTTACTTTAGTGATGGAGTTTGTCGATTAATTTTACAGAATTTGTCGATAATTTAAAGGGCAGAATGGAAGTAGGCAGATGAGGATCTAGGATTATTACTTGATAATGAAGTAACTTGAGCTAGACATCAAATGAGTTTGATTTAAATATTATTACTCGGACATAAATAAAGCTATTAAAAAAATTATAAAGTAAAGATTTTCTAAAATTGATATTTTTGTGCGCATACAATTAAAACAAAGAATATATCAATTACGTTATTCAAACGATTTATACATTTAATAAAATGCTTATAAAAAAACTTATTGCTTAACACATAAAATGATAATAACAGTATATAAATCCTGATTAAAGATTTTTTTTCAGACATCTAATTATGAACCTACTCCACTTCTCTAGTTTAACTTCTAGTCTGTCAAGTTGTGTACATATTATCGATATTCGATACTCAACACGCGCCAACACTACAGTTGCACCTGCAGCTTCAACAATCCGGCAGCGTGCAGTGACCGGCAATGGGGTCGTCTATGCACTATCTACGTTGCCACACAGCGTTTAGCGTGCGTGTACTAAGTATACTACAGCTTCTAAGCTGATTCTAGATTCTAGATTCTGTAAGAAATACACGGGGTTTTTAAATCTTCACTCAATTAAACATTGAATTTTGTACGAAAAGTTTCAGTTTCGTATTTAGTGTTATTATAATGTACCAGTCGCGCCCCGCGGTTTCACCCACGTACCTGAGCGATATCCTACCCTACTCTCTACCCTTAAGTTTGCTTGAATTTTCTATTAAATATCTCCAGAGCATTAGAAAATTAAATAAAAAAAGATGGATGAAATCAATAAAGTCGTTCTCAACTCAAGTTATGGCGTGACCACATTCACCTGAAATCCGCCGCTTCCCACCAGCTCTAAAATGCCGTCGGCCGAGCTGATGGTAACTTCAGTAGCTTTAGTATGAACCTTGGAGTCTAAATTAAATTCCAGTTTAATAAATGGCATTGACATTATTATTATTATATTTGAAAATCAAACATTGCTTATAAATCTTTATCAAAATAAATATAAAATATTTTTAGTAAATTATAGAAAACAATTACATATCATAATACCAGTAGCTAATAGATATTTTAAATGCCAAAACAATTAATATCGAAACTAAAAAAACACAACTGTTAAGTACAGCAATATTTCAATACAAAATAATTACCATATAATCAATGAACACCTATCTGTACCAATACTTTCTTGCTCGTAAGCCTAGAGCTATACAATATATCAAAGGAGCTCAGAAAGTTTACTTTCTCCAATGATAAAGATGATATGAAAGTGAATATGAAACCCCATTAATCAAAGTACTAGTTTTTGCTAGCCTCAACAGAACTGACACTAATTTATTACCTGGTAGCTTTCGCCCACATCATATTTTGCTCAGATAAAAAAGCTATAAATATTACAAATCAACAATATAATGTACAGATAGGATGAATAGGCTCATTCATTAAAACTAAGGTTTTGACTGGGTTTTGACCACAGACTTAAGCTCAATTAACATTGCCGCGGAATGGAAATGAAGCGAATGAAAATTGTATACAAGCATAATGAATGTATGTAAATTGTATAATATACAAACTGAATTCGAGCCATACAGGACGTCGCACGTCTTCCGGGGAATCCTCACGCATTCTCGAGAATTCCTCGCTTTTTGGCTTTTATTAGTTTGTATGTTATACAATTGACATAAAGTTCATTATGATATGTACAATTTTGTTTCCACTCCATTTCTCCGAAGCACTTACGATCGTGCCAATAAAACGAAAATTGTATATTAGGTATAGATATTGTGTATTGTTCCTTGAGCAAAATTGTGACGTGCATATAAAGAGAAATAACCCACAAAATTATACGTTTCACAATTAGATACGTATTTTCTCATTAGAATGTCTTCAGCTATATTTTATCAAAATATTATCATCAGCTCCAAAATCAGTTATCAAAAATATAAGTATGTATAACATAACTTCTCTAAAACTTTTTTCTGACACATTTCGACCTGCCTCTGTTTATCTGTTCATACAAGATCTTTGGTTTTGAGATACATCATAGAAAATACATCAACGCATATTTTTTGCGCAATATCTTATAAAAAAAATGCATTTGTGTTTTGTCAATCCAAAATCTATATAATACGCGTTGAAATACTTTTAAATATTCTGTGACCTGTTGTGAGTCAAGTCAGTCAGTAAATTAGGCCGTCTACTACCCCATATTTGCATTGTATTAAATTCCCGTCATAACAAATTGAGGAAAATAATATTGAATAAAATCTATACTATATGAGAAACTATAGCTTTTCTAGACAGAAGTACATGGAGTAGCAAACATTTACAAAGCATTGCGCGTACGCAAAATGAATACAATTGCACGTACAGCCGTGTGGGAATGCTCCTAACGTAATACTAGATAAGTACAATATTCATAAAGTAGCTTAGTACTACAAAGAGAGAAGTGTAAGACATTATTGTTTTGGCTCTATATTATTCAAAATTAACATTATTTGTAGATATTCATATTTCATGGAGGCTAGAATTGGGTAAAAATTTTGTCCTATATATTTCAAGCTCACTGATAGTGAAAAGCTTGTGGTGTAGCATGATTATGTTTTAATGGATGGGCAAAGCTAAGCTACCACCGTCGTGGTCGGTACCTGGATGGGTGACCACCTAGTGGTATTTTAAATCGAGCGGTTCCGAGCTTCGGAAGGCACGTAAAGCCGTTGGTCCACTTGGCCTACTGGGCGGCTTGAAAACTCTAACAGTAGGTTGACCACTAGCCTATCTTCACCGATCCGCAGTGGGCACGCGTGGTGGAGTATCTGCCCATTCCCTTTTACCCCCATTTGTGAAAGGAGGCCTGTGCTCAGCAGTGAGACATTATAGACTGATAATAATACTTACACTCGTAAGTATTTGCGACACTATAAAATAAACCAAGTTTATAATGACAGCGAAATTATACATTCACTGCTCGAAATTTCATACAAAAGAGGTGTTTTCGGCAAATATTTTCTCTAGTTTAATGTTGATTCAAGGCACTGTATTCAATTCAGTAATTATTTAAAAGATAGAAAAGTCAGCATTGAATTTACTATGTCATTTCTCGTATACACCAAAAATGTTAATTATAATTTTTTATATGAAGATTGAAATAATTATTTTAACACTTCAAATGGCAAACATGAACGTTTCTACCTTTAAAATGGCAATACCATCTGCAAGCTGGCTCTTTTAGATTTGAAACGATATCAAATGCAGTGCAAAAGAGGAAAGGATGGCTGCAAGAAATATGAAAAATAGGTTTTTAACATATCCATTGCTGTCGCGCTGTGCCCGAGCTATCGCGCCCGAGGGCGATAGAGACAACTACAGCTTGGACCGATTATACCTATTTAAATTAGATGAATTATTTAATTTTTGGAGAAAATCAAAACCGAGGGACATACAGTGGTACGTACAGATTGCATGGTAAAATAATCATTGCTCTAGTGTCATTATCCAGAGAGGAAACTGAGTATTACGTCTGTATGGAAAAACGCCGCCAGCATTTCCTCATAAAGTAGAAAGAATCTTTGCTGTAAACACTTCTATATGTATGAAATTTCGAGCTTGGACCAATTCAGTGCCGGTGAGCTTTGAACAAACATTTGATTCAAAATCACTATCATTAAAAGTGAAGTCAGTTCCAACATTGACGAAGATTAATGTTATCCATGATAATTATATCATATTACATTTGTAGTTAAACCAACAATCAGAGTGGATCATACCGACAGATGCTCTGACAAAACCGGAATGAAAGAATCGAGTTAACCTTTTGTTGTATTTTAATTTCATGCTAGATGACTCTAATGCTAGATTTGTGCCGCAATATAATAATCACTTTCCTGCTATTGCAATTTGATAACGTTTAGAGTTGAATTGTTATATTCTTAGGAAACGATGAAAAATGTATTGATCCTAGATTTTACGAGGAATCTAATGTTTTCCTAATGAAGCGCTCGTGGTGTAGCATGATTAGCCGTTCTTAATCGATCGGCAAAGTTAAGCTACGCCTGTCGTGGTCGGTACCTGGATGGGTGACCGCCTAGTTGTATTTCAAATCGAGCGTTTCCGTGCTTCGGAAGGCACGTAAAGCCGTTGGTCCCGGTTATCACTTAATTGTGATAGTCGTTAAGCTAGTTGGATGCCTCCTAGGCGGCTTGAAAAATTCCAACAGTAGGTTGACCACTAGCCTACCTCCACCGATCCGCAGTGGGCACGCGTGGTGGAGTATTGCCCATTCCCTTTCACCTTCATTTGTGAAAGGAGGCCTGTGCTCAGCAGTGGGACATTATAGACTGATGATGATGAATGTTTTCCTAGAGATCAAAGGATTCTAAGTTTTAATCCAATCTATACATATATCAGTTAGCTCTAAATTCTAGGATTATTTAGATCGTTATGGTATCAAACATACATACAACTCTTTATAATATGAATGACAATTTAAATAAAAATTCAAATAAAATTTAAAAGAGATTTCTTCAGGGTCGACAACACGCGAGATACCCCTGGTGTTGCAAGCGTCCATAGGCTACGGTAACTGCTTACCATCAGGCTGGCTGTATGCTTGTTTACCACCTTAGTGGTATATAAAAAAAAGTTTAAAAAAATATTTAAATAAAATCTGAGTATAATCAGAAGATAATAGATTTAAATGGCGAACGAAATTACGGGGCCTAAACTGAATGTATTTTTTTTAAATATAGTATGTTCTGTGTAAATATGCTGGCAATTTGTTTTAGAAGAAAATTACTTCATAGAGAACTGAGCGTATATTTCTTATTAAATCTTTTACACAAACAAACATACTTATGTATTTGTATTAATTATAATAATCATGATGATAAGGCATTCTTGTAAGGCTACGTTCGATCGCGAATGTAGGGTGACCTCAACTAATAACTATTTGTTGATTTATTATAACCATGCCGAAGCGTGCTATATGGAACACGAACTGCGCGCCTACGTACCTACAGCATAAATCAGTAAATTCAATGCTACGTTAGAAGAAAATTTGTGACATCATTCAGTTCTTAATGACATATTTTTAATAAATAATGATATTTAAGTATTTTTTTTATTTCATTGTATTTCAGTATTCATAATGTATCGTTCTTGGGATTTTTTAGAATTATTGTAATATATAAAATCGGCCAAGTACGAGTCGGACTCGCATACGGTGGGTTCCGTACAATAATAATAATAATGTTACCTTACTCAAATTGACTGTGAAATTATTAGTAGGTGCAACAAAAAAAAAACAAAAGGAGACGTTTACTCTATGGGTCCCCATACAATAAATTTTAAATTTTATTTACATATAGCGGAAATAGAAATACATATTCTGTGAAAATTTCAAGTTTCTACCTATTACGGTTCATGAGATACAGCCCACTGACAGACAGACGGACGTACGGACATGGACGGACGTATGGACAGCGTTTGGCACCCTTTAGGTACAGAACCCTAAAAAGTAGTTCTGTTAGGTTTATATTAATTACTAGCTCTACGTGACCACTTTCTCGAATAAAATGTACCCTGTGTCCTATTCGAAGACCAATGCCAAAGATTGTTCAGCCGTTGCGGGATGAACTGTTGATTCAAAATCTACATTCGTTTAATAAGAGCCCAGTTTATTAATGTAAATGAAACTAAGACATACATTCAATATTCGAAAGGTAACATACAGGACATAAACGTAACTCAGGTGTATTCAGTTCGTTATCTCGGTAAGGTCGAGTCCGTGCCCTATCGCCCTGCGGCTAGTGTCGGGTGTCACGCGCAAGCGCTCTAACGACATCCGCCTAAACAACATTGTTACTTATCTAAGCTATTACTAGAGTTCAGGAATAAGGATGTGTTAAAAGGAGGTATCTTATCAAAATCAAAAAGTTATTTATTCAGTTTAGCCCTGGTAAGGCACTTATGAACGTTACATACAGTTGAATTTACCACCGGTTCGGAATACACTTAAACTGAGAAACTCAGCAAGCCTTTTTTTTAGTTGTGGAAGATCTTTTCATATTACAGCTTTTTTTGAATCGGTATATAAGAGATCAAACTCTGTATAAGAGAGAGAGGTAGAACACAGCGTTTAGCAGCTTGACTGATGAAGTGTCTCCAGGATACCGTAGCCAGATGTTCCTGCAAGTGAGTAAGGTCGCCAGAGCTCTTCGGGGAGGGAGGAAGGGTCGGTAAAGCGTGAGTGTGTTGCAAGCTTCCATTATGTCTACGGTAACCACCAGGCGGGCGGGCCGTCTTAAGAATATTAAAATCATAGAGTTATAAATATTATAGAGTGATAGCGTTACCAACGTTGCCTTGCACGAAGCGTGCAGGTCGTTGTTTTGGTCAGCGATTCTCTGGTGCTAAACAAATATATAAAAAAATACTTTTTGTTTTATAATAAAAATAATATTTATTGGAAAATCATGTAATAAGCTAAAGTGTAGACGTAATACTCAACGGGAATGTAAAGGGGTGGGGCGACGGCGGCTTGCGCCTAGCTCTAGTGGCTAGTAACCATATGTTGCGGTAATTTTTTTTCAAATTGAATAAGGTATTTCTCAACATACTTATTTACAGTATTTAATGTTATTAAGTCCATTTTTGGGGAATATATATTTTGTACTACCGTTCCTGGGTCGCTTGTCGCCGACCAAAACAACACCCTGTATATGCATTCACAGATATATCGTACACTAGATGATTTACAGTCAGACAAAATGTCGATATATATTCCTTGTCATTTGTTCTGTGTGAAGGAAAATATTACCATATTCGGTATGTTAAATTACAAAAAGCACTAAACAATATCATTGAGCTTAAGTTCGATATAAAATTAATATCAAGCCATAAACTAACCCATTTGTGTCAAATAAATTCCAAGCTTCTCTAATAATGACATAAAATACAATATTTATTAACAATTTTAGGTGACTTTTAAAATACCATTGTATTGAAATACCATGTAAACTAGTTTGTATAACGCCCACTTAACTATTTCACCTTGCACTTATACATAATGCAAACGAACTATAATATGTATCTATGGATATACAGGGTGTGGATACACAAATTTGTATTTTCGGATATACGGCACTTTTTCAAAAAATATTTGTAGTAGGAACATACAGTTGAATTTACCACCGGTTCGGAATACACTTAAACTGAGAAGCCTCACTGCACTGATATATGCAATAAGGTTGGGGCATTAGTGGTTGCTGAAATATACCGTTGTGATAAGCGAACAGATGAACGGACAGACATATGGAAGGAGTGGCACCATAAGGGTTTCTTTTTTACCTTTTTGGTTTGGAACCCTACAAAGTAATGTAGGTAGGTTGTTGGTTAGTTGGTTGATATAGAAATCATCTTGGCAACATCGTTATGTAAAATGTTGCCAAGACATATGGCTCGCACTGTCAAAAAGTTATCAGATCTCATGTAGAGCCAAGCTTATAACTCTACATGCACTTACTCTACAAGCCCTTACATCACAAACTCTACACACCGTAGTCACATTTTACACTTTACATAAAAATGTTTTTGGTGGGATTTCACTTCTTTTTGTAAGTTGCTTATGTTTTTTTTGTTTGAAATTTCCAAGTTTTATATTTTTTTGTTGTTTGTATACTAATACAAGCTTATATACCAAATTTCAGCTTTCTAGGACTTCAGGAAGTACCCTATGAGTTTTGATGATCATCAGTGAGTGAGTGACGAAATCGGGGTTGTTTTTTAGATATCAATAAAATCTAAAGTATAAGAGCTATGTTATTGAAACTTAATATGTTTAATAAGTTCACTATTGACATCATATCCTAAGAATTTTGTTTATCTGGTATAATCCAAACCCAAGTTACGAGGGTTCAAAATAACGACGAAGCGCTATTCCTCGTCGATGGAAATTCTTCTTGGATCGAGAAAAGGTAGGTAGTGCCCTTTCGCTTCGCTTGGTTGTCTTGGCGGGGGGCACCGAAGTGCCCCCAGATATCACGTTTATTTGCTTACAGCTGCCATTGTGACTGAACTATAGGCGTAATTACTATGTACATAAGTTTATTTTTATTTCAGCAATATAAATCGTGTCCCAAAACTCAACGATAAGTAACCAGTAAGTGGACCTGCTCAGGACTACTCGAGAAAAGGGGAAAAAAATCTCAAAAAACAGAAATTTGAATCCTTTGAAAAAAGGGTGTTGAGGCAGTACATTCAAATATAGAACAGAAATAAAATAACACATACAGTCCACCCAGCAGTTACGTCTAATGACCTTTAAACAACTATTTCCACCGACTACGAGAGATTAAGCAAATAATATGCATTGGTAGGGGCGTAGAGCTATAAATTACTCGACAGCGCACAGTGGTTAGAACTCAGAAACTACAGAACTAACCTTTGACTTTAACAATACATTAGACGTAGCTCCACCCATAGAATTGTGAGCGTTTGTGATGTAATTTAATTTTATGTATTTCAAATACATTATGCACAAAATATTTGAAGTATTATAGTTATTGCAACTGTTGTATAATAAGGAGTATTAAAACACGAATGTGGGTTATCACACGAAGCGAAGCGAGTGTGATAATAGTATCACATGAGGATTAATAACTAAGTAATTTTCTGCAATTCTAATATCGAACCAAAATGGCGGGATACGACGTGAATTCGAATAACATCAAAGTTTTTTTTTTATTACGGCGCTGTGATAGTAAAATGCATCTACATGAAAATGTTCTTTTTTTTAAATTCATAAGGATACCACGGAGAATGTGGCTGTTTGATGAGTAAGGAGTGGACCGAAAAAGCAAAAAAAAAGAGTTGCATAATGAAATTCAGTACAACATTATATACTGAAAAGAGAAAATAAGTAATTGCTGAGTTTATTGCCGGCTCTTCTCAGCAAAATCAACCTTCCGAACCGTGCATTAGAGTATTAGAGTTTGACTATTCATAAGTGCCTGTGAAGGCCTATTTGAATGAATAAATTATTTCATTTCATTTCATTTCACTGTTTTGGATGATATAATAGTTACCATGACACCGGATGTTTTAATGTTGGCAATAAGCTAACTGTTTCAGGAACTTTAATAGAGAATTTATAGCATGGGTGTAGATGAAGGTAGATTACAAAGTAACTTTATAAGTGGGTCAAACATGAACTCTTCAAATATACACTATAACTTATCCTTTATTAGTGCATTAGAGTATTAGAGTATTAGAGTTTGACTATTCATAAGTGCCTGTGAAGGCCTATTTGAATGAATAAATTATTTCATTTCATTTCATATAAAATTACCTAAAAAACCTAAGTTAAAGAATTCCATGAGTCAAAAGAATTCTTTAAATAAATTTCAATGAATTTATTTAAAGATTTTAACCGCCGTTGACCACTTAATTATACGCACTGTCAAACAATATGTTAACCAAACAATATTTGTATTGAGTCTTCAAAACAATATTATAATTAATTTCCTTGTCCGTGAGAACGTCTCGTTATGCTTTTAACATAATTATATTGTTCAGTTTTAACGCATGACAGGTAATAATGCACTTAATTTTTCAAGGTACTTATCTACTCATAAAAATATCCGAGATTTATTACATACGAACCGTATCGTGACACCATTAAATTGGTATGTATTATGATTTATGAATATGAAATCTAATGGATTATTTACGTTGACTTATGAAGAATATCATATCATTATTTGTAGCCATAGTATGTCATTGGTTTTAGAAATTATCCTACTAATATTATGAATTCAAAAGTTTGTATTATGTGTAACAGATTTGAATGTTTGGTTCGTAGTTAGATTATAGCCTAGACTAACATATCATCATCATCATATCAGCCTAGGGATTTCCACTGCTGAACATAGGCCTCCCCCATCAACTTCCACTTCGAACGGTTTTGGGCCGCTTGCATCCAGCGGTGGCCAGTGTCTCTGACCGGTCGCCGGTCCACCTGGTGGGAGGTTAAGACTAACATATTAGAAACTTTCATCCGAAAACATTTGATCCTCGAACGCGATGGTAAGACATCTTGATTGTAAGTAGTAACGGTAGACTTGGGACATTAGCATAGCCAGGGGAGTTACCAATTTGACTTTACAAAGCATGGAAGACATGTAAAAAAAGTAAACAATTTAGTACAGTAGCCAGTCAGGCAGGCACTACCTACAAAGTACCCTCCATCATTTCATCCTAACTAATATTATAAATGCGAAAGTGAGTTTGTTTGTTACGCTTTCACACCTTAACTACTGAACCAATCATCATGAAATTTGGCATGCAGATAGCCTATGGTATGGAGAAGGACATAGGCCACTATTTATCCCGGAAACGTGGGTAAAACCGCTGGGGATAGCTAGTAACATAATATTCTAACATGATACGCCCACAAAAAATCACAACAGTCTACCGGCCAAGTACGTCGCGGATTCATAAAAAATAATCAAATACATCAACTAAATATATCCGGCACTCTATGTATATGTACGACACAATTACGACATGATGACCGCTTTGATAGCCGGCGTGAATGATGATCATGTCAAGTACAGTCATGACATCAAGGTGATGGTGGTATTATGGGTATATGAGTGAGCACTTATTAGTGTAGAATTACCATTATATTTTTCAGGGCTGAGAGATACCGAGGACTACATTATTTATTGACTAGCGATAATTTTGTCTGTTATTATTTTAGAATAAAATTACTAATAATTGAAAAGAATTACTTTAGCTCAATAAGAAAGTAAATAGAGACATTTTATATTAATAACTATTATAGTAGTTTCTAATATAATACAATTGTAGGCTAACAACCTAAGTGGTTTTCACCATCATGTTTAAATGTTAAAAATCTGTTGCCGAAAACCTACCGACAGCCATACTTGAGAGCCAGTTACCCGTTAAGTTTCTGTGCTTACCCCCTACAGCTGTATCATCACCTACCGAGAGGGAGTAGTCAAACAGAAATAGTAAACATAATAGAGATTCAGACTCCGAGGTCGGGCAACCCTAGAATTTTTTTAATCGTTATGATTGACTAACTACCCTCATCAAGGCAGAGGAAATGAGTAATTCGTCAGTTGTCACGCGAACCGCAGTTTGACGATACGTTTCCGATATTTAAAGTTATATTTTCGGAACTTAAATCACATGTAATTTTGAGCATGGCACTTTGTACAGAGGTCATTCATGAAGGTTGTTTGACCCCTCTTTTAATGTAACCTCGGAAAACATCTGAAATTATGTATTTTCCTAATGTTTCATAATTGTGGGTTGTGTTGACTTGTGTTACTGCGATTGTGATTCAAGTAGTAATATCTACTATTTCGATTTTTTTGATAACTTAGTGCTAGTGACGTCGAATGCCGAGACGAAGGTCCCAGGTTCGAGTCCTACAATGAGTTCAACTTTCTGTGAAGGAAAATATCGCCCGAAAACCGTAGCATGGTAGTAGAGTACTTTGTAGTACCCACCTGGATGGCTACCACCCTCAAGTTGAAAATCAGTCGCCAAGCACCTATCGGTGTGTTCCGACAGCTGCACTTGAGAGCCAGTTCCTTCTAGGCTTTGTGTGCATACCAACCTCGGCCACACCATCTCTGACCATGGTGAGATTGTGGTCAAACACAGGCTTATACAAAGTAAAACAAGTTCTATTAAATACCTTATAGGTATGCTTTTCCAGCACGGCTATCTTTGTAATAGACAAACAAAATGTGTTCATCTCTCTTCTCTTTTCATATTAGTAGTGTTTTTTCACAGATTAAATAGAACCGTTTCTCAATCGAACATCAATTTGGTATGTGTAACTGAAAATTACCAAACGCTTATCCGAAGTATGACCTTCGTTATAACACTACATATATAATTTAAGTCAATTTTACATTACAAGTAATGACCACTGTGTCTCTACCTACAATTTCGACAAACATATCAAACTACAATTTATATTACGTGTGAGATTCAACCTAGTTATTTGCACTTATTTTTTAACAGATTAGACGAATTTGTGTAATCATATCTGAAGCGTTAATGTAATGAAGATAAGTACACACGGCTACAGATCAAGCTATACATTTCCAATATAAGCTGACCTCTCATTGTACGGAAATCCTATACAATGCGAGATCAGCTTATACTGGAAATGTATAGCTTGATGTGTTACCGTGTGTACCTACAAGATATAGGTATAGTTCCAAGAAAGTGTTTTTATACGACGGAAGCGGTAAACAGCGTTCAGCCCGCCTGATGGTAAGCGGTTACCGTAGCCCTATGGACGTTTGCAACACATGGGGCATCATAACCGACCCTTCCCCAATGAGCTCTGGCGACCTTACTCACGCGCAGGAACACAACATATAGTTATTTAGTGTACTTCCCCAGTCGAGCTGCTCTTTGAGCGAATAAACGCTACGCTCTACCTCTCTTAAAAGATTTTCCGATTACGGAAAAAGTCGTGAGAAAAAAATTGGTCGGTAGTGGTATTTTGTAATACCCTAGTAGCTCTTGAAAAAGTTAAACGCTGCATTTTCCCCATGCGGAATTCGAGAGTATGTATGGGTTTTGTATGTAGCAGTTACGTGACTTTTCCTTAGTTTATGTATTTTTCCATACAAAATAAACTTTCCGCAAGCAGTTCCGCTGACAGAAAGTATCTCTTGTCTAGGTAGCTGACAGCCACCTAACATTGTTTTCTAAGCTGTTCTTGAAAACCACCATCCACCATGCTTACCACCATCGAAATGATCACTTAAAATGCGACATTGTGGTCAATATACATACATAGTAAAATAATTGAAATCTGTTTTACAAAAACTTAAACTGACTTCAAAGTAACTAAAAAGGAAACAGATCCTGACCTGATGACAATGCGACCGAACGAGAAGTGTACCCTTACAAACAAAAAAAGAATTTTCCAAATCGGTTAATAAATAACAGAGTTACGAGGTAACAACCATAAAAAAACATACCACTGAATTGAAACCTCCTCCTTTTTTTGAAGTCTGTTAAAAATATAGAACCACCTTATGCTTTCCTTGTTATTTTACATTTATAATACAACGACATTCCTACATAGCTGATTTGATCTCAGCTAAAGTTCCCAACCATTCATAGCATAATAATGAGCCGGTTAAGCTGTATATAACTTAATATTGGCTTTTGTTTCACTGGCTGACCATTGTCAGTTAATACTTGAATAGATCGCGCTTAGATTATGCACGCGATAACTTTACTGTGAAGGTTGCTTCATAATGAACAAGGGAACAAGGTTTTGACAACCAGAACAGTAATCATATATTTTTGTTGCACTACCCTCACCTTTCACACATCAAGTCGTCAAAGTGTTGTGACAGGTCTAATATCAGTTTTGTTTAACGTTTTATAATTTCGCTAGTACTAGCCTACTGTACACAAGTCCTCAAAATAGATTATTCAAAATATTAGGAATCAACAAGTTTTTGTGTTATTATATCAAGTTAAGTTATACAGACGTTTTATGCATCAAAATATGGCTAGTGATCAAAGAAAATATTGTAAAAATCAACCAAATAAATTTTGATATGTATGCGGATGTTACGAAGTGACATATCTAAAAAAATATGGAAGAGGCAAAAGCAGCTTACTACTCCTATTTTGGATTTAGTATTGGAGATCTTGAAAAGTCATGGAAAGACAGTTTTCCCTCAACTTAGTGATACTAAGCTGAAAGAAGGAGTTTTTTATAGGTACGAAAATAAGAAAATTGGTTAAGGATGAATTGTTTACCCAAAAATTTAATCAAATGGACTACACGCTTGGAAATGTTTTGCAAAGTCATCAAAGGCTTTCTAGGCAATAAAAAATCAGAAAACTATCATCTTTTAGTAAATGAACTGCTTCAGTCGTACCATAACTTTGGATGCAGAATGTAGCTCAAAATCCATTTTCTACAATCTCATTTAGAATTTATTCCTGATAATCTTAGTGCGGTGAGTGATGAACAAGGAGAGAGGTTCCATCAAGATGTGCGAATAATAGAAATAAGATAACAAGGACGGTGGAATCCAGCTATGATCGCCGATTTTAGTTGGTTCTCAAAAAAGAAGATTTAGCGTCGCACAAAAGGCAAAAAAAAGTCACTAACCAAATTAGACCTGTTGTTTTTTAGCTCAAAATAGTCTATAGTAGTGGACAATTTAAAATTAATGCCATTATGTCAAAATTTGTCATGCTTTTAATTTATATAAATTGTTTAAACGATTTTTTTGTTATTTTTTAAATATTTTCAAGGATCGCTGTATCTGTAAATTTAGACCTGTTACAGTAAATTCACTTTCAGTTTCTAGTTATGTTAGGCAATTGTAATCCGAAACAAGTAAAAATTTTTCAGTTGTACAAAAAAGTTTAAAATTTGTTCCCTTGTGTAAGGTAAACTAGTTAAATAACTAGGGCCTATAGGTTAAAATTGTAACCCAGTTTGACGCAAGTGTGCCCAAGAAAATCAGTGACCAGCAGGCTGATTGTATAATATCCTCGGAATCAAAATTGAAGCTGATAATTTTCATTGACGGCGCGTCGACTGCTATCTCTGCGTGTGTGCCAAACCAACCTATGATGAAATCGACTTTAAAAACTGATTACATCCAAGAGAGTTACACAATTGTAGTGCAGGTGCTTGCGCTTTACACATTACTGTATTTTTTGTCAAAGAACAATAGAAATTGTATAGTATTAACGTACATATTCTGCAAAAAGTCGAATTAACATAGAAAATGTTTGAAAAATTTTTTTCATATAAAACGTTCACTCACGTATAAAATTCTGATGTGTGCTAGCTACTTGAAATATTTGCACACATACATATAGGCAATAGAAATAATAAAGAACCATTAGGAGCGTCTCTCTACTTCTATCTTCGTGCAACGGATTTACAACTGCTCGGTCGAAAAAAAAAATATCCTAAATTGTAACGCGCTAATTGATAAAAATGTATACGGGTTTCACAAGGAGACTCCATTCAAGGAAAGCAATAGGGAAGTTATGATGCTTGGGAAAATGCCTGGGTATTTTCAAAATTACATGAAGCTTTATTATTGTCGATAATTGTACCGCGGGGTGGAAGTTTGATAATAAAATTGGAATACAATCAGCACATATAATTAACTGGTCAAAACAAACGAAAATCATTCAGCAATGTATGTAAATAACTATAATCATATTTAACCTAATACATGGCAAGAACAAAGAGCTGGCCAACCTTGTACCGACATTAAACGTAACTAGACAACATATATGAATATAAAACATGCAACCGTGTGTGATTTACATACGGGCTACAGTGCAGGCCAAATGAAAAGGTATCTCGTTTTATTGTAATGGGGACGGCATATTTGCAGCTGCCGTTTAGTCGTATCAAAATCGCTACATTAAATTACTTTGCAATTTAGTTAAGGATTATACCGACTATAATAATTTCCGCCACGCGTATTTTACACCCTGGGGGTAGAATCTTCATACCCGTATTTATAAAAATCTTCAGTGGTGCAGATATAATGAATCTGTGCGGTTTGAAGTGTGTGTTACTATTCGTCATAATTATAATATTCGTCAGTTTGGTTCATCTTTTACAAAGATACTTTGGTATCTTAACTACGGATTGATTTGCGTTTGATTGCAATCGTACCAGAGTACCAAAGTGATGATGAGGTCGAAGATGATAAGCACATACCCCCTTATTAATAAATAAGGCGTAAGTCAGTCTTGTAAGAAACAGGTATTAAGATAGGCTTTTCCCTTTTTGTTTATATGACATTAGAAAGTGACGGATAAATAATCCTAGGTTTAACTATACTTGACTTACACCTTATTTATTAATAAGGGGGTTAGAGACTAACAATGTATTATGGCCTTATTCACGTCATAATAGATAAATAGAAAAAAACTGTATTCAAAACATTATATGTAAATTTAAAAAAAAATCTTGACACATAAAGAACGCTGCGATTATAATGGTGAATGTACAAGCCCCTTAACATCAGATAGGCATAGACTCTATGCTAATACTCGTCACAAAATAGATTGATATATAGATTAACAATAATCTTGACACCCAATGGCACGCTATAAAAATGTTTTGCTTTGATAGATGGAAGATTATCGCTATGCGATTCAAATTGATAAGTGGATGCCTAAATATTTAATAATGTGAAGGTCATATTTATTTGTTAAGCTGTCAATTGTTTAATCAATTATTTATATTTTAGTATAAGCCATTGAACATGGAATTTATTTGCCTTGGGCGAGCAAATTGCGACCTCAAAAAGGAAGGAATTTGGTTAGTTGCGGATGGTAGGATAAATGGCGTGCTTTGGGCGAGTCCTTTTTCAATCAGACTGTTAGTGATAATGGTAAAATGTGATTAGATTCTGAGCTAAATAAAAATATGTGAGTTTACTCTCATAATGTACCACCGTCTATGCCATATAATTCCTTATATCCAAAGTTTTGGATCAGTTGGTTTTTGCAGTTAGATATTTTTCAGAAAACAAAACGTATTTCTAAGTAATAGTAAATTTGTTCTACTCATAAATGATAATACAATTAACTGAACTGGAACGACGGTTAATTCAATTGACTCCATATTTCGGTTAGGTTTACCTTTTTTTTAGTATAATGACCAAGTGTAGTTTATTTTTTTATAATGAGCGCAATATTAATTTAATAAGAACAATTAATACTAAGACATTCATTCTAAAGAGTCATGCTACATCAATCAAATTGAAACTTAAATTGAGGTTACTAACAATAAGTTAAATTAACCACATAATAAATCGTCAAAGTATTTAATTATACGCTCAATTACATCAAGCATGTGCAATGGTCATTAATGTAATGATCTTCATATATCCGGATGTAACAACTGGGTCATTTGACCAGTTCCCAATCTTGCTGTGATCTGTTTATATTTGAAGGCCAACTTGGTACATACTTTGTTAGATAGGGTTGCCAATAATTGATTATATTCTATTTTTTTTTGTTATATTCGTAATTTTGGGACAAATCTTTTACGAAAAGAAAAATTTACCCAGGAAATTTAATAATTTGGAAAAACTGAGTGTTTTTTTCAATGGGATTTTTGACAGTTACTTGCATCTGTTGAGTCATCAATTCATCATCATCATTACCAGCCTATAATGTCCTACTGCTGAGCACAGGCCTCCTTTCAGAAATCAGGGTGAAAGGACATGGGCAGAAAGGGAATGGGCAAATGGCCTCCTTTTTTTTGAAGCCGGTTAAAAATATAACTTTTTGCCAAATACTTTTCAATCTTACATTTAACTGAAATAGTTTTCATTCGGCAACCCTACTCATATTTTTTTTAATTAATGTCAATCTAGATATAATTTTCATACCTACTGCATGCTGATATTCGGGATGACATGAATATCGCAACAAGTGTGGGCAATACAAGTTCTAATCCATATTTGTCTGAACAAGAAAGTTCTGATTGATCGCCTGTCATAGACACTAGCAGATGTAATTCAAGTTTTAGAGATAGATCGGTAATGTATCCAACCAAACTGGTTACCGATACAATTTTGACAGAATTTCAAGGTCTTAATTTTATTAATCCTATTTCTAATTATTCCTATTTGGCTATAATTTATGTCGGGGACTTTGTTATACCTGCATTCCCGGGATAAAATTAGCCTATGTCCTTCTCCATACCATAGGCTATCTGCATGCCAAACATGATGATCCGTTAAGTGGTGAAGGCGTAACAAACAAACAAATTTTTGCAACTTATGCATTTATAATATTAGTTAGGATTTAACATTTTGACCGTTCAGATATTACATATATTTTCGTATTATATTACTAGCTTTTCCCCACGGTTTCTCTCGCATTTCTGGGATAAAAGTAACCTATAGCACTCGGGGATAGAGTATCTTCCTATTAGTAAAAGAATTTTCAAAATCAGCTTTACTATTGATTACTATAAACGTAGTACTTACTTACTAAGAACTTAGAATACTAATGAATGATTATTCACAAATTTTCAGTCGACTAAAACATCAACACAAACGTACACACGGCAACACATCAAGCTATACATTTCCAGTATAAGCTGATCTCGCATTGTATAGGATTTCCGTACAATGAGAGGTCAGCTTATATTGGAAATGTATAGCTTGATCTGTAGCCGTGTGTACATCGGATGTAGTCGATTAGTTCGAGTAGTACGGTTCAAGGGGATATCGATTACGCTATTATATCGATCACGAGCCATATCGAGTGGTGCAACAAAACTATTGTTACTGCGTATTATCATTACGAGTGATGGGGAGTGTTTAAATAATAGAGATTAACTAAAATTTATCCGCTAGAGACGCCACCAGCACTTGCAGTTAATTTTCACTTTATATGTTTTTTTTTTACTGTGTATAGGCCTGTATTTGACCATAACACCATGGTAAGTGATGATGTGGCCGAAGGTGGTAAGCACACAAAGCCTACAAGGAACTGGCTCTCAAGAGCAGCTGTCGGAACACACTGATATGTGCTTGGGACAGACTTTCAACTTGAGGGTGGTAGCCAGCCTGGTGGGTACTACAAAGTACCCTATCACCGTGCTATAGTTTCCTAAAGACGTTTTCCTTCACCGAAAGCTCAAGCTCATTGTAGGATTCGAACCCGCGACCTTCGTCTCGGCATCCGACGTCACTAACACTGAGCTATCATTACTATAATTGGACTGTTTTACAAAAACCTTAAACCGACTTCAAAGTACACTAAGAAGTAATCAAATCCTGATCTGATGACAATGGGACCAAACGGGAAGCGTACCCTTTCAAATAAAAAAAGAATTTTCCAAATCGGTTAATAAATGACGGAGTTATGAGGTAACAAACATAAAAAAAAAAAAAAAAAAAATACATTCGAATTGAGAACCTCCTCCTCCTTTTTTTGAAGTCGGTTAAAAATATAAATAATAATTAGCCAATAATATTAATAGTGCCATCTTGTTAAATGCTATTTTGTATTACACCCATTCTTTAAATAAACAGTCGTTAGTTAATATTGATGCCGATTCTGTTGTAAATCGCACTAAACTAATTTTAGTCACATCACATCTCTTTCTTACAAACATTATTGAAAAAGGATACAACATATTTAAAGCTGTCAAATAAGTCTTTGCCGTCTTCTTTTGCGTGTATTTAGACGTAAACGCAATTGATGGCGACTAAAATGTTGAAAACAAGCATTGGGCTAATTTGATAGGACTAAATTTCTTACATCCTTTTCTTATGCTCTTTGTTAGAACTATAGTGAGATTTAATTAGTTTAGTTGTAAACAACAGATTCAGCATTGTTAGGTTTTTATAAACCTTAAAAGTATTTTAGCAAAGATTGACTATTTGAATATTCTAACAGCAAAATATAAATGTTTCAAGTTTTTTCCTTTTTCTACTATAATATTGTAAGAAAATCATAATGTAGCAGTAACTGATAGTTACTTAACTCTGCCGTATCGTTAACGTGGGAGACCAACTTGATTATCTAAAACTTTATTGTTATCCAAATAGGTACAATGATATTCACATTTGTAATGGCCGATAATCTTTTTGTGCTTAACATTATAATAATTTTACAACTAATCGATAATTATAATTCAGATTTGTATCTGTAACCTTTAATCTTTTAGTTTGTACTGATACATAATTTTTTATATAACGGAGTGAAAGATTCGATAATATAACCATGTCTATGACTGTAATGGAACAATTGAATTTGAATCCTGTGACTATGAAATGATGTAGTTTATTTTCGATTTACACAATTGGCATCTATATATCTATAGCATATAATAAACTGTGATGTGGGAATCGAACCCACTACCTGCGGCACGATAGGTGGAATCTTGACCAGAGTCTTAACCAACCTAAACAGAGTGACTTGCGAACTAAAACTTACCAGTAACAAAACTAGTTTTGGTTCATTACTAAATTAATTGATTAAAAACTAAAGTTAGTTTCCCAACAACAAAACGTCAGCTTACATAGCTAGTTTTGTAGAACCTTTTTTTCAGTGAGCAGAAACAACGTGTAACGGAAAGGGTATATCCCACCAAAAGGGGTGAAGGCTGCATCAGGTTCAGACTCTCTATAAAAGGTTCAGAACAATTACTCAAAAATTCAAATTTAAATTTTGCTACCAAGTTTATTTTTCAATTAAAAGATCTTCCACAAAAAAAAACCTTGCTGAGTTCCTTGCCGGAGTTTTCTCAGTTTAAGTGTATCCAAACCGGTGGTAAATTCAACTGTATGTACCAATGTAACGTTCATAAGTGCCTTACTAGGGCCTAAACTGAATAAATGACTTTTTGATTTTGATTTTGATTAAATTAAAATCATAACCCACGTGTTACCGCTCAATAAAAGTCATTATCCTTTCACGTCACTCACTAATATTATAAAATAACTAGCTGCCCGGCACAACTTCGTTCGCGTGGTGCTACCCTACCTGTGGTGCTACCCTACCCCTAAATACTCTATCTAAACCATCCAGGGAGTTAATTCTACTGTACGTGTGTATGTCACTGAATATGCGCAGATGCGCTGCAGTCGGTATCTAGGTTATATTATCGACTGCAGCGCCATCTGCCGGGCTGATTTGTGAATCAAAACCATCCAGGGCACCAACCAAATGCATACAAAAAAATTCATGCAAATCGGTCCAGCCGTTTAGGAGGAATTCAGTGACATATACACGTGCAGTAGAATTTTATATATAAAGATTTTCTCTCTCACGATCTATGCGCCTACCAACCAAGCAACGAACCTTTCCGTTTTACAACTGGAAAAGGAACAAATTATTATATTTTATAAATTATTAAAAAAAAAACAAAGAACTCATGTCAGCATGCAAGAGACCAACCTTGATCTTGACTCGAAAGTCAACAGTTCCACCCACTCTGGTAACAATATACATACGAAACCAGTTTATTTTTCTCAGAAAATATGAAGTCTACACAAACTCACAAAGGGTAAACGAATAATATGATTCTCATTTTACCATATAAATATATGGCCATCAATAGATAGATTATGATAAACTAATTGTACTAACCATAAAAGAAATAGAACTGTGGCTTGGCACTCAGGGTATCTAGCCTTCACGCCATCAAAATTGCCGAATGAAATGTTACGAACCAAACACATAGCTGGTGTACAAGTATACCATAGCTTTTTTGCGAGAATACATAAAAAAAACTTTATAATAATAATATTGATTGACAGGAGTCTCCTTTTAAGCATTTAAGACGGGAGTTGGGCTGCGATTATTCCATACAAATGTATTCCCCTGTTTTTTCCTGAATAATGCCTCTAGAGTCATATAATCATTTTTATATAATCAATTTCTGCTTTGGACACGTCCCTGTTACTTCCTTTTTTCAGCAACTAATTATTAAAAAAATTATGGCCCTCCAAAAATTACAATAAATGCCCTATTTTTCCGCCGAACTACCAGACAAATTCGAAAAGATTTTAACATAAAAGAAAGTAATAGGGACCTAGATAACCCCTTACTTAAAATCTGAACGTAAAAAATAATTGAATTGACTCAGTTTTCGAGGAGGAAAATGGGGAAAACGAAACGTCGATTTCGTAAAAAAAAATATGAATTAATCGGTCTGAACTGCAGATGACTCTATCGCACATAGCGCATAGCATAGTGGCATAGCGCGACGGCAATAGTTTCTTCAAATACCTATTTTTCAAATTCCTCGCAGCTAGGAACCCCTCTTAATGCCTGTACTAGGAGACTCCGCTCTTCCATAACTATCGCACATAAGAAGATACAAACCAAACAGATTCAGGCAGGTGGTGTATCGTGAGGTTGTATTGTAGGGGAGGATGTCTGTTCGTAATAATGCTGGAGCTGAAGGAAAAGATGGTAAAAGGATTATCTTGATTAATAGAAAAATGTGAATTAAGGAAAACATACAAAAGAAAACAATAAAATATGATGAGTACTGACTACAATATAGGCAGTCTTATCTCCAAAGCGATCTCAACCAGAGGTAACCCTCGGAAACGCGAGTAAAACCAGAGGTAATAGCTAGTTGATATTATAACATCTGAATAACGTATCCATCTTGGAATGTTGTCATTAGCATTAATCTAGAATTTTTATTGTCTTTATTGATATCAATTTATGTAGAACACTTTGAATAAATTACGGTTATTTATATGGTGCATTTTACTGACTTTATTCCATAAAGGTTTTCTTTTATCTTAATTGTTGGAATAAAACTTAATTAAATATATAAGAGCGTAATATGAACATTTTAGATATTTTTATACACAAAAACATAACGACCTACGAGTATCTAGCTCTCTAGTGCTGCTGTCACATTTAGAAAGTTGGTAAAATCGAGGGCTACCGACATCAGGCTTTTTTGTTCAGGCGATGATTTAACCTACCTATGTATATCCGATGTAGATACCTACCAGTAGGGTTTTTTTTACTGTTTAAAGGCCTGTGTTTGACCGCAATCTCACCATGGTAAGTGATGATGCGGCCGAAGGTGGTAAGCACACAAAGCCTAGAAGGAACTCGCTCTCACGTGCAGCTATCGGAACACACCGAAAGGTGCTTGGCGACAGATTTTCAACTTGAGGGTGGTAGCTAGCCAGGCGGGTACTACAAAATACCCTACCACCGTGCTATGGTTTCCTCACTATGTTTTCCTTCACCGAAAGCTCAAGCTCATTGTAGGATTCGAGCCCGGGACCTTCATCTCGGTATCCGACGTCACTACCACTGAGCTATCATCGCCTTAAATGATGACTATGACTATGACCTTCGATCAAATATCTTATGACAGAGGGTTTATTCATATATGTAGGTATTCAACATTTTCCTCCAAAACATCCTTATTGACTACATATTTTGTCTTTCGACCAAAAAGTTCCATAGATAGTTTAAATTTTTTCGATAAATTGAAAAAAATTATTAAATCTATCTTTGTGCACATAGCGTACATATCTTTACGAATTACGGTACAGTAGTACCCAACTGATAAGGCGCGTCGTGAATCTTCGTTCGCACAGAAAAGAAAGATGGCCCCGAAGATTAACGAAAGAATGCTTAAAACTTACAATCAACCTTAGATCACTACTATAAGGTTCATAATACACTGCAGCTGTTAGTTTCATCTCACTCGCATGTCACGCCCCTCCACCCGGCGCGCGCTAACATGGCGGCAGCTGCCGACCAATAGCGGTTTCCCGCGCTTTGAAAATGTACAAAAAGTATCTTCTGCGCAGGTACATCGGTAAGCCATATCAGTTGGGTACTACTGTAACTCCTTGTTTACCGACTTCGGCGTATAAGAAAAAAAATCCTATTTAAACATGAAGACAAGAGGTATTGATCACTTCATGACTCTTCCGCCTAAAATATATCTCATGATATCTAGTAATTTAAGAACAAATTAATCTAATGACTTCATAGGCCTCCACAATAAAAATAGCAATAATAAAATTTTATTTACAAGAGATAAATCCAATATGGAAACTGACCAGTGTGCAAAAGCCATGTGTATCATAATTTATGTATGTCGGTAGTTTAGTTACATAAGCTTGTGACGTAGCACATCACGCCACCTCGAACCATCCAGCCGCCGCCGACGCCGCCGCAGCGCAGAGGGGAAAGTTACCGCCCGCGGGACGCCCGCACACCCCGCGCCACGTGCCTCACCCCGCAGCATCCTTTATAAGACCGCGCACTCCAGTGAGAGAGCACGCAGTCGGCTCAGCGCTATCGTACAGTCAACACATGTCGGTTCGGGTTACCAAATTCGGCTGTGTTGATCATTGCGGTGAGGTTGGTCCGTCTGTACCGAAGCCCTGGTAGATTTACCATCGGGCACCGTCCGCGTCCCCGATACCGTATTCCCTGTGAATCAGTATATTTATCGTCTCCTCGTACGTTACCATTCCCTGGATTGGTGTCCCAGACGGTTCGGGTTACCAAATACGTCTGGTGCCACCTCCCAGGAAAGTGCGTTCAAGGAGCGATTCCCCGTACCGTTTAAAGCAAGATCACGCCGCGCCCTCTATCCATAGTGTTAGAATTAAGAGCTAGCTATAGAGTCTCAGATATATGTATTTACGATTAATAAATCAATTGGCGGCAACTTTGTAATCATTGATTGGTGTTTTCTTTATAGCTCTCCGATAGGTTACCCAAGTAGGAAGGTAAAACTAAGTCCTCCACTGGTTTACCTTAATGTACGAAGTCCGCTTCGTTACATTTGGCGCCCAACTCAGTGAGAACCCGCGAGGTGTCAAATCAGTATATCGTTACATTTGGCGCCCAACTCAGTGAGAATCCACCCCGCGAGGTGCTTAAATCAGTAAAATAGTGTATCGTTACATTGAACACCCATCTTAGTAAGAATCCGTTCCGCGAAGTGTTCAAATCAGTAAGATAGCGTATTGTTACAATAGGCACCCGTTTAGTGAGAATCCACTCCGGTATCACACCTCATTACCTCCCTGGTCGGCCCACTTAACAAACAAGACGGCCTTCGCGAAACCTAGATGGTGGAGCAAGGAAACGTTAAGGGCGGAAAGTGAGCGGTCACGGGAAACCGAGTGAGTGTGTAGAAAAAAAAATCGATGTAAAAACCCCGTATCCGTATAGATGAGCTATAAAGATTACTAATTATTACCAAAAAAAAAAAAAAAAACAGAAAAGGGATATTCGTTCACCTCTTTTGCTTGCTTTATACCGCTTCCGCAGCCTTTTGGCTAATTACATCTTCAAGAACGTTACAATTCCATGGATTAGTGTCCCAGACGGTTCGGGTTACCAAATACGTCTGGTGCCACCTCCCAAGAAAGTGCGTTCAAGAAGTGAATTACAAAGAGGATAAAAAAATATACCTTTTCACCGTAAAGAAATAAATGTATATTGTAACTAGTTGCAACCAATAAAACCGTGAGTAAATAAATATAAAAATCTACTAGTTTCGTGTAAAAATCAAAGTAAACAAATAAAATAAATTTAATTTCGTTACTTAATCTTGTAATAAAAATAAAACCCGGTTAATTTAAATTAAGAATAAAATAGAAACAAATAAAATACATTTTTGTTCCGTAAATTATTGATCCGCGTTCCGTTAAAAGAAATAAAATCCGTCAATAAATTGAACCCATATAAAAATTGAAGGTAAGTTATATAAAGAAATTAAATAAATCCGTTATATATTCCGTAATTTCCTTTAAAAGAAAAACCGTTCCGTTATGGTAAGTTAATAAGATAAATAATTAACATAACCGTCAAATGTCCACAAATTGGATCTATAATTTGAAAAAACCAGAACTCATCAAAGAAATACAAGGAAGAAATATTTCAATTGAGGGTTTAACCGTTGAACAGCTTAGAAAAATCCTAGCAACAGACATCAAAAGCACGAAGATGACAGACAAACCCGAAACAAGTCAAGAAAAGACAACCGCATCCGTATCCGAATCCGAATCAAACTCCGAAAAACCACAGAGTAAGAACATGATGAATCTACTCAAATTGGTAAACAGTTACGGTATCTCATTCGATATACGTAACGAACCGGTGGATTTTATCGAAACGTTGGAAGAAATTAAAACTACCAATGAAATAAAACCACAAGAAATGCTGCAGATACTGCCAAGAATTCTTAAAGATAACGCAAGAGCGTGGTACCGAAATAACCACCAGACATGGTCGTCGTGGAAAAACTTCATAGAAGAATTCAAACTTAGTTTCTTTCCGAAAAACTACAACTCCAAACTACTAGGAGACATAGTAAGAAAACGGCAGAATTACAAACAAAACTTCGTTAGTTACTTAACCGAGATACAAACGTTGATGAGAAGATATGGAAAACTATCAACTTCCGAAGAACTAGACCGCATATATGAAAATATGAATGCCAAATATAAATATTATGTAAAGAAGAACGAGTTCAGCAATCTCTCTGAGTTAATACACCTGGCAAGAGATCATGAAGCAATCTCACATCAAATATATATAGAGAAGCAACCGCAGAGTTATGAAGAAAACTCAAGAGAAAACCAGATAACCGAAACCGAGGAATCCAGTTTTCTAAACAACTATGATAGCAAGAAGTGTTGTTGGAGCTGTGGAAAAAAAAACCATACAACAAAAGAATGCACAGGTAAACGCATAATCTTTTGTAGTACGTGTGGCCGAATGGGAATATTAAGCAAAAATTGTTGCAGAAATCAAGAAACCCGAAATGAAAAATGTACTCAAAGAACAAATACCGTAGGATCTGACGATATAGATGATCCAAGAATTTTCTTAGATGTTGAGATACAAGGACAACAATTTAAAGCACTGTATGATACTGGATCAACAAACTCGTATATAAATGAAGAAGTATATAAGATACTTCCAGAAGAAGAAAAATCCGTCAACCAAGAAGTACATAAAATACAACTAGCCGATGGAAGTAAATTAGAGTTGTCAAAATTCCGAGACATAGATCTAAAGATAAATGAAACAGTATTGAAACACCGTATGTACGTCATGCCAAGAGCAACGCACACAATATTAGGAATAGATCTAATAAAACGATTGAATATGAATATAGACATTCAAAAAATTGATAAAATTAAACCATCAGTAAAAAAATCTAAAACGAAAAGGAAGAAGCAAAAACAGAATATAGTAGCCGATGAATTAATAAGAAATCCGATATGTGCAACCGTTACCGACATAAAAGATTGGTATAAAAAGAAAACCGAAGCTATCAAGACAGAACCGCATATTTTTCCTGAATTTAAATTTATAGAAGAAAACCTTTATAAACGAATCACAAACCCGTCATATGGTACAAAATTAGACTCATCATCCGAATGGAAACTTTGTGTACCGAAAACGAAAAAAGAAGAAATAATTAAAGAAAACCACGATACTCCGACCGCTGGACACATAGGAACAGCAAAAACGTTAGCGAAAGTAGCACACATATACTATTGGCCAGGAATGTTTAGGAACATAGCCAAATATGTTAAAAAGTGTACCATTTGCCAAAAACGCAAATCCGAAAAATCCGAAAATAAAGAAATAATGCAGGTAGATAACCGAAATAAACCATATGACTTAGTGAAAATGAATCAAAGCAGAAAATCTGATTGCCAACAACCGAATTATTATACACAAATAAAGTACTCGAAACCGGAAATTAAACCATTTGCATTAAAAAAGAATATTCCATTATCGGATAAACCAATAAGTTGTTGTGCCATACTCGCACCGAATTGTACAGGACCGTTCAAAATAATTAAAAGAAAATCACCGGTAATAAATTTATTGAAGGATCCTTACTCTAATAGAATAATAACGGCACACATCAAAGATTGGAAAACATGCATCCGAATTATTCCGAATAAATATAAAACTCAATAACAATGAGGGTAAATCATGATAACCGAGCGAGATCCAGAAAGTAAACAATTTTAGAAATACCCTCATTTGAGACAATAAAAAGTTAATATAGAAAAACAATAGAAAGGAGAATAATAATTTCAGAGGAACTTGAACATCATTTACAGCAGTGATTTTTACAGGTAAAAATCTCCATTCCCGGGAGAGGAGTGTGACGTAGCACATCACGCCACCTCGAACCATCCAGCCGCCGCCGACGCCGCCGCAGCGCAGAGGGGAAAGTTACCGCCCGCGGGACGCCCGCACACCCCGCGCCACGTGCCTCACCCCGCAGCATCCTTTATAAGACCGCGCACTCCAGTGAGAGAGCACGCAGTCGGCTCAGCGCTATCGTACAGTCAACACATGTCGGTTCGGGTTACCAAATTCGGCTGTGTTGATCATTGCGGTGAGGTTGGTCCGTCTGTACCGAAGCCCTGGTAGATTTACCATCGGGCACCGTCCGCGTCCCCGATACCGTATTCCCTGTGAATCAGTATATTTATCGTCTCCTCGTACGTTACCATTCCCTGGATTGGTGTCCCAGACGGTTCGGGTTACCAAATACGTCTGGTGCCACCTCCCAGGAAAGTGCGTTCAAGGAGCGATTCCCCGTACCGTTTAAAGCAAGATCACGCCGCGCCCTCTATCCATAGTGTTAGAATTAAGAGCTAGCTATAGAGTCTCAGATATATGTATTTACGATTAATAAATCAATTGGCGGCAACTTTGTAATCATTGATTGGTGTTTTCTTTATAGCTCTCCGATAGGTTACCCAAGTAGGAAGGTAAAACTAAGTCCTCCACTGGTTTACCTTAATGTACGAAGTCCGCTTCGTTACAAGCTTTATTGGATCGCTGTATTTATAAGGTAATATAAGTGGTAAATGAACTGTTATAACATAATTGTCTAAACTATGATATAGGGGAGGCTACGTCACTTGTAGTACTAATAACAGATAGAGTAGAGAGGATATCTTCTCGATATTTGTATCAAAATATTGCGGAAATGTATCACACACGTCACATTGATAAATTATGGAGATTTATTAGTAAAAACCACTTTATCGACAACTACGTTTATGAAAAATGTCTCTCTGCTGTACCTATGAATGTTTGTGTCCTATAAATGTTTTAGTAATATCAAATAGAAGTACCTTAGGGAGCGAGGTTGGTTCGGAAACTCGAAAAAACGCGTTTTTAGATATGCCCAGCTAGATCGATCCCAAAAAACGTTGGAGCCGTTTTTATAACTTAACATATACACAAATATTGCTTGTTCGAAAGTATAGATTATTATTATTATTTTTTGTTTTTATACCACTAAGGTGGCAAACAAGCATACGGCCCGCCTGATGATAAGCAGTTACCGTAGCCTATGGACGCTTGCAACACCAGAGGTATCACTCGCGCGTTGCCGACCCTGCCGAAACCGCTTCACACCCTTTTTGAAGAACCCCATGCTGTTCTCCATTGGGAAAACCACGGCGGGGAGCTCATTCCACAGTCTGAGCGTCCGCGGAAGAAAATTCCTTTTATCACGCACAGTTCGAAACAATTCTGGTTTCAATGTGTGTGGATGGATTCCCCGTCGATGGCGAGTGTTGCGATGTTGAAAGGTAGCCGTGGGCATCAAGTCAAACAATTCCTTAGAACACTCCGTTGTACAAGCGGTAGAACACACATAAGGCGGCAAAGTCTCTCCTCAGACTGTGGGGCTCTAAACCGCTTATGAGCTCGGGATCGTCAACGAACCGTCGCTGAACCGAGTCTAAAGGCCCAAGCTAACCAGGTAACCAGGTAGTAACCAGGAGCTCCCGCCCATAGATGACAGCAGTACTCCATATGAGGCCGGCCGGATTATAGGTAAATATTACGGTTAATGCAGTTTATTTCAGGCTTTTCTGTGAAATACTACTTACCATGTTGAGATTGTGGTCACACTGACCGATTAGTGGTTTTAAGAGAGGTAGAGCGTAGCATTTGTTTGCTCAAAGAGCAGCTCAACTGGGGAAGTACCTCCACCTTATAGGATATCGCAGCCAAATAACAACATTGTGTTTTCCTGCGCGTGATTAAGGTCGCCATAGCTCATCGGGAAGGGGCGGAGTGGGGAAGGATCGCGTATTGCAAGCGTCCATATTGCTACGGTAACCACTTACCATCAAGTCGTCGTCATCGAATAAAATAAAAAGACACTCCTATAAATAGTAAAAAAAAATGCTTAAAAATTGGTACCCTGAACGTTGTTTTAACCAATCCTATATGGATTACACCAAGCGCCACTTAGAATGCAAAAACTGGTGCATTGCATTCATACAAGACCACCAAGTAATCCCAACCTAACAGACCCCACAAATACATACATCTTGTTCAACTGTGAGAACGAAGCGCACAGGTTGTTTACAGATTCGAAGCTGGATTTATGACTCAGCTCCAGACTTAGTCTTGATAGATGGCACGGTTCCAGGAACATGCAATATGGAGTTATAGGCTATTCTTGAGGAAAATAGTTTGTTTATTGTTGTAAAATGCTGATTGTTGGTTGTATGAATGAGTCAATGAACGCGAGGTTGCGTAAGTTTTAGGTACATAGAACTAGAATCAATTACAATACATAATGTATATATTCAGTGAGAAGTTATTTGCACAATAATAAATAAATATTTGGACAAGCAACATTTTTTTTTTCAAATATAATAGTTATTTATGCAACTGTTGTATAATAAGGGGTATTAAAACACGAAGCGAAGCGAGAGTGATAATAGTATCACATGAGGGTTTTAATACCTAATTATGTACAGTTCACAGTTGCATAAACGGCCAAGCCACATATTTTGACTACGGTGTGTAGAGTTTGTGAAGTTAGGGCTTGTAGATTAAGGGCATGTAGTTATAAGCTTGGCTCTGCATGAGATCTGATATCTTTTTGACAGTACGAGCCTTGGCATGTCCTATGTCTTGGCAACATTTTACATAAAAATGTTTTTGGTGGAGATGTTCTTTTTTTGAAATTCATAAGGATAACACGGAGACCTGGCTGTTAGATGAGTAAGGAATGGACCGAAAAAGCAAAAAAAAAAGAGTTGCATAATGAAATCCAGAACAATATTATACACTGTTTTGGATGATATAATGGTTATCATGACACTGGACGTTTTAATGTTGACAATAAGCTGTTTCAGGAACTTTAATAGAGGATTTATAGCATGGGTAAATAGATAAATAAAATATTAGAACACTTCTTTTTAAAATTAAATTCTCCCAAGAAACTAAAAAAATTGTTTGAGACTAACCTCCTTATTCATAATAAAGTTATCAAACGTTGATTAGCTAAAATTCCGAAGTCAAAGAATTTAAAACGTCCACGATGCCTATTTGAAAATCTTTGTCCGAAGTCTTTATCTGACAGGTGACATTTGGTGATCGAAAGAGTGCGACGGGGCACACTATTACACTGATTTAGTTAAAAAGCGATTATGAATAAGGGGGTTAGAGTTTTGAGTTCATTTATTTTTTAACAAAGTACACGTCATTATTAGGAAGACGTAAATAGTTCGTATAACTTTTGTAATAAGAATTTTAACAACCAAATGTATATTTTACTTTGCAGGAAATAAAGGCTTTTTTATTCATATATTAACCATATTTTATGAATCAACAAGGAAATATTATTTAACAAAGCTGTTATGAAAAACCCGACCAACAATTTTATAATGTCTAGAAATGCAAAGCATGCGTAACATAACAATTAGGTAGGAAATTACCACACCATTATGCCCATATACGAGTATTTAACTGCACGAATTACCTGCTTGATCCTTGTCTATGAAATATGACTGGGTCATGGAATAGAGCCATGCTTGAGCCTTTCTTGGTGAATATTTGGCTGAATACCAAATTAAAGGCGAGTATGGCTTTTATAGTAGATGTAGCCCGATATGAGGGGAAACCTACTATAAGGTGGCTCATTACGTGGAAGACAAGAATATATGGTTGTAGTAGCTTCTCTCTGCACTTGCATCCCCCCTTGCTAAGTGACAATTGTATGAATAAGCATAGTAATTATATGGTATATTGTATAAGTATTTTGAAAAAAGCTGTAATATGAAAAGATCTTCCACAACTAAAAAAAAGCCTTGCTGAGTTTCTTGCCGGAGTCTTTTCAGTTTAAGTGTATTCCGAACCGGTGGTAAATTCAACTGTATGTAACGTTCATAAGTGCCTTACCAGGGCGTAAACTGAATAAATGACTTTTTGATTTTGATTGAACCTACATGGGGAACGGCTGAAAAGACGAAGCTATGCATTGTAATGAAATTGAATGTATACAGAATGATTTCTTTACTCTATGATACAGGGTGGCATAGAGTAAAAAAAAATCTACTCATTAATATGAACAACTTTTACTACGGGACCAACTTCGAAAACGAAAAAAAGCAGCTCTTTCTTAAATTTTTGCCGAGAAGATATTGTTTTTTTGTATGAAGCAGAAGATTATTTTGAAATTTTGATGTTGGTGTTACCTTCTAAAGATCTTATAAAAGTCCCGACTGGTTGGTAATAATTAGAGATTAATGCAAAACCATGACGCAGAAAGCTAGTTAACTAACAAATAGCTGTATCGCGTAAATGACTCAAAGTCCATTAACTAAACCACATGCGCAGTGACATTTAAAGTAAACGCGTTGATACGTGAAAACGTTAGTAGGCCGCAACGAGGGGGCCTCTACTCGGCAACCATATAGAGCGTACACAGCTTTCCACAAAACACTGATACTCTCAACTTGGAACATTTATATCGATTAAAACTCATACTTTCTCAGGTCAAAAAGTATCCTATGTATCCAAAATAAATTCTATCTGTGTCGAATCCCTAAGTTTGTGCGCGATGGAGTCACAAACATTCAAAAATCTAACATCCTTCACGTCTCTGTACTATTATACTAAAACTGAAGAGTTTGTTTGTTTAAACGCGCTAATCTCTGGAACTACCAGTCGCATTAGAATAATTTCATTAATAGGAAGCTACATTATCCCCGAATATGTGTAAATATCCTAGATAAAAATGGCTACTATTTATACCGGGAACGCGGGTGAAGCCGCGTGTTTAAGAGTAGTTTATAATATTGGTGAGTTGAGATTATCTCAACTAATATGAATTGCTCTAGGAATCAGTTTCACAAAAGGTGTAAAGACTTTTTTGAGAGAGGTAGAGCATAGCGTAATATTCGCTCAAAGAGCAGCTCGACTGGGGAAGTACCTCCACCTTACAGAATACCGCAGCCAAATAACTTTATGTTCTTTGTGTTCCTGCGCGTGAGTAAGGTCGCCAGGGCTCATAGGGGAGGGGGGAAAAGTCGGTAACGCGTGAGCGACGCTTCGTGTGTTGCAAGCGTCCATATGGCTACGGTAACCGCTTACCATCAGGTGGGCCGTATGCTTGTTTACCGACTTAGTTGCATAAAAAAAAAAAAAAAAAAAAAAACTTATCGGCAATCATTTATCAGATCATTCATAATTTTGTTCAGTTCTATGAAATAATTTAGGTAATAGGATTGAACAACTACACTCCACTGGAATGGTATAAACAGAGTAGTTTTAAAAAAAGACATTGGCCCTGATTCTGTTGTGCACAACTAAACTAATTTTAATCTCACTATGTCTCTTTCTAACAAAGAACATAAGAAAAGGATGTAAGAAAATTAGTCCAATGCATGTTTTCAATATAAATTTAGTCGCCATCTATCGTGGTTACGCCTAAATACACGCAAAAGAAGACGGCAAAGATTAATTTTACAACTTAAAATATGTTCTAACCTTTTTCAATAATGTTCGTAAGAAAGAGATGAGATGTGTCTAAAATTAGTTTAGTGCGATTTACAACAGAATCGGCACCACTATATAGTAATGTTATCATGTTATTGACTTAAAAATCGCATGCCTTTACAAACTAAAATAATAAAAACGATCAAGTTCACAGTTTATATGTAGGCAATAAATGCATGTATTCGATTTCATGGTCCAAATAAAATGCGGTAACGAATGGGACCGGACGTATCGGATGAACGATGTTATACATTCACAATGTATGTCAGTTATTGTGTTTATTGATACAATTTTATATGCATGTTGATTAAACTGTTTTTGGACATAATACACATACTAACATAATAGTATGATCCTACTATAATATTATAAATGCGAAAGTTTGTGAGGATGGATGTATGTTTGTTACTCTTCCACGCAAAAACTACTGAACGGATTTGGATGAAATTTATCACACAGATAGAATATGTTCTGGATTAACATATAGAATACTTTTTATCCCGGGAAAACATACGATCCCTCGGGAATCCGGTTGAAACCTCGCGGGACAGCTACTTATATATCACAAATAGTTTAAACGCAAGTTATAAGTAGGCCATGATTTATCGACGCCATTTTTTTATATTAATATTATTTAATAAATATTGTTTTATTCCTGTGTCTGATCCAAAAGCATTTTTTCTGTTAGATCTAATAATATATTTGAAAATATTTTTTAATGTTTATATTCGAATTTGGTAAACGTATTAAATAACTTACTGCACATGTCATTAAAAATTATAATTAAATACTAAAAATGTGTTTTTAGAAGTTACGAAATAGATTTTGGATTTTTACCATCAGGCGGGCCGAATTTCTACCGACATCATTGCATAAAAAAATTACGGATAAGTTAAGTTTATATGTTTAAAATAATCAACTCATTAGATATTAATTAATGAACCACGAAATGTAATGTATTCATCTATTTTCTATGTTCGTATTTCCATCCACGATCTCCACACAGCTGTCTGCTACGTCATGTCTTCAGTAAACGTCAATACTTTAGTAATGGCCTCACAACTAATAACCATATTGAATGAAAACAGTGGAAAAAAAAATGAAATAAAGAAACTCTTTTCTAAGAAAGAACATTCCATTTCTTTCACAGTTCTTTGTTATTCATAATTTTGTCCAAGTTATAACAATTATGACGCGACGACTCGGCGCCGGCGCAGCCGATGTCTCGCTTTACTTTCACTCAAATCTTCGCTTTTTACGTAATTCCAGTTGTTTACTTAACTTTGTGTTTTATTTCAAGGTGAATATGACTTGTTTTACGTTGTCTGAAGTTAACTGCTTACCTGTAAAAGAAAGAAATTAGTGTTAAACAAAAGCGGATTCGATACAATTAGTGCGTCATTACGATATAATTTATAACAATAATTTACTTAGTAGCTATACATATTATAGTTAGTTATACTATTGAGTTTTTGTTGCTTATACGAGTATATTCAAGTTATAAATTTTTATTAAAAAATTTACGGATAATTCAATTTTTTTAAATAGTATTTGCTTAGTAGTTCCTACTTCATTTTAGTCAAATTCGAAAATACAGTTTTTTGGAAATCAGAATAACTTTTTTTTTGCTAAATTAGGAGGTGTTTTTAAATATTCAATTATAGTCAATCATGCTTTTGCAATAGGATTGCTTTCAGTGTAACTTCCAACAACCGAACCATACAGATAACCTCAGATATTTCCTTCAACACCAATCCCAAAATAAATCCTCTTAAAACGTCATAAATAGCTCACAGTGCCCTACAACCTATATATATCTGGTCATCAGCAGCATGTTAATGATATGTTAATGTTGACAGCACAATGAGTGACGCCATGTCGGTGCGTTGCGCGGGCGTGACGCAAGCTTGAGTGGGCGCATACGAAATTAATACATAGTGACACGCGTGTGCAATTCTATCTATTAATTTGAAGCTTCATAATTATGACAGTGATGCTTCGATTATTTTATCGCTTGAAATAAATATAGCACCTGGATCCAATTTTGCAATGCCTATTCTCTTAATGACAGTCGATGAGTTCAATGTTTAAACTGGATTAGATGCTGATGAAACAAACTGCTAAAGGACCCAGAAGCCTTTAAAGTTACTTGTTCCCATAATAGTATATTATGATATATCTGTGCAAAGTTGGTTATTACACTCTCGGGTCACTTATCGCGTTTTCGCCTCGTCTGTAATTACCAACTTTGCACACATGTATCATAATGTACTATTATGCTTATAAAACAGATGCGTTCGCGGGGAACAGCTATTACCTATTGATTGCCTTTTTTAATTGACTTTTCAGTTCAGATAGTTTTTATACCCATAGACAAGTCTGATTGCCTTCTAAAACACCTATTGTTTCTCAAGAGGTCTCTTATTCACCAGAGGAATATTTCAAAAGTCATCTATTGCAACTGTGTAGTGATTTGAATAACATAACGGGTCTAGTTGACTATTAATGCGTTGCTTATAGAAATGTCGACGTACATGAGTATTGACAGACAGTGGCACGCCTCCCACCAGGTCACAGGATATCCTGGTAACAGTAATACAACATGGGCTCTACCGCGTGTCTTTGGTGGTTATCGTAACGAACACCAGCAATCAGGGCATCTGGTCATCGTCGTACCGCGTCATTGAATGATATCATTAATGGTGTTAACGATTACCACCAAAGATACGTGATAGCCTGGCAGGTAATGATTTGATTGATAAATAAATATGAACTACGTAACGAAGTTTAAGATTATATATTCTTCCTCGTGATGTAAATAAATGAATCCTTCATGTTTTTCATTGTAGATCATCTGAACAAATATATTTTCGAGTCTATACATCGAAACTAATAATATAATAATAATAATATCCTGGGAAATTCCTCACACAAGGTCATCTGATCCCAAACTAAGCAGAGCTTTTACTATGGAAACCAGATAACTTATATAATGTATACTACTTTTTTGTTTGTAAATAAATACTTGTTTGTAAATATATAATTACACTCAGACTCAGGACATACAGACATATTCATGCACATAAATGCATGTCCTGTGTGGGAATCGAACCCACGACCTGAGGCGCTATAGGTAGAATCTTAACCAGAGTCTTAACCAACCGCGCAAGCTGGCCCGTCTAACTACTACAATAATATATACTGTGTCTCAAATAGTCTCAATACACAGTAGCAACTCCTGCGCATATGTAGATTCTCGTTTGGTAATCTATAGCAATAGACATAATGGTGAAAGTAAGTTATCTGAAGGATAAACAATTATGTTGCACACATAACCGGCGGATGCAAAAATGTGAGACCGGAATGCAGTTGGAGATTTAGTAACGAAATTAATGCAAATTAACTATTGCAAAATGGTTGGTATATCCAGTATAATTGTCATCGCTAACTTGGCTAATACTTGTTTTTTTTTTTTTATCTATATAAAATTGCATTTGTTTTGGGACTCGTTAATTATGAATCATGGCTGAAACTTTCTTCGCGTGTAAATAATTTAAAAATAAAATTAGTCATATCCAACCGAGGGACTAACACAGGTAGATAATTCGGTGTTGAAAGTAAAAAAAACCGGCCAAGTGCGAGTCGAACTCGCACACGGAGGGTTACGTACAATAGTAATAATGTTAACTAACTCAAATTGTCTATCAAATTAATAGTAGGCGCAACAAAAAATGCCCTTTAATTTTTATTACTTTTTCATTATTATTACTTGTTGTTATATTGGCAACAAATATACATATTCTGTGAACGGAACTATGTGTACTGAATTTCAATTGCCTACCTATTTATCGTGCACTCACAGACGTATGGACGTAGAGATGGAGGCTTATGAATAGGGACCCGTTTAGCACCCTTTGGGTACCGACGGAACCATAAAAGTAATCTACTGCTAACGATCTGATTACATGAGTTTTTAATCTTTTTCCATTACGATGAATCCAGTTGATAAAGACCCATAGAGACAGTTTTTTTTTTTTTTTTTTTACTGTTTATAGGCCTGTGTTTGACCGCAATCTCACCATGGTAAGTGATGATGTGGCCGAAGGTGGTAAGCACACAAAGCCTAGAAGGAACTGGCTCTCAAGTGCAGCTATCGGAACACACCGAAAGGTGCTTGGCGACAGATTTTCAACATGAGGGTGGTAGCCAGCCAGGCGGGTACTACAAAGTACCCTACCACCGTGCTATGGTTTCCTCACGATGTTTTCCTTCACCGAAAGCTCAAACTCATTGTAGGATTCGAACCCGGGACCTTCGTCTCGGTATCCGACGTCACTACCACTGAGCTATCATCGCCTTAAAGGTGAGGTAAGGTGTAAGGTGAGGTATAGGTACATTACCTACTTCACATAAAAGGTGGTTACTAAATTACGCACAACAAATCTGTACCGGTTATTGCAATCTGTTATAATAACCGTATCAAAGCTTCTTAAAATAATCACCTAAGATGCGTGTTAAACTTTAAATTTTATTGTTTTACTCATAAAATCACGCATAAAAAATGAACATCACAATTCATTTCAAAATAACATCCAGCTACGAATCGTTTCCATAAAGCCCTGCGTTTCCAAATCCGACATTAATATTACTTTTGTATTGCAAATTGAACTTTACTCCTCCTAAATATAGTTTAATTTCCTATCAAACTATCACACAGTATTCTACTCGAAATGTTGCAATGCTAACGACAAAGTCGAAACCAAGTCTTGCGTATACGCACGTTTCCCTTACACGTCGGAAAATCGAAAAGGCATAACGATATTTAAATCGCATTGAAATTTATACCGTAAGTCATATGTTGTTAGGTGTATATTTTAGTAAAATTGTTAATTAAGTATTTCAAATATGTGTCTCAATAATGGTTGACTAATTAGCTTTAAGTTCTAAGAAATGTACTTAATGTATGTTTAAAGTTTCTTAATTAACTTGTTACTGTTAAGGTCACAATCTGTCCTTTAATTTTCCGAAAGTAGCATAACTATAGGTACCATGATATACCATAGACAGTGATAGTACAAATATTGTTATGATATGTAGAGACATTATGCATAAAATTATACAATAAACGCTCGACACGTCTCACATAGTCTGATTGTTGGGAAATCCTCAAAAGGTTACCAATAAGAGGTTAACTTTTGCCACTAAATATCCAATCCATCGCGGTTGTCGAATAGTTAATCGAAGCCTACAATATTTTATAATGGATCAAGAGTGCTTGCCAACAGACATAACTTTTTTTTTCTTTTTTTTTGCGTGGGGAAATCCTCACCCCGAGCTACAGAGTAGGGGGGCCGCGACGAGGCACGTTTGTGCCCCGGCGGCTTCGCCTCCCGTTCAGCAGCCTCCTTCTGGACCATTACGGTCTCACAGAAGGAGGCTACGGCCTTCCACGCCGTATCCCCGCTCAGCATCGCCGACACGACTGCTGGCAGGGAGAGATTCCGTCCAATTTCTTGGACCAGGATCCGCCGCTCGGGTTCCCACTCCACTCATGAATATACACATCTTAGCAAGTTTTCTTTTGATTGCCCGCGATTAAAATCTCGATGCGAAATTAATAATACTAATCTTTAATTCAGATTTTTCATGAAAATGTACGAATACAAAAGTAAAGTATATAAAAATATCAGATGACATAAACATTCTGAATAACAGGAAAAATTTAAGCAGCGCCAGATATATATGCTACCCATTGTACCCATGCGAATTAGATTAAAATACTCTTCTCAAATCAAGAACAATGTTCCCAATAATAAAACGCATTACATTATATGTGTTTGTAATCAAATAACATGATTGATCAAACATAATGATACGTTAACAAATAAAACAAACAAGCTAAGCGATTTTAAATTACTATTACCAAAAAAAAACTAATATTTCCATTGCAGACTATAGACAAGTGGCCGAGTTTGGAACATAGCGTTTGCATGTAAATGACGAAACTACCTTTCGCCGATCTGTTTAAGCGTGATGATCGTTCAATGATCATTACTGTTATTGCATAATGATCGATGATTTGTTATCGTTTATTGATCTAGGTTTATATGGTTTTTTAATGACTTATATTTTTTGTGGAGACCAAAGTAATGGGTTTTCTGTTAGGTAGATTTACACGTTAAAAAGTATTGTTGGTTTTATTCTTAATTATGGTTTATTAAGGAGCCAAATATTCAAAATTCGGTCAGTGTAACTGAGTAGGTAACAAGCATAAGCAGAAACTTTTAGATATTTTTTTTCTCGTATTTCTAATTAGGATAGTAAAGTTTATTATAAGTGGTCAGAATAAACTCATTATCCTGAATAGACCCCTAATATTCCTATTAAATAAAATTTTCAAATTAAGACCCATCTACACTGGGCTAGCATACTTGCCAAAACAATAAACTGAGTAAGGGAATAATTACATACCAGTAGGAAATAAAAATAAAAACTCCATAAACTACATAATAATATGCTCTTGCCAAGATCCCCGAACATAATTCTCCTATAGACAAAATATCACAGCCAATTAGTACCAATATCATGTGCCCAGCGATCAATTGTGTTAACTATTACCTCAACACAGTTACACTGCATGCTAAGTAGGTATGAATCTATGACAGGTTGAACATTTCGCAATCTAATGTTTTGAATATCCTTGCGAAATTTCGACACACAATACAACTGTTATGGTTTAGACGGAACAAGTGACCTATACAAGTAGAAATTTAATTGTTTTAGTGCTTGTAGTAGAGATAGATTTCATAATAAGTATTTTAATTAAACTAGCTCTGGTTTTGTAGACACTTTATTTTCTTTAATTAGTTGATTTAATTATTATGTTTATTGTTTATTTTTTTTTACCTTGAAAATATCACATAACTGTATCCAAGAATGTATAGTTGATATTGCTATACAAGGTAAAAATAACTCAATCAACAATCGCATAAGAAAAATATTTTGTTATAATACGGAAATCAGACGTGGAATTATTGACAGCATTTTTAAAATGTATAACACAACGTATGACGCAAGATTTTTCTGAATCAAATCCTGCGATATAGTTTCTACTTATGAAATATAATTTGGTATAGAATTTATTTAAGTTTATTCTATGTTGATGAAACAATAAGAAACAAAAATTTTACTATGCTCGTTACTCGCCTAGATACTAACGTCGTGTGAACTGAACTTTATTCAACATTTTCAGGGGTGAATTAAAAATGACATTGCTATAAAAATGTTATTGTTTACACCTCATCCATCAAACAACGTTATGAAACTCTTATGAATATTATACAATGTTAATTCACACGAAAATAATTCGGTTGAAGGTACACCTGAGGTCGTGACATGCTGTCAAGGTCAAATTATCGCTCAAATAAATGACACGGTGATAAAGTTACTAAAACAATAGGATGGTTAGACGGGTTATTATCACCTTTATTGTCAGAGTTGAATGGTTGGTTAATGAGGTACGTTAGTTTGATAGAAGATTAGACCTTCTTAGAGACTTTGCGAGTGTTCAGGTCAAGGAGATGAGGAAGAACTAGAAGACGGGCCAGTTGGCGTGGTTGGTTAAGACTCTGGTTAAGATTCCACCTATCGCGCCGCAGGTCGTGGTTTCGATTCCCACACAGGACATGCATTTGTGTGCATGAACATGTCTGTATGTCCTGATTCTGGGTGTAATTATGTATATTAAGTATGTATTTAAAAAACAAAAAGTAGTATATGTATTATATCAGTTATCTGGTTTCCATAGTACCAGCTCTGCTTATTTTGGGATCAGATGACCGTGTGTGAGGAATGTCCCAGGATATTTATTTTTATTTAACTAATTTACGTCTCTCTTATGTAAATGACTACGATTCTTATCATATCTTATTTTTTTTTATTGCTGATCGAATTAGTCGAACGGCAAATTAAAAATACAATTGACCCTGCCCGCATTGGGTGTTTTAACAGGACTTTCCCAGCTTGTATACTTATTATTACTTTGGTCAAACTCAAGACATTTCTGCGCCACATTAGCATTAGGTCTTAAACTAGGTCTTAACGAAATAAAAGCCGGTTTAGACGATACCAGTCCACATGCAACTTGTCAATATGTATGCGGTTTAGAAAGTATCCCCTAATTAGGTGTGAACCGGTGACACCACTGTTGTATTCAGAATGTTTAAGCTTCAGAAATTTGACTGACAATTAGCCAATTATAGATATATTTTCTAGCAAAATTTTTGTATAATTAGTGTTAGAAAGTTGAACGGAACTTTCTTATAACTAATAGGTAAAATGAGAAATGTAAAGTATTCTTTTAAGATAAACTTCAAGAAATCTTATATCAGCAAAAAGTGTAGATTTTTGTAATAAAATCATTTATAGTTTTACCAATCATGTAAAAATCTTCTATACCTACACATAATCATTACAAAATATTAGACAGATAATTCATCTCGATAGGTAATAAAGGCATTTATTTATAACTGTGTTGGAAAATAAAACATTCATTCGAATAAAAATGCATTTAAAATAAATATTAGTAAATCGACGAAACATAGACTGCATCATTTTCTGAATAAGAAAAAGTAATGAAATGAAAGCGCTCGTGGTGTAGCATGATTAGCCGTTCTTAATCGATCGGCAAAGTTAAACTACCACCGTCGTGGTCGGTACTTAGATGGGTGACCGCCTAGTGGTATTTCAAATCGAGCGTTTCCGTGCCTCGGAAGGCACGTAAAGCGGTTGGTCCCGGTTATCACTTAATTGTGATACTCGTTAAGCAAGTTGGATGCCTCCTACGCGGTTTGAAAAATTCTAACAGTAGGTTGACCAGCTTATCTCCACCGATCCGCAATAAGCATGCGTGGTGGAGTATCTGCCCATTCCCTTCCACCCTCATTTGTGAAAGGAGGCCTGTGCTCAGCAGTGGGACATTATAGGCTGATGATGATGAATGACATGAAAAATATTGAAGCCTGAATAGAAATAAATTGTTTAACAGACTCTAAATAAAATGGTATATAACATTTAACCCGCAGTTTAAAACCTCAATGAACAATTGATCTCAGTCCTTATTGTTCTCATGATTGTTTCTAATGATGTCATGGTAATTGTATGTATATTGTTTACTCGCCGCTGATTTAGAAGTGCATTTAATGTTTGTAAAGGAACCGACTAAAGTATTACAATAATAACTCCCACCTTACAAAATACCGCAGTCAAATAACTTAATGTTGCGCCAGGGTCGGGAGGAAGGGTCGGTAACGCGTGAGTGATGAACCCCGTGTGTCGCAAGCGTCCATATGGCTACGGTAACCGCTTACCATCAGGCGGGCCATACGCTTGTTTATAAGAAATGAATTGACGTATAATCTAGTCTTTGTTTGTTTTCCATCGTCGGCTGTGACGATGGTAGTATCTAAAAACCTGCCATTAGTATTTTTTCCCCTTGAAAAAACATTATTTCGGAGAAATCAAGCAAGACGATTATGAATATATTCAATAATCTTTAGGTACATAATGGTCAGTAAGATAAGTGACGGCAATCAGTAGATTATGCGGCGGAATATCAGCAAAGGTTAAAGCCAAAGCCATTAATTCAAAGTCGAAGTTACCACAGATTCGGTAGCCATTAACTGAAAAGAGCCGGCAGGAAACTCAGAATGATCAAAGGGCCAAAGTGTTCTTATACGTCAGTTAAGACACGGTTATTCCGCAATAGCACAGGCAATATAACCCCGCGCATGCGCACCGCCCGCAAATTCCACAAGTGCCTACGCGCAACTTTACTCGCCATAAATTAAGCATAAGTAGGTGCTTTAATCATTGCTTAAGTTAATACGTTGAGACACCATATGGCTATGTTCTCTTCGTCTTCATTTAAGTTGATTAACAAATTAGAGAGATAAGTATTAAAAACTGGCATTAATCGTGTGTTTTTTATACAAATAATTCGGCAAACATGCATACGGCCCGCCCTGGTGGTAAGCGGTTATCCCAGCCCTATGGACGCTTGCAACTCCTGGGTTACGAGAGATGAGCTCTGGCAACCTTACTCATGCCCAGGAATACAAACTTGTTAGTTGGCTGCGGTATTCTGTAAGGAGGAGGTACTTCCCCAGTCAAGTTGCTCTTTGAGCGAATAAACCATAGAGTTAGGAATAAACGGTGGTATGGTACGCTCTATCGCTCTTAAAAAATACTCTTTTCTCTCTCTCTTTGAAAATCACCTTGGAAAAGATTTAGGACGGCTACACATTAACTACACATTTCCAGTATAAGCTGATCTCGCATTGTATAGGATTTCAGTACAATGAGAGGCCAGCTTATATTGGAAATGTATAGCTTGATCTGTAGTCGTGTGTACACGGTATAATCTAATTAATATGCATAATGGTATGTACTGGAAACATCTGTTACAAGATTCTATTATTATAATGAATATGTATGCATGTTTGTTACTCAATCACACCGTAAAAGATTTTAATGTTTTGTACATAGACAAATTATTCCCGGTTATGATCTAGCTGCGTACCTTTTATCTGGGGGCACGGAAGTGCCCCCCGCCAAGACAGCCAAGCGAAGCGAAAGGACACTACCTATCTTTTCTCGAAGCGCTTCGTCGTTTTTTTGAACCCTCATAACTTGGGTTTGGATTATACCAGATAAACAAAATTCTCAGGATATGATGCCAATAGTGAACTTATTAAACGTATTAAGTTTCAATAACATAGCTCTTATACTTTAGATTTTATTGATATCTAAAAAACCCCGATTTCGTCACTGACTCACTGATGATCATCAAAACTCATAGGGTACTTCCTGAAGTCCTAGAAAGCTGAAATTTGGTATTTAAGCTTGTATTAGTACACAAACAACAAAAAAATTATAAAACTTGGAAATTTCAAACAAAAAAAAAATTTAAGCAACTTACAAAAAGAAGTGAAATCCCACCAAAAACATTTCTATGTAAAATGTTGCCGCCAAGACATATGGCTCGTACTGTCAAAAAGTTATCAGATCTCATGTAGAGCCAAGCTTATAACTCTACATGCACTTACTCTACACGCCCTAACTTCACAAACTCTACACACCGTAGTCAAAATATGTGGCTTGGCCGTTTCAATACTACAGGAACTATTGAATAACAAAAAAGTAATTAACAGTGAATAATATTTTTACCTTACTCCCATGTGACGGTAGCGAAACGGCCACGCCACATATTTTGACTAAGGTGTGTAGAGTTTGTGAAGTTAGGGCGTGTAGAGTAAGTGCATGTAGAGTTATAAGCTTGGCTCTACATGAGATCTGATAACTTTTTGACAGTACGAGCCATATGTCTTGGCGGCAACATTTTACATAGAAATGTTTTTGGTGGGATCACGTTTTATTGTATGCTAGAGTCGTCAAAAGGTATTTTTTATGCCACTAAGGTGGCAAACAAGCATACGGCCTGTCTGATGGTAAGCAGTTACCGTAGCCTATGGACGCTTGCAACACCAGGGGTATCACTCGCGCATTGCCGACCCTGAAAAATCTCTTTACGCCCTTTTTGAAGAACTCCATGCTTACTGACGGTAACAAACAAACTGACTTTCGTATTTATTATATTAGTTAGTAGTAAGATTGAACTTTTGCAGTTATCTAAAACTAGTGCAAATTCAACGTTGTTCTTTTTTTTTCAAATAAAAGACGAATGAAATAAATGGCAACATAGATAGACCAATAAACATAATTGTTAAGGACACAGGAAGTAAAGGTACAAAATGATTGAATAAAGACAAATAGGTTGTAAATCTGTCGCAAGGTGCAGCCGATAATGCAACCGGTTCTAAGTACCACCACTTGTCAGTGGAAAGGACGGAGCTGAGAACTTTATATCGAGGTCATGTATGGGCATTGCGGCTTTGGTAGAGCTAAGCATATGTCTGTAACTAGCTATTTTCCGCGGTGTCACCCGCGTTCTCGGTATGAAAAGTGGCCTATAATAATCGGAGATAACATAGCTTACTATTAGTGAAAGAATTTCCAGAATCAGATCAGTAGTTCCGGAGATTACCTCCTACATACTAAGTTGAGTGATTTGAGTATGAGTTTGAACTATGGTCACATCAGCACTTTTCATCATAATATTATCGTCAAGGTATTCATGATAATGAGAAGCGCTCGTGGTGTAGCACGATTAGCCGTTCTTAATCGATCGGCAAAGTTAAGCTAACACCGTCGTGGTCGGTACCTGGATGGGTGACCGCCTAGTGGTATTTCAAATCGAGCGTTTCCATGCTTCGGAAGGCACGTAAAGCCATTGGTCCCGGTTATTACTTAATTGTGATAGTCGTTAAGCTAGTTGAAAAATTCCAACAGTAGGTTGACCACTAGCCTACCTCCACCGATCCGCAGTGGGCATGCGTGGTGGAGTATTGCCCATTCCCTTTCACCCTCATTTGTGAAAGGAGGCCTGTGCTCAGCATTGGGACATTATAGGCTGATGATGCATGATAAATAAAAAACACGGTCATGTGCGTATAGAATCACGCACTGTGAAGGATCATAGTCGGGATGAACGTCCACGACTTAAACTCAAAGTAAAATATAAACAGAATAACACAATTATTATTTATAATTTAAAGCACATCTTCACAGATTCCATTGTAGGTAGGGACTAAAAACAGCTATAAATCAAGTCTAACCTTCTGTATGTTCAAGGCTGAAGTTGAATTTAGTTGTAGGGCTAGAATTTAAATTTGATGAATACCTCATATTATGAAATTAAATGAAATTGATATGAAATATGAAATAAAATATGAAAAATATTTTATTTCTGCACGCCATTCGACGCGGCGACGCATAAAAAACATTGCAACTAAGGTTGTAAACAAGCATACGGCCCCCCTGATGGTAAGCGGTTACGGTAGCCTATGGACGCTTGCAACACCAGGGGTATCACTCGCGCGTTGCCGACCCTGCAAAAATCTTTTCCCACCCTTTTTGAAGAACCCCATGCCTGCATTCCACAGTCTGAGCGTCCGCGTTAGAAAGCTCCTTTGAAACCGCACAGAGACCATTTTGGTTCCAATGTGTGAAAATGGACTCTCCGTTGATGGTGAGGTGCGATGGTAAAAGGTACAGACTGAGTCAAACTTATTGGCAGCTGTGATATTAGGCGCGGAACGCTGCGCAGGAGCGAAAACGAAGATATGCGGTACATTCGAGATGACTGTACACACGGCAACACATTAAGGTATACATTTCCAGTATAAGCTGATCTCGCATTGTATAGGATTTCCCTGCAATAAGAGGTCAGCTTATATTGGAAATGTATAGCTTGATCTGTAGCCGTGTGTACCTGCGCAAAGCCGGCTTGCAGGGCACTTCACCATTGGTTCGGATTCTAGCAGTGGACATCAAGTTACACAAATCCTCAGAACACTGTTTGTTATACATACATGCATAATATAATAATATATAGGGGTGCTCTATGAAACGGTTTAGTTTCAATTCTAACGTGGATGAAACTGCAGGCAATAACTTGTTTTTATAGACCTGTGTTAATAGTTATTACTAAAGGTCAAAAGTTAGTAGCGACGTTATATTTGACGCAAAACTAAAATCCCTTCTAAACTTCGCATTCAAATACTTGAGATGCCATTTAGTTTTTAGTGGGTAGATAAACAATGATTTAATGAGCTATAGATTAATTGTTGCGCAATTTTGTCGATGCAGTGCTTTTTGTTATGAGCCGTAATAACATTAAATGTTGTTATTATGTTCTTGAACGAGTCAAATTACTGCTGAAAAATGCATTCTACGTTTAAGGAACCTGTATGCAAAATTCAAGTCAGTTTCTTCTACAATATCTATACTAATATAATAAAGCGGAAGAGATTTTTTTGTTTGTTTGTTTAAACGGGCTAATCTCAGGAACTACCAATCAGATTTGAAAATTTATATAGGCTACTTTTTGGGGAACTAGGAACGTGGGTGAACCGCGGGGGGTGTTTCTATAATCATAAAGAAATTTGGTATAACAACTATCGAGCTTAACTTACTACGTATAGAGAAGCTATCCTAAACTAAGGTTATGTCCCAAATTTTTTAGAGTCAACACGTAATCCGAACGCTTTTAGGAATACTTTTCTCGCAAACAACGTGATTTTCACGGCGCTTACGCGTTTCGTTCATCGTTCTACGACATCAAGGGTGGCCGGATGGCCTCACTTGAACCGAAAATAGTCGTGATGTGTGGCGTCTTCTCTATACGTAGTAATAATAGCTCAATGATAACAACTCAATTGTTTCAGTCACATCTTTACAATTTTAATTTAGATATTAATCGCTATTGAAAATATATATAAAATCTATTTTCTGATATCCCAAAGATAAACGATGCAATTTAAAGGACATGCATAATAATAGCATCGTAATAAAAACAAATCATGAGATTTTGGTTTATCAAGTCAGTTCACATTGAGAACAAGTTATTTGACATCCAGCATGCAGCGCGTCTGAGCGGGTCTGAGCGGCAAATTGTTTGAAAGCCGTTTACCTTTTGTCGTAATTTAATTTAATTTATATTTTCCGTTATGTTATACCGTGGGAGTCATTATTATGTGACTCATATTGTAGACTAATATTATTATATTTAATTTTATATAGGTACAGGTAGATTATAGTCTGATATGTAAATTTTATTATAGCTTTATTGTAGTGTTACATTTCATATTCTTGAATCATATGTTGATTTTTTTTCTACAACTAAGGTACGAGCGAGTACGGCTTACCTAATGGTAAGCGGTTACCATAGCCTATTGTTGATTAGTCACTCAGTAATCATGCTTTTAATCATTATTAGTAGGGTGACAAAAGTACAGTCTACGCAGCCAGCCGCGGCAAAAACAGTCGAACCTGAGGCAGGGGAGTAGTAAGTCACTACTATACGATATATGTATGAATGCATCTATATGCAAACTGCTCAGGCTTTGCACAAGGTAATGTTATTTACGCTATCACTCTATTAATATTCTGTCTCTATGGGTAGGAGTATCAATGTATTTCAGCAGCCGCAATTGAGAGCCCAGAGGCTTTAATTGCATACTATGATGAGATTATGGTCAAAATCAAAAACAAAAAGTATTTTTTTACACCCTGGTATGGCTCTTGAAGCGCTCGTGGTGTAGCATGATTAGCCATTCTTAATCGATCGGCAAAGTTAAGCTACCACCGTCGTGTTCGGTACCTGGATGGGTGACCGCCTAGTGGTATTTCAAATCGAGCGTTTCCGTGCTCCGGAAGGCACGTAAAGCCGTTGGTCCCGGTTATCACTTAATTGTGATAGTCGTTAAGCTAGTTGTATGCCTCCTAGGCGGCTTGAAAAATTCCAACAGTAGGTTGACCACTAGCCTACCTCCACCGATCCGCAGTGGGCATGCGTGTTGGAGTATTGCCCATTCCCTTTCACCCTCATTTGTGAAAGGAGGCCTGTGCTCAGCAGTGGGACATTATAGGCTGATATAAGAATAATAAGAATAAGAATAAGAATAATTTATTTGCTAGAGACATGGTGAACATAAAGATGTTATAAAATATAAGTAAGCACAAAACATGTTTCGTCGTTTGTAACGACAGGCAAAATATACATTTGATGACATGATGATGATGATGATGATGATGAAGGCTCTTATGAACGTTATGCACATAGAGTTGAATCAACACCGGTTCGGAATACACTTAAATTGAGAAGACTCCGCTAAAAAACTCAGCAACCAACATAAACCCATACAAAGTATTTAAAAAATCAAATAGGGTTTTTAGAACGAACTTCTCTAGTACCATATTACCTCAATGTTTTACAGATTTATTTATATATCACCTGCTTATCGCATTAAGTATAATATTAATTTACTTTTATAAAGGGGCTAGCAAACATGTGCCAAGCCCAAAGGTGTGGCTGCATCAGATCTAGATATATTTACACAATGACCGTATATGGTAGAACTGGGTTTTTGTCGGGAAACTGACTATTTATACTGATGACAAAGCAGGGGCACGACCTGATCTAGATATATGAAGGTTGATCTTGATATTTATCAGACTCAGATTAGATCAGCGTGATTTATATGTAATTGCTTGAGTCATTAGTGTAGTGGTTAATGAAACGTCATTTTAGTGATCAATACTACAAATCTAGATCCAAAATGGGGTTGTTTGCAGACTTTGTGCATAAAAAAACAAAAAAAAAATTGGCCATTAACCATTTCATGTATAGGGTATTAAGTATGTGTTGTTATAGCGGCAATAGAAATGCACATTCTGTGAAAACTTCAACAGTATACATATTACGATTCATGAAATACAGTCCACAGACAACGGAGGCTTAATAATTGGTCCCGATGGCACCCGTTAGTTACGAAACCCTTTAAAAGATACGTACGATCCACGTCACAAAGGATAATCACTTAGAGATTCAAATGAAAACAAAGAAAATGCAGAACTATACCGCAAAATAAGCATGACAGTCCATATACGAATAAACGCAAAATATTTTATCCTTTCCTTTGTGTCCTTAAAATTATATTGATAATATCGCCTCTCCGAACCGCAGGCTATATTTGGCAAAACCTCTACTTCTGACTTGTTGCGACGGTGTTGGTATATCCTTACATAATATGACTTGCGTTGAGTTTAACCAATTTCTCTCCGTTAATTAGCATGCTTATAATTTATTTTATTATTAATACTTTTTTAATGTAAACAATAAATATCCCCAGTTCAAAGGTTTCCACAGAAGTTGCCGCCCACATTAAATATCATTTCATTATGAGTAATATAAACAATACCATTAAAATAATAATCATCCTTTACCAATGTTTTATCGAATACATAATACATTATTATGTAGATAATACACCCACCAATATAATAAAAAAAAACCTCCAACAATTAAGATCAAAACCGCCGGAAGACATAAATCGACTATTATCGTATTATTAAACAATTATTTCAGAGCATCGTTCAATGATTGCAAAATACAGTATGATATCATGGAGGTGAATGAACTATTAGAAAGGTCCGACTTTTTAGCCCCAAAATCGAATAACGACTTAACTGACCGAAGTCATAAAATGGCAAAATTGCAATATTACGGATATAGTTAAGGATATTTTTTCACATGTGGTGTAATTTGATAAGTGGAACACGACACCTAAATTTTCGTACGTATGGAATTCAATATTTATATTTGTCGCAGAACGGATAACCGATGGAGTAAACGAGTTCTTGACTGGAGACCACGCACAGGCAAGCGAAGTGTGGGACGCCCCCTCGCTAGGTGGACCGATGACCTGCGAACCTTGGCGGGCGGTGGGTGGATGGATGCGAAAAGAGGAGGACCGGAAGATGTGGCGACTACTGGGAAAGGCCTATGTCCAGCAGTGGACGACCACAGGCTGATGATGATGATGATGATGATGATGGAATTCAATCAGACCTATGTTTTGGGATTTTTCTAGATGGGTGCGAAGATATTTTTGCTGAGTCAAATGAGCCCAATTTAAATTTTCCTTTGCCTGGTACACGGAAGGAAAACGACTACGTGGTCGTTCACCAACTAAATGGTCCGATCAAGTAATTGCCAGTTCCTTGCAATCGCAGTTGCTAGGCTTCACCTTTTGTCGCATCATCACTTACCATCGTGAAATTGCCGTCAAACACTGGCCCACAGTAAAAAGAAACATTAGAAATTTGAAGAATTTAATAAAAAAAATACTCTTTCAGTTCAATGAGCTAAAATAAGACATAAACACAAAACCACAGGCGCTCGTGATTCAAAAGATGACCAAAGATAACTCGAGCAGAAAAACGTTGCGATTATTGTTGAAAAACCGCGACCGACCGATGCGGTAGGAAAAAATGCTACCAAACGGCACGCACAGGTCTACGACCTCAATATACAGCTAGCAGCTACCTGCTGCAATATTTATGAAAGTTATCAAATAATATTGTGTTGATAGAACATTGCTGAGTTATAAAATGTCATCTGAACAAGGCGGTGACCTCTTCATAAAAAGCTATAATGAAAGGAAAGACAAGCTTATATGTCAAAGTCAAAGCCAAAGCCATTTATTCAATTTAGGCCCCAGAAAGACACTTATGAAGGTCACAGTTACTGAAGTTACCACCGGTTCGGAATTCGGCCTTCAACTGAGAAGAATCCGGCAAGAAACTCAGCAAGGTTACATTTTTTAAATATTTTTTGGACAATCTGACTATGTTTGTCACCAGGAAAATAGATGTCTATTCTTATCCCAACAAGGAGAGATTGCAAATCTGAAAGAAACGGTGGGTCTACGCTATGCGAACTGAGCACGAGCCGAGGCGCTCTTCGCTCGTCGCTCACGATGACAAGTGTGGACTTACAACATGCCTACAACAAGAGCGCGGTGCGAATCCCTGTTTCATCAAAAAACCGACAATAGACCTTTAGGTTTCGAATGGTATTTATCAGATCTCCAGTTGATCATTAAACTTGAAAAGACCATAAAATACAAAAATAACACACGGTATTACAATATATCTTACTAATTAAGACAGATGAAGTGGAAATTTCGAAATTGGGAAAGCCTATAACTATCATAGCAATGATTTCTAGAAACTGTTACAGCATTGTACACAAGATTGTATTACGACCATTTTTACTCAATAACGCATCAGTTTTTATTTGAATAAACAACTGTATACACCATGCACGTAATCTCGACACAAAGAATTTAAAACCATTCCAATCGCCATAAAAGGTTGATTGTTGCCATAAGTCCCACGCAACGCTAGCGATCTAGACATAAATGCCTTCCATGGGATACATACCCATAAACCGAGAGAAAGTAAGCGCTCGTTACATATTGCGTCTCATTCTTGTTAATCCGGTACTTTGAGGTTTTACTTTCAGATAACGTGGTTTTAAGATGGATATTATCTAAATGATTCATGAGCTTGCTTACATCCGCTGTGAGTTGTGTTTTCTCCAAAAAGCTGCGTGGTGACGATGAATCATTGTTAGTACCCGCCTGAATAGCTACCACCCTTAAGTTAAGGAAATATCAGTGTTCTTGTTACATTTGAGAGCCAGTTCCTTCTAGGCTTTGCTTCCTTACCAGTTTCGCTAACATCATCTCTTACCATCATCTCAAACAATGTTTTACTACATTTATAAAAAGTACCTAGGTGACCGAGCTTTACTCGAAATCTCGGAAAACCGCGTTTTCCCAGGGATGAGACATAATTATCTGCCTGCCCCATTCCCAATCATTTGGGGTCGGCGCAATATGTACGCTTCTTCCATTCGTCTCTTCTATCCGCGTAACGCGTGAGTGATGCTCCGTGTGTTGCAAACATCCATATGGCTACGGTAACCGCTTACCATCAGGCGGGGCGTACGCATGTTTACCGACTTCGTGATATAAAAAAAAAGTTTTTTCTTCTTTGTTAACTACATCTTACACTCAATACATCCACACTTTCTTCGCTTTTTTCGTTCGTTACTCTCTGACTACGACTTTTTCATTTAGTTTCTTTTCATTTATTTATCTTTTAAGCGTTTTATATTTTTTGACTGGTACAACATTATTTTAATCGTGTGAGTTAGCTATACTTCCGTAAATTGAATATGTTGTTTGTATATTCAAAACTATAATCCTACCTGGACACATCAAATGCAACAATCTTATGTACCATATTCTGAGACACAGCAATTTAAACACTACGCTAATTGTTTTAAGAGTGATTACAGCATAAGATTACAACAAAAGATTCAGCACCACGTGCGATGTCGGTTAGAAAGCGGTCGTCCTTGTAAGTAAAAGCAAATCAGAAGGTGAAAGTGTTCGCCTTGCCGCAGGGTACACTCATATTATTTAGGGCTATTATGGCCTGATTTAGGATATTAAGGCCGGAATTTTATAAAAAATAATGATTTTTAGAGATGTTGCAATACTGTATTTTTATACATCGATTTGAGGGTCTTTAGTACTTTCGGTCCACTCTTTGTTCGGTCCGCGTACCGAAAAGCCTAAAATGTTGATATGTCTTAATTTGTAGGGGAAGATTCGGTCCGCAAGAAACAAATGCTCTAAAGGTCATTCAAACACAAAAGTTTAGAAATTTTACCCGTCTGCGATAGTGCTAAAAGAGGGCAATATTTTAAAAAGTCTTTTCAACAATTAAATAATCGTAGTAATTAAGGAATAAAAAATGTTTTTCTCTTTTTTTCAATTTCTTCATTGGATCATGTGTAGTGCTGGTATGGCGGGGTACATATGTTGAAATTCTGTCACCAACCACCTTCTTGCAAGACTACTTGCTTGAGAGCCAGAATCTTTCTCTCACACATGGCTTTGTTTCAAAATATTTTCCATCCCCTAAACGCAGATCAAACCGCGGGGCACAGCTAGTTTCTAATATTTAAACTTGCTCACTGAAGCGATAGGTACTCTAAAGATAGACTTCACAGGCAGAGATCTATTATGCCATTCACCTCCACTGGGCACGCCGCGTACCGTTACATCAAACATTGAGTATACAAGTTTTCAATATTATGTGTCAAAACAAAAAGGTCAACGTTCAACATTTGAATTACTTGTTTTATTTGGAGTTCATAGATAACGGGGATTGAGACAATGTTTATTATGTTGGACTATTACGCCATATTTATTCTGAGAAACTCGATTTTTTTTCTCATAATTTCAAGATTATGATTAGGAATGTCGAAGCGCTCGTGCTGTAGCATGTTTAGCCGTCTTAATCGATCGACAAAGTTAAGCTATCACCGTCGTGGTCGGTACCTGGATGGGTGACCGCCTAGTTGTATTTCAAATCGAGCGTTTCCGTGCTTCGGAAGGCACGTAAAGCCATTGGTCCCGGTTATTACTTATTTGTAATAGTCGTTAAGCTAGTTGGATGCCTCCTACGCGGCTTGAAAAATTCCAACAGTAGGTTGACCACTAGCCTACCTCCACCGATCCGCAGTGGGCACGCGTGGTGGAGTATTGCCCATTCCCTTTCACCCTTATTTGTGAAAGGAGGCCTGTGCTCAGCAGTGGGACATTATAGGCTGATGATGATGATGATGATTAGGAATGTCATACATAAGTAAAGTTCGTTTTCTCTTTAGTAAGTAGGTATGTCTATTAAACTTGTTCACTCCTTTATCACAAACATAGTAGATACAAATTATAAAAAGACAAATAAATAGTAGGGCAACCAATTCAGGTGACCTAATCTTCTTCAAATAACCTATCCTACTGCCCTCTGTCAGTGATCTAAAGATCATGGTCGTGATGGCAGTTTTAAATGTAAAAGATTGAAAAAGCCGTTTTCACACAACAATTTTAATCACTGACCTCTTCCGCAAACAATTATTTCCCAGCAATATTTTTCAGACTTATCATAATTTTTTGTATTACTCAAAATAAGTTCCTTAATAAAATTTGTTATAATAATATTTGTTTATGTTTGCGGAAGCGTCGAGTTTCCGGCGAGCGTCGCGGGCGCAGCACTCAACAATCGAAAAGTTCCGCGGTTTTTCTACCATCTTTTAATTACTACAAATTTACGTTAATTAAGATAGTTAAATAGCTATATTTGTTATTAGCCCTTTGTTTGGGATATATAAGGAAGGCTTTACAGTTCCGCAAGATATTTTTTTTTATTTTTTTTTTCATCTTGTAACGGAGGGGAGAGTTTCTGTCGCAGTCAGATTCTATCCGATCCGATCTATCCGAAAAGGGGTTACTCAAAAATTCATACCAAATGTCATAATCAACGTGTCACCACTCAATGAGGGTCATAATCTTTTAATTAGTATAAAAGTTTCTGCTTCGCAATCTCGTGTGCCTAGTACCAAAGAACTCGTGTAACTTGTATAACTTTAACTGCAATTTTATTGGGTTTTTTTACTCACTTAACTAGCAATCACCTACCTACAGTATCACCAACATCTCCAAAGGAATTATATTTTCCAAAGTAAAAAATTTTTTTTGTTATACCTCAATATGACAATGTTCATCCGAACCTATCCAACTGATACTGCGCAATGGAGTTGCAAATATCCACACAAACATTTTGATCTATACAAATTAATATCTCATTTATTATCTATTATACCTATTTCCTATTTGGTATAACACCAAAACAGAAACGTGCATAAATAATTGAAAACTGTTTTACAAAAAACTTAAACCGACTTCAAAGTACACAAAGAAATAATCCAATCGTGATCTGATGACAACGGGACCAAACGAGAAGTGTACCCTTCCAAACAAAAAAAAGAAGTTTCCAAATCGGTTAAAAAATGATGAAGTTATGAGGTATAACAAACATCAAAAAAACACAACCGAATTGAGAACCTACTCCTTTTTTTGAAGTCGCTTAAAAAGTAAAATCCTACATTATTCCTTATAGCTTGTTACCTCGCAATAAGTTTTCTTTAGAAATTTTCCTACAAGTATTTTATGTATGACAAAGGCGGCAAAATATTCGTAAATACTGATCAAGCCACCAGCCGAAAGACTCGAGGATGAGATACGCGCACGCTGCGTATTAAATCTTGGATGTATTACCTTCAAATAAATCAATGTATGCTGTATGTATTTGGCTGAGAGTTGAACTTGAAACGTGACATTAATTTATATTGAGTACCATTATTAGTGAGATCGAGAAAATACAAAATAAAAAGATGAAGTTGAAGTTTTTTCAATGTTCATGTTGATCACAAATTGTCTTGATCTGTAAATAGATCTAGCTCGACGCTTCTGGTTAGTCTGGATCTTAGGATACGTCTATTATAAGTAAAGAGGCATTTAAAATAAATAATTATCCTGGGACTTATATTTCAGACATGGTTCATCAACAGCCTATGGATATCCACTGCTGAACATAGGCCTCCACCATTGACTTCAACGGTTTTGGGCCGCTTGCATCCAGTTGTACACAGCGACTCTGATCAGGTCGTCGGTCCACCTGGTGGGAGGTCGTCCTGCTCCGCGCTGTCCAGTACGTGGTCGCCACTCGAGAACCTTTCTTCCCCATCGATTATCGACTCTTCGAGCGATGTGGCCCGCCCATTGCCACTTCGGCTTACTAACGAGCATGGCGTACGAGCTATGTCCGTCGTTTTCGTTCTCCAACGAATGTCCTCATTGCGAACCCTGTCACGTAGAGACATTCTGAGCATAGCTCGTTCCATAGCTGAGTGACTCTGAGCGTATTTATGCGGCCAGCAGTAAATAAGCAGACATGGTTATCTGATCCTAAACCAAACAGAGCTTAGGGAAAATAGTACGTTAATTAGCCCTAAGCTCTGCTGGTTGCAAAGACTCCAATAAATCCTGCGACCACTCCATAGCATGTCATCATCAATCGAGCACTTTTTTCCCCATTGGATACATTACAATGGGAAGGAAAGTTCTCTACGCTCTACAAGCAACGTGTATTTTGCCACATCCATATTGTTTGTTTGTTACGCCTTCACGCCTCAACTACTTAACGGATCAACATGAAATTTGGCATGCAGATAGCCTATGGTATGGCAAAGGAACATAGGCTACTTTTTATCCCGGGAACGCGGGTGAAACCGCGGGGACAGCTAGTCCGCTATAAAACAGACTGTTTAAATAAAACGAGATAAATGACAGTCACAGATGTAACGAAACGTTAAAACTTTATGATGTAAATTGCAAATATATTGCATATATCTATTTTACTGTTAACAATTAAATTTTTACGACAAACATTAAATCGTTTGTAGAAATAAACAAATGGAAATTGTTTTATCTAGCAGGTAGATAAACTCATCTTTTTGAATTGGAAATGTCTTTTCTCCTCGACTTAAGCCAAGCTTTATTTTATTCTGATTAAATAAAGATTACGTATATTTTGTACTAGCTTCTACCCGCGGCTTCGCCTGCGCAGCCTACAGGAAACAAATGACATATTTTTCTTCAACAATAAAACAAAACCAAACAACTTCATCCCCCTTCGAGAGTACTAAAAACGCTGAGACACGTATAATTTTATAGTTAGGATAGTAAAAATAATCTTCAAATAAATAAACCTTGAAAATGATCTCACAGGAACACATTACATGGATAAAATGTATGGATGTGTTAATCAGGAACATATTCTATTTCTGTGCCAAATTTCATCCAAATCAGACTCTTCATTTCAAACACTTTATATATCAGCTATATTAAAAATTGATGTTTGTTTGATCGTTTGTTCATCATTTTTTGTGTTCGTGAATAATTCATTCGATTGAGTTAAATTGAAACCTGATTAAAGAATTTTGGTGTAATATACATATAATTTAAATGATTGATGTGAATTTTATTGAAAAACATGAAAAAAAATTCATCAACTCGCTTAGCTACAACTAAACACAGAATATATTTGGGAATGATTCGGGTATTAGAGTGTTGTACCTCTGGACTTCTTGTCATATTTTCTTGACCATTGAAAATATAACTAACTCGATTATTATCGTAGTTCTATAAGTAAGTTTCACAATTGTATAAATTAGAAATGATTATCAATCCATGGGAATGAGGACTGCGATGATCCGACATAATGAAAATGCACCTTTCATCAAACCGTCTTTTCATAGAAAACTTGCAATTTAATTCGCTACGCTTACATTACTTCCAGTTAATGAGTTATTGATAACTTAAGTACCTATATAATAAGTTGAGTAGATTACGTTCTCACGGCAAACTCAACTAGTTTTATTATGATAGTGGAATCAAGATTTCAAATCAAGTTTATTACTTAATTGCATTTATATTATTAGTATGTGAAGTAGAGAGTGTGTGATTAAGCAACCAATAATAAATAACTCTTTTAGGCTTTTTGTGCTTAACACACATCATATATTACAAGAAAACTGAGAGAGCAGCTCGACTGGGAAATTACCTCCACCTTACAGAATACCGCGACGTCCCGTTCAAGCGGTCCGAGCTGCCATAAGTAATCCGACCGTCTCCAATTACTCGTAACTCGTAAAAGTCCGTCCCCTTACTCCTGCGCCTAAACTACTAACTGCGGGTAGACATTAAACTACTGCTGCTGCAGTACAGGGACCCAATTCTCAGCCACTCGAATTCATCACTCGTTCGAAATAAAGTTCGTACTTTTGTTGAATGTAAATCAAGTTATGCTATTCTGACAATTTCGAAGACGCCATTTTCTCTCATTTTTCGAGGAGTAGCGCTCGAACTGCTTCGACTAGTCGGGACCGTTCGAAACGTATTTCGAATGCGAACTATTAAACGTCAAACAGTTAGGTTGTCATTTGGAAACGTAATGACAGATAAGCGATATAGTAGTAGTTTTAGGCGATGATAGCTCAGTGGTAGTGACGTCGGATACCGAGATGAAGGTCCCGGGTTCGAATCCTACAATGAGCTTGAGCTTTCGGTGAAGGAAAACATCGTGAGGAAACCATAGCACGGTGGTAGGGTACTTTGTAGTACCCGCCTGGCTGGCTACCACCCTCAAGTTGAAAATCTGTCGCCAAGCACCTTTCGGTGTGTTCCGACAGCTGCACTTGAGAGCCAGTTCCTTCTAGGCTTTGTGTGCTTACCACCTTCGGCCGCATCATCACTTACCATGGTGAGATTGCAGTCAAACACAGGCCTATAAACAATAAAAAAAAAAAAAAAAAAAAAAAAAGCCTAAGGATTTTCGTTACGCGCAGCCAATATTTTTTCATATTCATTTATAATTATTATATAAAATTGATTATCTTATGAATTCCGGATATATTAAGATATAAAAAGTGTAAAACGTTGTTTTAAATATTTTAGAGTCATTAAATTTTTTATTTATGATATAACATTATCGCGTACGATAACAAAACGCAATTATCAAGTGAAACGAAAAGCATTGTGCAATTTGTATCTATCATAATGGCAATATTTATACCTTACACTCGAACTTAGTTCGATTAGTGTCGAGAATACAGGAATCGAAAAATAGACTCCGCCCCTCGGAATTTTACTGTCGAACTAGCACTCGTAATGCAAGTTCGATTCGAAGGCTAGTTCGAGGGAAATGAGAATTGGGTCCCTGATCAATTACACAGTAATAGCTCAACGCATATGAATAAAAGTTGGCACAAAGATCATTATCTGATTTTTTGTATACATAGATTACTCTTTATTATGAACGCACGGTCAAATAAAAACGAAAGTAAATATAAAGAATCGACAAAAATACTACTTTATTGAGAACTCGTTAGCCAAGAACACGTGTATAAAATGTAGGTGAAATAATTTTAAAACTGGTACCAGTATAAGTACTTGTGACAAGTTACATCACTTAAACGACTCCATGACGAAACGTGGTCATCGATTCTGTGTCATCGCACTAAAAACATAAAATTAATTTATTCCAGCGTACCTTCGGAGATAGAATCTCATTTCCATAACTTTTACTTCCTATAGTTATCTAATGTAATAATTACTTGGGACATAATTGAAATAATTAAAGAATTCATTGTGTAACTACCAAGCTGATTGATTCACTTGAGTTGGAAATTTGCTGGACATTTTTTATGACTTCTTTAATAGTTTAATTCAATATATTATGATAAATTTTGAGAGCTTTTATCTTTGCACTGGGGATAAAGTATATATTTACTATTAATAGGCTTGTTGGCTAAAAATAAAGACTATATAAACTTAATTGATCACAATCCAAACCACAAGACGCCGGGAAAATTTTCACCCGTACGTTGTTGATATACCGAAAATACGGACACAGCGTTTTGCATCCTCATTTATAATGCGGACAGCAAGGGAGTGGAACTTGGTTCCGGCGTCTGTTTCCAGACTCATACAATCTAGGAACTCTCAAGGCCAGAGTGAATAGGTTTCTTCTGGGTAAGCGTGTTCCATCTTAGGCTTCATCATCGTCCCTTATGGGCCAGAGACCAAACGCAAAACCATAATATAAAAATTAAAAAAATCGCACTGTAGCAAGTGACGATGTGGCCGAAGGTGGTACGCATACAAAGCCTAGAAGGTACATAACTGGCTCTCAAGTGCAACAGCCAGAACACACCGGTAGCTTACCAGATAAACGAGTCCTACAATATACCCTACCACCTGCTATGCTATGGTTTCCTAACGATGTTTTCCTTCACCAATAGCTCAAGCTTTTTGTCGGATTCGAACTTTCGCCACGTCTTTCAACGCCTCGGAGCTCTAAATGAACTTGGCCAATCTTTTTAGCCATAATTTCTTACATTTACTTTATTGCATTTTAATCTCCCACGAAAATCGTCATGAATCTTAAGTGAATACCTTGGCAATACGAAGTCCATTAGTGAACTAAACAAAGTTCCTGACCCTTTCTACATAAGTAAACATTACCAAAAGCAAGATCAATCATTTGATAAGCTATTTCAATCAATAAAGAAGCGTTGACTGACCCTGATGTACTTTACAAATAATAATCATCTATAATGGACCGTTTAATCTATGGACAATTCAAGTGCAAACATTAACAGATTTCTCGTGGTTAATGTGTATGAATTACGGATGTTATTGTAATGTAGCAACACTAAAGATTTTTTAATAATAGTTCAAGATGAATGTTCGCTAGCGGAAGCAAAATATTTTTTCGTAATTTTTTTTTTCTTAGCTTGACGACCTTTTCCAAAACTTTTCATAACGTAGGCCACTAAGAAAGGATTTTTGGAAACTCTATCCCTAAGGAGATAAAAGAGGGGATCGCAAGTGAAACCGCTGGGTGTAAAGCTAGTATATCTCATACCTTCAAACGAGCAATTCTTGTATATATGTATAATCTGAATCTCGGAAACGGCTCTAACGATTTTCATGAAATTTAGTATGCTGGGGGTTTTGGGGGCGATAAATCGATCTAGCTAGGTTTCATGTTGCGAAAACGTCGTTTTATTGTGTTTTCAGGCAATGAAATACGAATACCTTCGTTTGTGAAACAAACTATTACGATTTACCAAAAAAAAACTAGTAAAGCTCGGTCATCCAGGTACTAGTATATTTTTTTTTTCATTGGAAAATGCATTATCCTGTTAACATTATAAAAAAAAAATTCGCTTTATTATATTATTATATTATATAGATAACTAATTAAACTTATGAAAACAAAACAACATAAATAACACACAATATTATAATATAACCAACCCACCGTGAATATCTCATGAAAATTTAATCTGCTTTTTTAAAGAAATCACTGGTCTACACTATATTGAAAAACCAGTAGATATAACTAACTTCCGTCTTACTTCGTGCCTTAGCATGCCTAAAGCATTTCCACGTCATTAATTGGTTTTTTATCTGCTTATGAATTCAAGACGTTTGTTAAAACAACTGTCAGAAAAATGGTTAAAAGGAGCAGTTTGTTTGTGGCAGACAGTAAAGTAATACCAAACGTAGCGGTTGTCTATCATAATCATAAGTAAATAATTAAATTAAAAATGGAAAACATGACATTGAGCAAGAACTCTTGGAACTTCACAGGACAACGTGAGTTTTTAATTTAGAATAGTTTTGATACGCTATATTGATATCGTTTGAAGTTCTATCGGTAAAGCTTTACATTAGGTGACAACTCCAAAAGTTACGCCCATTTTTTTAGATAGTTGGTGTCATGTGTATTGTATATTTGAAATCGGGAAAACTAGGAAAAGTATAGGAAAAATATGAAAGTCAAGTCAAGTCAAAAAATGAATATGAAGTCTAAGTTTCTGTTGAAATGTATTGGCATATTTTAGCGACATTCGGATATCAACGGCTCCGGCGCTGCGGGAAAAGCAGTCTCTTCGCCATTGCGTAACAAACTACAGACATCCATACCCGCCTTCGCAGCTTCGGCCAGCTCTCCCTCCGCGCCTTACTTGTTTTTATAAAGTCGGAGACTGCTCTCCCTCCGCGCCTCCGACTTTATAAAAACACTCTAGGAGTGAGACAGACAAGTACTACACGGAGTAGGGGTTGGCAGATTCTGTTTTGTAACAGTATTTATCAAAAGAAAACATAACAACAGTAGGTACACTACGCTCGCGCCGCGCCATGTTACACGTATTTCATTTGATTCAGCATCAAAGAAGAAATGAGTAAGATATACACTAAAAACTGGACGGAAATCGAAAATTAAAAAAAAAAAAAAAACATTTCCTAACGAAATCCTTTGGTAAATATGTTTATAAGAGTAAGGTACTTCACCAGAAAAAAAATTGCGCCGATACTCGTCGTCACCTAATGTAAAGCTTAGCGGTTCTATCTTCTAATGGTGAGTTGCGGCAGCTAAACTTGAAATCGATTTTTATTTTTGGCGAAGTGTGCTTACTAACTTTGACCTTCTAGGCTTTGCGTGTTTACCAGCTTCGGCCACATCATCACTTACCATGGTGAGATTGCGGTCAAACACAGGCCTATAAAAAGTAACAGTAAAAAAAAATACCTCATGACTATCCGTATTATAAAGAAAGTGCGCAGATGTTTTTTTTTTCTGGAAGATGTTAACTAAAAAAATAAAATCTGAATGAAAAAATTAACTGAAGTCAGCTCATACTTATATACTCCTTAGTATACAGGCTACTAAATCTTAGTAAGCCTGAAAAAGGTACCTACTCCTTCCCTAAAAATATTTTTTGTTTCACAGTAGACTACGTAAACCAATGGTTGTTGATGGACTCCCCAGTACCAGTGTTCCTCATCTGGACCTCGTATCTGCTGTTTGTCCTCAAAGTTGGACCTAACGTTATGAAGAAAAGACCACCGCTTCACTTGAACAATATTATGATAATTTATAACGCAGCGCAAGTCATGGTGTCTGGATACATATTTTACTTGGTAAGTAAGTATTTATAATGTTTTATATGTATGTAATTAATTTTTCTGGGTATTTTTTTACACTCGACCTTCTAATCCCAAACCAGGCAAAACTCATACAAAAAACCTAGTAAACTACTAAAATAGTTATGCACAAATATTATTGTTCTGTGTGGAATTGAATCCACTAGATAAAAACGTCTCAACTAGGACCAAAGGACAAATAGGACCCAAAAATGTGACGATTTGAACATTTCCAGGGTTGCAGAGTAATGCTGTCTCATGGGTTGAACGCAAAGTGTCCATTGGGATCCGAGGACACATTAAAATATGTAAGTTTAATATTAAAAATTCATTTATATAATATACACACTACAACAGCATGGACAAAACATGAAGTTTTACAAGCTTTTATTTAACTTTCTTTGAATCATAATCAAAAATATTGCATGCCTGTTTTCAATTCAATGTGTTAATTGAATTGAAATATGTTGCTAAGATTTAAAAACATTTGATATTCCATACAAATGACCACAACTCCTGCTGAAAATACACATGTGTTAGTTGTATTCATATTCTCCTAATGTTTTTGTTTACTCAATGACGCCGCTATAGCTTAATTAATTTGAAAAGCACGCTTGGAACTTCACAGATCATTTTTTTTCTAATATCTAAAGACAATTCTTTAAATTTCAGGTGACGACCCTCCACTACTTCTTCCTAGCTAAAACAATAGAGCTCCTCGACACAGTATTCTTCGTTCTACGCAAGAAAGACCAGCAGGTGACCTTCCTGCACATCTACCATCACTCGTATATGATGCTATCAGTCTGGTTCACCCTCAAATATGAGCCGTCCTACACGACAATCTTCCCTGGAGCCCTAAATTCCCTCATTCATGTACTCATGTATACTTACTACGGATTGTCTGCGTTCCCCAATATGGTGAAGTACTTGTGGTGGAAGAGATATTTGACTACGTTACAGTTGGTGAGTTGGAACATGAAAAATAGTCTTTTTTTATGTCATTAGGTTGACGAACAGGCAGACGGTCCACCTGATGGTAAGTGGTCACCGCCGCCGATGGACATTTGCAATACCAGGGGGATTGCCAATGTGTTGCCGACCTTGAAGAGCTCTTTTTATACCCTTTTTGAAGGACCCCATATCGTAGTGCTGAGGGAAAACCGTAATGGGGAGCTCATTCCACATCCTAATGGTCCGCAGTAGGAACGTCCGACTGAATTGATTATGTAATAGGTTGTTATTTGTAACAATTTTGGGGCTTTCATAAAGAGGAGCTTATTAGCAGACTTTTAGTTTAGTCCCATAGCAAAAGTTGTTATCGAGTAGCTTCATGAACTTAATATGGTTATCATGACTCATTAAAGTATCTCATCATTATCATCTGCCTGCCCTGTTCCCAATAATTTGTGGTCGCAATATGTACGCTTCTTTCTTTCGTTTCTTCTATCCGTCATACCAGCAACCACTACTTTCTTACCCATACCATCTTTCACACAATCCATCCATCTCTTTTTCGGTCTTCCTCTTCCCGTATATCCATCCACGTCATATTCATAACTATTTTAGTGACTAAAGTTCAAACCTGTATGTAATTAAATAGTATATCAGTTATCTATAGTTTCCAAATACCAAGCGTTGCTTTGTTCGAGATCAGTTGACCGTGAATGGAAAAATGCTTCATAATTGCAAGCATGAATAAAATTGATATATTCCAACGTTACTACCATCTACTTTTACCACATTGAAATAATGAATTAATAACTTTCGCCGTTAATAAAAGGTTATAAGCAATCCGAAAACTATCTGCTATTACAATGTAGATGAGTTAACAAAGAGAGAGATAATAGCACTTTAGTATTCACAAGTCTGAGCACGTATCGATAGTCAATTATAATAGAACAATATTTATGTAGATAATATTAGTAAATTTGTTTTTTTTTTCAGATTCAGTTCCTGGTCATCTTCTGCCACGTCTACATCAGCTTAGTAGCATCAGAATGTCCGCCTTCTCGCATACTAGTGTATCAAATGTGTGCTAATACAGCACTGTTTCTCGGCCTCTTTCTTGATTTCTATATAAAATCTTATTGGAAGAAGAAAAATTAACTTATCAACGTTTGAAAATTGCAAAGAGAAATACAGCGAGAGAACGATGTAGATTGTATGGGAAAATAGTTATTGGATTTTGGGCCTACACATTTGGAACTAGGATGATGATGATGATAACGGTTTTGAATACTAAATACTAGTAGGTTATTATTAGTAATTTATTTTCTAAGAAGGCTGTCCACCTTATGTTATATAACCTCCATTGCCGTCCTTTCCAAATACTAGAAGACAAAGGGTGACAACTTCAGGGTACCTAGTAGCTAACCAAGCAACCGTATTATGATTTTCTTACAATGTTCCATCATGGAATGCTCTTACTCCTATCAGGATTCGAACTTACAACCTTTTTCAAGGCTACCAATGTCACTAACAAACTACAATGACTTGCAGTTTGATTGTGCTCCAGACATCATTTTCTTAAACCGTTTGGAATAAGCAATTTCATCATCGGAATCCATAAAATCAAGGACCGTCATAGGTCAATAGAGGGCCACCTGCCGTGGGATATCGATACTCAATTTCAAATCGATTCATCGCTAGAAAGCATCGAATCGATTCGATACGGTGTATGGTCGCTTTGATTCGCTGCACCCTATGCGTTGTGTGCTAATCAACGCACACGAAAGCATAATAATTCCACGATAAAATTTATATTTTATAAGAATTGCTCGCTGAGTGACTCTTTATCACTCAGCGAGCTATGGAACAAGCTATGCTCGGAATTTCTCTACGTGACAGGGTGCGAAACGAGGACATTCGTAGGAGAACAAAAATTACCGATATAGCTCGTAGACTTAGCAAGCTGAAGTGGCAATGGGCAGGCCACATCCCTCGAAGAACTGATAATCGGTGGGGAAGGAAGGCTCTCGAGTGGCGACCACGTAATGGAAAGCGCCGAGCGGGACGCGCTCCCACCAGGTGGACCGACGACCTGGTCAGAGTCGCTGGGCATCGCGTCCTATGTTCAGCAGTGGACTTCGTTAGGCTGATATGACGATGAAGAATTGAGTGTTTTTTTTTCTAATTTTGAAAGCCGGTTTTTATCGTTTACGAATAAGATGTCAAAAGTTAATAGGTACTTTCATGGTATAATGCAGGATAATAGCTTGTCGTAGTGTTCAGTAAATCAATATATATAGTAGATACTTGTACATATACATGGATATGTATAATTTTAAAAAGAATATTGCTATGCTATAATAATGTTAAAAATTATGTACAGTTTTTTAAGATTGTAATTAAGACTAACTTAGTTTTTTATTGCAAATATGATTTTAATAATAAGAGAACACAATGTGTATAATAATTGCGGTTAGCAAATAATTTATAGAAATAAATCTTGCCTACTTATGTTCTATAGAAAAGCAAAAGTGTAATACGATCTTTTATTTTAAAATACTTGAGAGTTATCAGACAATCTAATGTTATTTTTTCTTTAATAGCCATTATTGGTATTAGTTAGTTTCTTTATTTATGAAGACTCTAATCTTGATGTACTACTTGTGTTGCGAAAACTATATGTTGCAACGTAACTGTATGATCATACGTACCACTGTGAAGAATGTACTGAAAGTGATGAAACCGTTTACTGATAGGGTTCAAGACGCTTACCTGAAAAGATAACAAAATAATAATTTAGCAACAATATTTTAAATCAACAGTGTATTAAAATCGTAAGGCATGGAAAGGTCGTCCAATTGTTCTTATGTTTTAAAATAACATAATAATATACAGGACACCTTGAGTAGTGTTTCCTGTTGATGCTACAATCTGGCTTTAATATTAGGCTAACAAGTAATTCTTATTTAACTTAACTTAAGATTCACAATATAATTAAGAATGTGTCCATTAACACTTAATGTCTCTACTTTGTTCCTTATTAGTAGTATTATAACAACGCTACGTTACAATATTATAACTAACACTATCCCATACATTACATTGAAGTATTATTTTCCATTAGAGTCAAAGACATGAATGAACAGTCGTGATGAATGACGGAAAAATACTAATTCTTTCGGAAACCACAACAAAAGCTTGTTTTAATATATTTTGGTATCGCATGTAGTCCCCATCATCATCATCATCATCATCAGCCTATAACGTTCCACTGCTGAGCACAGGCCTCCTTTCACAAATGAGGGTGAAAGGGAATGGGCATTACTCCACCACGCGTGCCCACTGCGGATCGGTGGAGGTAGGCTAGTGGTCAACCTACTGTTGGAATTTTTCAAGCCGCCTAGGAGGCATCCAACTAGCTTAACGATTATCACAATTAAGTTAAGACCAACGGCTTTACGGGAAACGCTCGATTTGAAATACCACTAGGCGGTCACCCATCCATGTACCGACCATGACGGTGGTAGCTTAACAAATCGATTAAGAACGGCTAATCATGCTACACCACGAGCGCTTCTTATTATTATTTAGTCCCCATGCTATGTTTATATTATTTCTACACCATTACCGAGTATAGAATTACGCGAACGACTCGCAGTTATTTTAATGCAGTAATGGCGTGTTTACACCGAGTGACGGCGCGCGGCGAGGGAAGTCACTGCTACTTTCACTGCATGTTATACTCGAATATGGTATTAAATAAGATATATACGGTATAGTACCATGCTAACTGTATTGGAATATACTCTGGATATTGCCTTTAAATAACATTTGTTTGTATACAAAGAGTAAGCCATTTTTTTTGGGCTCAACGAAGATGTCTTTGAAATTCAAAGGTATTCAAAAAAGTACATTAAGATAAAAAATTGCCAAAATAGGCTGACTAGAATCTGACTGAAGTCAAGTCAAGAGAATTTAAATTATTTGGGAATTCTGTTCAATTTGTTAACAATTTTACAATTAACAATAAAAATAAAAAATCACAAAAAACTATTAAATTATAATAATTACTACGAACTCATATACCTATGTACGTTCACACTATAGACTCTCCTAACAACGAGAGAAATATCTGAATAATTTAAGTAATATTGTTTCCAACTATTTTCACTCTTTCAAATGTTTTTAATACTTAGCTTTATTTTTATCACAATTTCATGATGGCAAATGATGATGATAATGACGGTAAGCGAAAATATTCGTAGAATAGCAAAAGCTAACACATCTTCAAAGAACCGTTAACAGATAGGGGTTCTCGAGTAGCAACCACACATATCCGAAAGCGCTGAGCTGTACGATCTTCCACCAGGTAGACCAACGACCTCATCGTAAGCCTTTGACGGGAGAAGTTAATGATTATTTAGTTCCAATATGTTATTACAGTAGCAAACTAAACATTTATTATGGCATGGTTCCTTGCGTAAAATATAGAAACACCTATTTCACAATACATGGCCTCCGACCTCCTATTCGAGCACCCATAAACCTTACATTTCATAACAAATAACAGCCTATTTGCCTGAACAAATCATCACGTACATCAGAATACCAGAGCCGGCCAGCCTTTTAAATGCCACCATTTTGAGAATGGTCTAATTGGACAACTTTCTATTGTTGTGAAATTTACTTATTAGGACATAGATAATATCATAATATTATTATCCAATTTCGGGATCTGGAAAAGATTTTGGAGTCCAAAAATAATAAAAAAAGATAAGAGTGTAAGTGTCCTCATCAAGAATTTGTATTTAATTCTTCTTACTCATTTTAATAATATTATGCGTACGTAACTTAACGGTTACTCATGTTTCCTGATCATTCTCGTTAATTTCCTTCCGTACTTTGTACCACAAATTACCTAATAGCTACTCAATACGTAGTCATCTTTAAGCACGATCTAAATTGGGTTCGTTGTTTCCTCATGCATTACTTTGCTTACCAAGATAGCGGTAAAAGCATTTACTTTACAGACATTTATGCAATCATCAAATGCTTTAGAGATAATTATCCTATGACTGCCTTCATAGTTAGCATCCATCTATATTCTAGTGCCATTCCTGGTGACATTCACAAGTATACCATCAATTTCAAAAAGTTCATCGTCCATCATCTCAAGTGGCTTTACGATTTCTCCATTCGAATCTGTATCTTCTTGCTTTGTAGTAGAGCTTATGTTAACTATTTTAGAAGGCTATTGTTCTTTAGTGTCATCGATCATAACTTATCGTTTAACAGTAATGGGGCTATAATGGTCTCACAGTTATGTTGCCTAATGTTCTAACAATACATTATGAAGCCATTTTAGTATCATATCATCTGTTTCGAGCTCATCCAAATCTGTTGCAACTAACAATGAAAGAGACAATTGGCCAATTGATAGAACTGTCACTTTCTCTAATGACCACTAATATTAGACTTTAGATTAGTGATTTTGAATAGACCGAATGCCCTAACGTAAATTAGATACTCAAAAGCTGTTTGAAACAGTTGTATTTTTTTTTTTTTTTTTTTTTAATTTTTTTTTATAAATTGAAGTCACAGATCAGTTGAAACTCCTGGCACCCAAGCTAAGATTAAACTTGTGTTATGGGTATCAGGGTTCTCTCTTACTTTAAACCTTACTCGTAGTCTTTTATAACAAATTAAAAATGCGTGAAAATTACAAGCTTATCGTGAACTCATAAACAGTTTAAATATGGCTATGCGACCAATGTAGTAAATAAATAGGTAGATAGGTTACCTTTGGGTTACCTACACAAGACTTGAACTTCATAAATGGCACACTGTCATACACGCGTCAGAGCACCAACGACATGACATCGTTGATGCTCTGACGTGATAGACCGGGAGATACTGGCACACATTGCCTGGTCATTTGTACCAGTATGGCGACCCTTCAGGGATCTAATTACGTAATGACGAAAAGGAAAATGATGGTCATAGTGTTGGAACCGACGGCCCAATCGCGTGGGCGTTAATCGCACCTTTGCGGTTGTATGGCGGACATTTGGAATCGTCGGAACTCTCTTGGTAACCTAGTGCTGATTGCTTTTGAATTTGACTTTCTTTATTGTAACAAAATTCAAAATCATTTATTCAAATAGACCTTCGCAGGCACTTATGAAAAGTCTGCCTCTAATACTCTAATACCGGTTCGGAAGGTTGCATTTGCTGAGAAGAGCCGGCAATAAACTCAGCAATTACTCTTTTGAAAACAAGCTTAGATTCATTACATAATATTTACATTCTAATCGCACTGACAAAAACACGTGTCTCTTACGACGCACAATTTCATGTGTTTTCCTTTAGCAAAAAACCAGTAGCAAAGCTGCAAGATAGTTTAAAAACTGACGATTATTAAAGAAACATACTTGTGTCCCTATAAACTACTGCAAACATATTACGTGACCCCACCAGTTTTAAAAGTCATCTGTCACAGGTCATCAGCAGTAGCCCCCATCACCGCAACATGTTTTGGCATACCAATTATCTTTTCATTATCAACATCATATCAATCTCAAATTGCTGTAGCATTTGTGACGTATCTCGTACATCAGTACCTTGGGTTTATTACACGTTGCAAACACAGAAGCTATCACGTTTCAGTTGCCCAATCCATGTATTGTTATGAAATGTGAAGATAATGGCCGTTAATAGTATAATGATTTTGTATGCTACATATAGTATAATAACTTTATTGTCATGGCTTGTTATTGCAACGTTTAATTCGTGCTAGTTGCATCGCATCGGATGGCCTAGTTATAGTAAGATTATACGCAATTTTATTTGCAATGTTAATCTTGCTTGTTTTTCTGTAATCTAAATTAGATTTGAGAATTTGCTTTTTTTAACCGACTTTAAAAAAAGGAGGAAGTTCTCAATTCGAATGTCTTTTTTTTTATGTTTATTACCTCATAACTCCTTCGTTTATTAACCGATTTGGAAAATTATTTTTTTATTGTAAGTGTACACTTCCCGTTTGGTCCCATTGCCATCAGATCAGGATTTGATTACTTCTTAGTGTACTTTGAAGTCGGTTTAAGTTTTTTGTAAAACAGTCCAATTATTTTTAAATTAAATGGGCTTGCGTTTGGCCACTGACTCGCCCATAAGGAACGAAGACGAAGCTGAAGATGCTTACCCAGAAGGAACCTATTCACTCTGGCCTTAAAAGTCCCTATTGTATGAGTCAGGAAACACAGACGCCGGAAGCAAGTTCCACTCCCTTGCTGTCCGCATTATAAATGAAGATGCAAAACAAAAAGGTTTTTTTTTTTTTTTTTTTTATACTACTTAGGTAGCAAACAAGCATACGGCCCGCCTGATGGTAAGCGGTTACCGTAGCCTATGGACGCTTGCAACACCAGGGGAGTCACTCGCGCGTTGCCGACCCTGCAGAAATCTCTAAATCTCTCAACTCAGAATTGCTTAATTTTAATCCATACTAATATTATAAATGCGAAAGTAAGTTTGTTACCTTTTCACGACAAAACCTACAAACCATAAAATTTAGCACGCAGAATTGAAACCGCGTGGGATAGCTAGTTTGTAAATATATCAACCTCCTATTTGACTTTTTATTGGTTCAATCAAATGTGCAGCTACTGACATTAATATACCGGTATTTGTATGGCGGTAGATAAGATATAGTAAACAGAGGGAAAAAGATAATTATGATGAGAACAATTGTACTTGAGAGATGTTTCAATACGGAGAAAGTACGTTTCTTAACGTATTTGATATTTTATATAATTGCAGTTGCATTTATTAAAGCGCTAATTTAATCTTCGTCTCCGTAAAATATTTATTTTTAAAAAGTTGTTTTAGAATATCTCGGCTCTTACTTATATCTACATTTAATGTTGCAATGGGTTAATTTTAAGCATCTTCAATCTTAACTCAATTAAAATACTTTAATATTAGCAAACTTAAGAGAGAGGTAGAGCATAGCGTTGATTCGCTCAAGCAACTCGACTGGGGAAGTACCGCCACCTTACAGAATACCGTAGCCAAGTAACTTTATTTTATGTTCTTGCGCGTAGTCGCCAGAACTTACTGGAGAGGTAGGAAAGGTTGGTAATGCGTAATGCGGTAATTCGAGAGTAATGCCCCGCATGCTGCATGCGTCTATATGGCTACTGTAACCGCTTACCATCGGGCGAGTTGTACGCTTGACATCATCATATAAAAAACAAGATACAGCCGTATTCAACTTATAAATCTATACTAAACCATGAAAGCATGATGGCATGAGACATGGACCGACAAACTAGTAATAAAAAACTGTCCGTCAATTTTGTCGTCGTCGTTGTGGCGGCTGACGTTCATATCTTTAAACATTTTGGACTCGCACCGAGTCAAAACAAAACCTTGAAGTTTTCCTTTCAATAAATACCCTTTTTAAACGAGTTTCTTCGAAAAATATCGGGTTAAGCGCATTAAAATGTCTGGTCGGTGAGTGTTGTGGACGATTACTGTCAGGGCTTAAAAGTATTGACAGGTAATGCCGGTAAAAGACCCAAATGCCAGGTTCGTGCTCGAGTGAACGACCGAGAGTTTCGCGGCGAGGCTCAGTGGTATTTTGAAAACATTGCTTGGTTAGGTTATCTTTAGCAATTTGTTTTGTACTGATGAGAGGACATAGTTGTATATACCTCGTAGTTATAGTATTATTATTTTGACGGGCCACTGGCGCAGTTGGTTAAGACTCCACCTATCAAGCCGCAGGTCGTGGGTTCGATTCTCAAACAGGACATGCAACAAAATATCTCTTGTTTATTCGAAGAATCATTAATTACACAACCTATTTATCATCTTCGAAACGGTAAATTCGATAAACAAATCATTATAGTTGTTATATGACATCACTAACTTGTTAATAGTTAAATTAATTAACTGACTCATTTTATTACACGTTAAAACATATGGTTGGAATGCAGATATATGTCAAATAACCGCTTACATTGTAATTGGCTCAACAAAAATATTTTTTTTTTACATCTGAATCCACCAAATCCATGGTAATCATAATTCAATGTTACCAGGCAAATAAAAAAACATCGGGTTCAAAAAGGTATAATCATCTAAAAACCTTAGATGTATCTTTGAAATCGAAAAAAGGTTAGGGACAAAAACTGACAAGAGGTTTGAAGAAATAAAACAATTGACCATAAATGTCAACGTCAAACTTCAATGGTACTGAAATAATATCAGCAAAATACAAGACAAATAATGATCGCAAGAATAAAATCCAGACTCAAGCACATGTGCAGCTATTACGAGACAGTCCAGTGTTACGTAGTCAACTTCCTGCTGACCCCTAGCATTTACATATTCGAAATGACCATCGTCAGACCCACCGTAGTAGATATGTACAAAATGGGCGATGAGAAACAAATACTACATGTTATTCTACCTACCTTCTGCTTCATAAATGTTGCTGGGAATATGATGATGAGTATCATGACAGATATAAAGCTAAAGATACCAGCGACAGAGGGCATCTACTGCGAGCAGTGTAAGATCACTCGTCCGCCGAAGAGTTGGCATTGCCCCACATGCAACGCTTGCATCCTTAGGAGAGACCACCACTGCTCTTTCTTTTCACGCTGCATTGGATTACAAAACCAGAGATACTATATCCTCTACCTCGTCTACATATTCATATCTATGATTTACTGTAGCTACTACAATTATTATTTTGTGTCTGCGAAATTTGAAGACGGAGGATTGTTCATGTCTCTACTCTGTATTATGAATCCTATAGTTCGCGTGTCTATACCAGAACCGATGGGAGTCAGAGACTTGTATGTATTGTATTTCTTTCTTAACGGGGGTCTTGCTGTGTGGTCGTTGTGTTTAGCAACCTTTCATTTGAGGAATGTTATTAGGGGTGTTACGACTTATGAAGCTCGCCATAATGTTTTTCCAGAATCCTCTGATTGGAAAAAGAATTTACTGAACGTTTTCGGTGAAGAATGGTATTTAGCTATTTTGAATCCCTTTGTTGAAAGTCCCCTGCCTGGGGAAAGTAAGAAAGAGTAACTGCATCTTATAAACTTGTGGGATTATAATGTTTGTAGTATTAATTTTAAGAGAATACCTATTGTGTTTAAAAAATATCCTTTATTATGAAAAACTTGTTTAAAATAAAGAATATTTAAGCTTATTTTTTACTAATTCATGTTCATTTGTAATGTCAATGGATATTAGAGAGTATGATAAGACAACAAAATTGTGTTAACTGTAGTGAAGTAAAAAATATATTATAAAAATTATATTTTAGTTTGTGAGTGAGTTTCTACCTCCCAAACTAGAAAACCCTATGCTATGGGAGGAGCTGGTTTTTTGGTCACATCTCCAGAAACGAACACTCGATGGAGAGACTTGTTGTCCAGGGTCTGCTTGAAGGCAAACGATCTCGTGGCCGATCACCCACTCGTTGGACTGATCTTATCAGGACGGTCACCCAATCTACCATGGTACAGTGTTCTCGCAGCTTATATTACTAGTGTTCTCGCAGCGCTACGAACCGCCATAAATAGAGAAGCATTGCAAAATCAGTAACCCAAGTAAAGGAGAACATTGGCGTTGAAGAACCTCCATGTACACCATCTTTTGCAACCACGACCACTCTGACAAGAGTGCCCGACTGAAAAGATGGGAGGTGCAATAAATCTATAGCAAAATGTGGTTCGGTAATCTAAGCAAAATGTGGGGTATGTCTATATTCTAGGCTAAGTTATAGAACGGTCAGCGCAGGGAAGCAGGGTCACGTAACGGTTACATAACCTAAGTAATAAACAAGCAAAGTAACCGACAACGGTACGGAATTCTAATACGCTTGCAGGAAGTCATCGCACGCGATTGACACGCAGCGTGGGCTAGTGTGTGTTTTATGGCTTATACGATCAAGTTGAGTGCGTAGTTTTGGGGGTTACTGGCAGCCATTAATGGTCACAGAATGTGCATCGTTTAAACTGAGCGAAACAACACAAACAGTCCTAAAGATAAAGATTAATAACATGATAAACTATCTACTCTAAGTTTATGTTAAATAGATGTATATTACAAGGCAGTACTCTCATTAATTATATCTATATTACTAGTTATTATATTCACAAATATCGCACTATAATATGCAGTATGATCTATGAGCAGGTAAGTAGTATGCATGTGCGCACGCGACGTTCCAAATCGCGACCGTTACGTCACACGGAACCCGTTACCTCACGGTGGAGCTCTCCCTTCAATTGCATTGTTTGTTTTATTTGTCGGCACTGAAACTATTTACTACTTGAATTGGTAAGCACGTGAATTGGTCACATAAAAATCAAGTAGTCGCGGAAGTCCTTTTTTGGGAACTTATCACGTATCCACGTACCGACTTAAAATCCCCCACCAATTCTTATGAGTGGTGACGAAAACGACTCATCGTTCTACTAGAGCTTCACAAAGGACCTAGGTGGAAGTGGATTATTCCGTCTGACTGGATCTACTGGCTGAGTGCTACTGGCAGCGTTTTTACGGTTCTTGATAGTTCTACAACTTAAAACAGTTATTTTAAATATGTTTTAAATACTATAAAGTGTAGATACAAGTTATATAGGTTTACTAGCTGTCCCCCGCGGTTTCATTCGTCCCCAGGGTAAAATGTAGCTTATGTCCATCTCCATACCGTAGGCTATCTGCATGATGATGCAAAATGATGATCGGTTGAGTAGTTGAGGCGTGAAGGCGTAACAAATAAACAAACAAACACTTTCGCATTTATAATATTTAGAATTATGTAGTACAATTTATTATCAGAGTTGACTTCGAAAATCAAGTCGATCCAAAATGTTACAAAGAAGACCTCTCCTATTCCATCATCAGATAATGAGTTTTACCTACAGCCCTTTGAGACCAGAGTGGAGGTCCTTGATTGGAGGAGAAATTTGATCATCCAGTCCTATAGACATTATTAGACAACGTAACTAATGCGAAAGTGAGTTTGTTTGTTACGCCTTCACGCCTCAACTACTCAACGGATCATCATGAAATTTGGCATGCAGGTAGCCTATGGTATGGAGAAGGACATAGGCTTTCTATCCCGGGAACGCGGGTGGAACCGCGGAAGACAGCTAGTTTACAATAAGAAAGAGTTATTTGCAGATTGTTTTAAACTTCTTGTAGCTTCATCAGAACAATGGGAATCCAGCATCGTATGTTGTTTAAACATTTATTATTAACTGGAAGACATTATGCAATGCAGGAGGTAAAACATCCTGTGATTTACATTTAAGGTGGCCCTCTGTGGCCGGCGCAACTTCAACGCAAGCATAGTCTAAAAGCTTGTTGTTTCATCCAACGTAATGTTTGACTGCGAAAAAAGAGAGACAGCATCAGAGCCGTCGGTTATCAGTCGGTAAATTCCGCTGATCACTCGCGGCCGCTTCGCTAGGTCGTCATTCATGATTTCGCATTCATAAAACTTGTTCCAGGAGTATACTTCTTGTGAAAAAATCTTACAAATTTGTGGAAAAAAGTTAGTTATTTAGAATCTCCAATACATTTGCAAGCCTGGTATCTAAATGTTTTCTTTACTTTTACTATTTATAGGTACATTAGATATGGCCAAAGTTCAGGCAAAAACGCTGTTTTTCGGAGGCTTTGACTGAATTTGTTTAACACTTTTTTTAAATTACGCCTAGATACACGGCTAGATATAGTGCACAAGATACTAATTTGTTCAAACATCTAACGAAAAATGTTTAACAACGCCATAATAAGTACAGAGGTTTTGTATGAAAAGTATTACGAATTGAGTCCTCTTAAATATGTAATACATAATACCTTTTCTTCATCATGTTTTGTTTATATGTAAGGCGGTAATACCTCAGCAGTAGTGACGTGGAATGCTGTTCCGAAAATCAGGGGTTTAATCCTTTCGGTGAAGTAAAAGATCGGGGGAAACCAATGCACGGTCTTAAGACTTTTTAGTATCTACCTAGCAACAGCTGTACCTAAAATACCCGTACAAAGCAAATGCTTAAAGTAAGAATTACAGAGCCATGTTCACCTGCCTATTCTTGAGCATTCAAGAGTCGGTAAGTAAGTATATAAGAAGTAAGGATGTGGTGCGTCCACGCTACGCGAACCGAGCACACGTAGCGAAGACGGACTTGCGAGCCTCGAACGAGCATTTGGCTCGCGCTCGATTGCGCTCCGACGATTGTCAGTTTTTTGACGAACACAGAGATTCTCATCACGCTCGTGTATAGGCTCATTGTACGTCCACACTTGACATTGCGAGCAATAAATGAATAGAGGCTCGACTCCTGTTCGGTTTGCGTAGCGTGGACGCACCACATCCTTACTTCTTATATGCTTACTCGAATCATATTTCACTCACTGATACACGGTCTTCACCTTCATACACGTTCATCCACCTTTTTATTTGCATTGAAAAAACCTCAAATCCAGCAATATATCATCCGTCCGACTAATGACGTTAATTTACCTACTTGAAAGTACTTAAATGTTACAGCAACAATCATTGTGGCACATCAAGACGAGTCGTGCTCCGCTCCAAATGTCGCCGGTGCGTCGTGAGGGCACAATGAACATGATTAATTGCAATCAGCAACAACTTGGCAACAACTCAACAAACACGCCAAAGTGAAATATGAATAATGTGTTGCAATGAAAAAAAATACTATAACCGTGTGAAAAAATGGCGGCTTTTAAAAAAAAATTGTGGATAGCTTTTGTTGACGATTATTGAAATGTTTCCCCGTCCTGTTACTCAGCCTATGAACTAAATTTCTTACAATTACCTACATTTGAATCACACCCAGCGTTCATTAGCAAAGAAAATAAAAATGCATACTTATTTTTTATTTATCCTTTGCAATTAAATTAATATTTTCAAAACTATTCCAAATTTCAAATCAATAGTTCTAGTGGTTACTGAAATATGCCATTGTAATAGACTGACAGACAGACAGACGCGTGGAGGTTCACCATAAGGATTTTGGTTCGGAACCCTTATAACAGTTTTTGTTTATACATTAGCAGCGCTACGATTACCTCTATGTACACATGTGTGATACAGATATAATACCTTATTAACCAGTTTGGCTTCAACTCGACTCAAAATACAATATCAAAAGGATCATGGCGAGATTTGTACAAAAAAATAAAGATTTCTAGAGATGTTGGAATGACGTTATAATTGATCCTTGGTGCCTAAGGAACAACTTGAGCCATTTAAAATATTTTTAGAACCCCGGGATAAAAATGCGAATTTCTACGGCATTGAAATGAAATGAAATGAAAAATATTTATTCTTGCGCGCCATTCGACGCAAATAAAACTAACTAGACACAGATAAGTATTAATATTTATACTATTTATAGTCTATAATCACAAACAACACAGAAGTTATTGGCTACTATTTTAGCTACCACGAGAATTACAGGTGCAAATTCATTGCGGCGAATCGCGACTATTCGCGACCAAAACCGTTATGTTGTAGTTATGTTTTGCGGGGTTTATAAAATATTTCATATAAATTAACATGTAGCTGGTAATGTAATCTCAACATTGAAAGTGATTCAAAACCCTCTAAAATGTATTTTTTTGTACAAATCAATGTATTGAGCTCGCCATGATTCTTTGCGAGTGAATGGTAGATAGACAGACACTTTCGCGTACAATAATATAACTATTTGTAATAAATAAATAGTAATAAACCTACTTTATGTTAAATAGTTTTTTTAATAGAGGATGGAAACACTAACAGCATATCATTTAACATGGTTAGGAACAGGATAGAAATCGTACGGAAATCGTTTGTAAATCGTCTTGAATCGAATAATCCGTACGATAGTTACGTTAATGATACACCTAATAAACTTTCGATTCGGTTCATATTATGATTTATTTCATACAATTACGTGTTACATACCATTATTTGGTATTACGGCTCTTATACGCAACATGGCCAATAAAACATTTTTACATACAAATAAAACGGAATAAGTATCTTGTTAGTCCTTATAATAATAAATCTTTCAGTTATAAATTAATTAAAAAAATAAATCTGTATTGGTCATATACAGGCTGTTTTTATGGTCGGCGATGAGCGACCCAGGAGCGGTAGTACAAAACATACATTTGCCAAAAATGGAATTAATTCCATTAAATACTGTAAATGCGTTGAGAAATACCTTAATCAATTTGAAATAAAATTACCGCAAAGTATGGTCACACACAAGGCACGTGCACGCACTGACTAGAGCTAGGCGCAAGCCGCCATCGCCCCACCCCTTTACTCCCTCGCACTCCCGTTGAGTATTACGCCTACTCTTTAGCTTATTACATGATTTTCCAATTAAAATTATTTTTATTTTTATTATTATAAAAAAGTCAAGTATTTTTTTATATTTTTTAGCACCAGTATCATCTGTATTAACGACCCTGAGTCGCTCGTCGCTGACCAAAACAACGACCTGTATATGCCTTTTATTGATTCATTGATGGAGCTATCACTCGATACGTTATAGTTCACAATCGAAACATCTTCCGATTGTTATCGATTATTACGACAAGCCCGACGATTTCGGCAATCATTATGAAACAATCGAATCTTTTTCAGATCTACAATAGATCGAATGATTATGTCACTGCGATGCCACGATGAGATTCGATTCGACAAATTGCCTGTCAATACTTAACGATTGATGCTTAGATTATCGATAATTTGTCAATGTATCTAATGGATATCGAATTATGAAATTGATTCTAAATCTCTATTCACATAAAAATTATTTATTGCAGAAACTAGGGGGACTTTTACGGCAGCAGTAAATCGTATTTTTTTCGTGAATCGTCTTTAAACGCAACACTGAGTGTTAATTACTTAGCAACAAAAACTATGTTCTCTAAATACATATTTACTCACAAACAATTACTTCAGTAATGAAGTCTCTGGAACTTACCTGTAAATAAAGAAAATGATAATTAAATAAACAAAGCAAGAATTTAAACAAAAGTCTTCATACGTGATGAGTTTTTAATTATAGTATTATGTTTCGATACAAAAGTCGACTTTTAAAATAAGCACCGGTTTATGCAACACATTATGACAGTGAAAGATCTAATAAATTCGTTTTTTTTTTTTAATTCAGGGCAATTTTATTTGAATATAGCATAAACTCTTTCGAGTTCTTTCGAGTTTCGTTTCGAGTTCTTGACAGGAGACCACGCACAGGCAAGCGAAGTGTGGGACGCCCCCCGCTAGGTGGATCGATGACCTGCGAACCTTGGCGGGCGGTAGGTGGATGCGAAAAGTGGAGGACCGGAAGATGTGGCGACTACTGGGAAAGGCCTATGTCCAGCAGTGGACGACTACAGGCTGATGATGATGATGATGATAGCATAAACAGTTAGGTACATAAAACTTGCATTATGATAGATGATTTAATGTTATAGTCATTTCAGTGCGCTTTCACTTGACATTAGATATTTGTTTTAGAGTAAGAAATTATTAAGAGAAGTTTAAGCAAGAAACATCAAGTAAAACGAATATGGCGACGAAAGTAAATAATGTAACTGAGAGTCTGAGAGCTACGTTCAAAAATATAATTATAAAAGAATCAAATTCATTTTAAAATATCATTAATGAAAATATATTATTATATAATAATACTTAACAGAAATTGTAAAACAAACTTTTCCGTAAAAACATCTAAATCTGTTCTCAAACAGATGACTAAATCCCTTCCTATCTTATCGAAGTTTCTTGACCTATGACCTAAAGAATAACAGCCCATTTCATGTCGAAATATTTCTTAGGCATCTTTAACAGTTGACTATTCAATTATTGGAAATATCCAACAGACCTCTTGTAGGGCAAAACTCAATGACCGTTCAGTTTATTTTTTCTACAATGAATGAGCACAATTACGATGCCGTCTTGCAATAACTAGATCACGTTTCGTCGATGTTGCTAATTCGACGAAAGTATGTCGTTTATTTAATTTCGCAATGAGGTGACAGTTTTGGTGATTACTTGTGAACTCATTTATATTCAAGTGAATAAAATTAATACTAGGAATGTTTATTTCGCATGCATTATAAAAATCAACATAATTCGTCTATTTGAACCTGCCCCCCACACGAGTTCTTATCCCAAAACACTTTTGTAATATAAGCTTTGGCATTTTCAGCCTTAATGGCTATCATTCTCAAGTTCACTATCTCCAAGCAGTTAGCAGTAGCTCAAAGGAGCTAGTTTTCTATAAATATTTGTGTACTTATACTTTCGACCCACAGATATACATCTAAATAGATGACGCGAGTGTATGTACTTCGCGTGTCAAAATCTGTGTTAAAATGGGGCACAATTTTCTTCTTTTGAAACTGTTTTGCGCGGACAGGGAACTCGCATAAGGCTGCATGTCCACCAAAGATGTGTAGCGAGGAATATGTTTAACTGCCAAATAGGAGAGCTTCATTTTTAAAACTAGTGCCAGCCTAACTAAATCAATCTTGTGACATTATGGTAGGTACAAAAAAAGCTACACGGTTGGTTTTCATACAGATGGTGGGACTTGCGTTATCTATTTAGATTTATGTCTGTGCTTCGACCACATCATCACTTACTATGATGAAATTATGGACTTACACAAGCCTAATAATTGAAAAAAAACACTTGCTCATTTTGAGTTGATATTGCTAGTAAATGTACCTAAATGTGGCAAATTTTCAAATGGTTCCTGAGTTTTTCCCTCCTGAGTTTTTTTTTTATTGGTACTATGGTGGCAAACAAGCATACAGCCCGCCTGATGGTAAGCAGTTACCGTAGCCTATGGACGCTTGCAACACCAGGGGTATCACTCGCGCGTTGCCGACCCTAATATCTAATGGGTATAATGTATAATTTACCTACTGTCCAAAGAATGATATATTCATCTGCAAATATAAATCCGCTAAGCCATATAATTATGCTGTTGATGTTTGAGCCACTATGACGTGATTGTGGCGACAATTATAATAATGAATAAGTGGACAGTAGGATTGACGAGGTTCATGCAACCGGCATCATCTTTTTTTATTTGCGACACCCAACGCGGCAAGAATTCGGAGATGTTATGCCATTGTTTCGGTCTAATTGATTTTTACGTGGATCATTTGATTATTTACACCACAAGGAGTATTCATGGTTACAAATATATATTATGACGATTATATAGAGTGGAGTTATTTTATGCTCAATAAAATTGGATATTATTGAAAAACTTGTTTGATTTAATATTGAATCTAGTTTTTTCATTCCACAAGATGATACCTTACATTCAAGTAGGTATTTTTTGATCACTAAATACAAAATGGTTTCTCTATCTTTATTTTTGGAAAACAGCATTCTAATGCATCCTACTTACCATATTTATCATTCGACATGTTTTCTGTTCTCTTATACAGGGTGTTGTTTTGGTCGGTGACAAGCGACCCAGGAGCGGTAGTACAAAATATATATTCCCCAAAAATGGACTTAATTCCATTAAATACTGTAAATATGTTGAGAAATACCTTATTCAATTTGAAATAAAATTGCTGCAAAGTATGGTTACTAGGCACGTGCACAGACTAGAGCTAGACACAAGCCGCCATCGCCCCACCCCTTTACTCCCTCGTACTCCCGTTGAGTATTATGTCTACACTTTAGCTTATTACATGATTTTCAAAATTTTAATTTTTTATTTTTTTTTATTAAAAAAAAATAAAGTATTTTTTAAATATTTTTTTTAGCACCAGTATCATTTGTATTATCGATCCTGAGTCCCTCGTCGCTGACCAAAACAACGACCTGTATAGAAACTAATTTATGCAAAGTTTATCTATAACTGTATAGACACATAAACTGTTAATTAATAGTCTGAAATCCAGCCAAGTGCTAGTCGGTCACGTTCACGAAGGTTCCGTACTATAATAATAAATAATTTAAGTCAATTTTGTTACATAGACATAAACTTTTTATTTTTCACTATTATAAGTTTTTATTAATTTAGTACAGAATAGAAATAATCATCATCATCATCATCATCAGCCTATAATGTTCCACTGCTGAGCACAGGCCTCCTTTCACAAATTAGGGTCAAAGGTACTGGGCAATACCATAGATTAATATAACTATAATACTCTGTGGCAATACTCCACCACGCGTGCCCACTGCGGATTGGTAGAGGTAGGCTAGTGGGTACTATCACAATTAAGTGATAACGGGAACCAATGGCTTTATGTGCCTTCCGAAGCACGGAAACGCTCGATTTGAAAATATTTGAGATTTGAATATCAATAATAATAGACCCAAATTACAGGATTTTATAAATGAAATGAAATGAAATGAAACAAAATTATATTACATAATGTCGTTTTCGATATTTTTTTATTATTTTATAATAGAAGTTGGATATCTACATACTTCTTTTATTGTTTTAAAAAACGTATGCTGAAAAAGATATAGGTACAGTAGTACCTAACTAATATGGCTTACCGATGTACCTGCGCAGAAGATACATTTTATTATACATACATAGATACATTCGACGGGCCAGTTGGCGCAGTTGGTTAAGGTTCACCTTTCGCGCCGCTGGTCGTGGGTTCGATTCCCACACAGGACATGCATTTGTGTGCATGAACATGTCTGTATGTCTTGAGTCTGGGTGTAATTATGTATATTAAGTATGTATTTACAAACAAAAAGTAGTATATGTATTATATCAGTTATCTGGTTTCCATAGTACAAGCTCTGCTTCGTTTGGGTTCAGCTGCGAGAAACGCTATTGGTCGGCAGCTGCCGTCATGTTAGCGCGCGCCGTGCGGAGGGGCGTGACTTGCGAGTGAGACGGAACTAACAGCTGCAGTGTATTATGAACCTTATAGTAGTGACCTAAGGTTGATTGTAAGTTTGAAGCATTCTTTCGTTAATCTTCGGGGCCATACTTTCTTTTCTGTGCGAACGAAGATTCACGACACGCCTTATCAGTTGGGTACTACTGTAGCCCTAAGACAGGCAGGCGAACAAACGAACTTGACGGGAGTAATCTTTGTAATAGGATGTTTCCTCTTTCAGAGTGGAACCCTAAAAAACCGTCTTTAGAAAATACATAAAAAATATCCTTAACGGACATTGCACTTTAACGGTTATGATCTAAAAGAAATAAATTACAAAGTGTTAGGTTGGAATATAAAAATTTATAACCAACCATATTTGAATTTCGTAATATAATTATGCATCTATGAAACCTCAAACGGTATTTTTTATGCATCTGACATCAGCACATTAAATATTTCAAGAAAAGTATGTCGCAAATGAATGCAGAAGCTATAAAAAACCCACGAAATGCAAGAAATACTGAGATCTTTGCATTTGATAGTAATAAAAGAATGGAATAATATAAATAATTTAATTTAAAAAAATACTGTCATTAGTAAAGATAGGATTATATGCATTTGCATATGCATTAAGCGATCTTCAACGATATTTTACCTAAGATCTAGTTATGATGCATATTATCGATACATTTACAATATTTATCGAGCGAGCGATCTATGTGCTAACATAGCACCCAAGTTCAAATTGAACTTACCACTGAACATTTGGAACAATACTTGATAGTTTACGTTTAAAAATATATTAAATATTGTAAATGTAATGTAATGTTACTGTACCAATTTATTTAATAATTTTCATGCATATCCTGACAAGTTTCATGCATATTTCAAGCATTTTTCATGCATATAACAAGCTTTTTATGTTGCATATAATCCGGTCTTTAGTCATTAGTAAGAACAAAATTATCCACGGCTACACCCAACATCCCCCTCTTAGGTTTGGAATTTCCCTTCCTTAGTGGGTACCTAAATTACATACAAAACCCATGTGCAAATTTCCAAGGTAAAGTGGGTTCCTGCGGCTTATGCTGTGTGTTGAAAGATCAGTAGGTATAAGTCGTTTTATACAACTTCTAACGGAAAGGGTACATCCACATAAAGTGGACTGCTTTGGATCAAATTATACGGCAAAGATTTGTATAATAATATTAGCAAATGATGCGAAAAGATAATGACCCTCGTAGTGCGGTGACACGTTGGTTATGATTTGAATTCAATAAACTTATGGAACCAAAAAGGTAAAAAATTCTTTGAGTAATTTATTTTGAGTTGTAACTTTTTCTAGAGAGTCTATACCTGATGTAATCTTCACCCCATTCGCATAGATATAAGCTTTCTATTACATGTTGTATTTGATGAAAGTGCTGTGAAAAAGTAAATAATCACAGATGTATTTAACAAAAGCATTCAATTTATTACAAGTATAGGTCGAAAACAACATTTGCACAGTGAAGACTTTCATATTGTGTACTAAACTATTATTTGACTTGAGTGTATCTAACTGTAACCACAGAATAAAGAATAGTATGCTGTGACTCACAGATTTGAGAGCTATATTATAAAGTGAAATGTTGTGTTCATTCCATCACGGTTGAAGAGATTGCCTAAGTTAATCAGGTTCAATGGCATCTTTCCTTGCCAATCTAAAGTGACTACTTTGTAACTATTCATCATTAGTAACTTTTTTTCCTGCTGGGGCACAAGTCTCCCCTAGAGACGACAGATAGAGGCCATAATCGTGGGCCACTGCGGATCGGTGGACTTTACAATCTATCTTTGGCTATAACATCTCATCCATACACGTCATCATAAAGTTTTCCTTTTACCGAAAAGCTAAAGGTGCGGTCCAGTGAATTAAACGTATCAGTTAATCGAGTTTGAATCTCATAGTCTCTTGTAGCTCTTCAATTTATTTAACACACAAACCATTTAAATTACTTAAGCTAACAAACGATTACCTAATCCAACCCAATTAAAACCTATCACCTATCATCAAGAAACCGTGAATAAAAATGCAGAAAAAACATTACCGAAACTAGATTAAAAATTCAATTACCAAATGCACATGGTTTAATTAGATTAGTTCAAAGTAAACTCGGACAATAAACGGTATTGTTACATAATTCACTTTTAAAATGTAACAATTGATAGCACCGTAAGTGGGTCTTTTGATACACATCACTGAGCAAGTGCTGAGCGTGACTGAGCACCGCTATTCAGTATTCCGACCATGATAGAGCAACTTTTTTATAAGATGCTCTATGAAATTCCTGAGAAAATAAAATGAGATGATGTCGTATGTCTTGTTCGGATTTTGGGGGCGATTTTTTTCTTGCAAACTGTGTAATCTACTAATTATTTACACGTGAAGCTGATAAAAGCGTGTTAAAAAAGCCTTTCCAATTTTTTCAGTCAGAAAATCTAATGCCTGGTTTTTCAGAAGATTAATAGTCTTAAAAAAACACGCTTTTATATCATATTGTCTATTATAAATGCATGTTTTTTTTATTTAACTCATAATACAATAAGGCAAGCGCTCGTGGTGTAGCATGATTAGCCGTTCTTAATCGATCGGCAAAGTTAAGCTACCACGGTCGTGGTCGGTACCTGGATGGGTGACCGCCTAGTGGTATTTCAAATCGAGCGTTTCCGTGCTTCTGAAGACACGTAAAGCCGTTGGTCCCGATTATCACTTAATTGTGATAGTCGTTAAGCTAGTTGGATGCCTCCTAGACGGCTTGAACAATTCCAACAGTAGGTTGACCACTAGCTTACCTCCACCGATCCGTAGTGGGCATACGTGGTGGAGTATTGCCCATTCCCTTTCACCCTCATTTGTGAAAGGAGGCCTGTGCTCAGCAGTGGGACATTATAGGCTGATGATGATGATGAAGATGACAATAAGGCAATGGCAATAATTACGTAACCTAACAAATTATCATGTACCTATTACCACTGCCGTTTTTTTACTAGAGCCCACATACTCGATATCTAATCGGTATGGTAACGTACTGTACAATTTCACTAATTATGCATTCCATATTTATACATAGGTAAGTATTATACAATGCGGAAGAGTTGAGTCGTGACGAACGGTCGTGACCGGACTGTGTTCGACATCTGTTTGCGAGCGATCCCTGTCATTTGTTGCGCAGGCGTCGACATTTGGGAACTGTTAACTGTGCACTATCCATCTTTGCTCGCGGCTGTGTAGCGGACAAGTTGCTCAACAGACAGACAGGTGCACTTACTTGTGTGAATTACTAGCAGTTTTTACTAGCCGCAGAGATTAACGCTTGGCATATTAAATCATTTATCGTAAACTCTAATGGAATTCAGAAAATTTTGCTTATGGAAGAGAAGTAATCTATCAATCTAGGTAATTTCAAGGCCAGAGTGAATAGGTTTCTTCTGGGTAAGCGTGTTTCATCTTAGGCTTCGTCATCGCCCCTTATAGGCAGGTCAGTGGCCAAAGGCAAGCCCATTTAGTTAAAAAAAAGTATTTTTTTCTGGGTCGGCAACGGGCCATTGATACCGCTGCTGTTGCATCTATAGGCTAGGAAGGGTAATGGAACCCAAAGAATCATGGCGAGCTCCATAAATTGATTTGTACAAAAAAATAAAACATCTTAGAGGGTTTTGAATCACTTCCAATGTTGAGATTACATTACCAGCTACATGTTAATACACATGAAATATTTTATAAACCCCGCAAAACATAACAACAACATAACAGTTTTGGTCGCGAATAGTCGCGATTCGCCGGCATGCCATTGAAATTCTCATTTTTATCCCGGGGTTCTAAAAATAATTGAAATGGCTCAAGTTGTTCCTTAGGTACCAAGGATCAATTATATATAACGTCATTCCAACGTCTCTAAAAATCTTTATTTTTTTGTAGAAAATAATCTCGTCATGATCCTTTATGACTGAGCTAATCGCAGTGGACGTTCTACCTTGAGCGGTGAATCGAAATATTTATGCTTATTTCAATAAAAACAGGAGCATAAATGAGTAGGCATTAGCTACATATATATCATAACATTATTACAAGAACAATATATTTTTTGTTCCTTAATCGAAAATTATTCACAACAATTGCCTGCAGCCAAACACAACGAGATAAATAAATTGAGTTACTCCAACTTGACAAGATGATTTACTCCTGCGTGGGTGAAGTAATTGTTCTATATCTGAAGGCACAGCGCGGCAGTGGTCATGGTGACGTCAGAGAACCGGTCATCACCCATCCAGGTTTAAATGTCTTTAATCCTTCTGGTAATAACGCCTTACAAACATGAGATTGGGATTACATCTTGCGGAGTTTTTTTGTTTTTCTCAAATATTATGCTGGGTCAATCTTCACAAAATCAATTCATTAAGTCTCTAGGAGGGCTATGAAGGTCAAAGCTGCTGAAGTTACCACCTGTTCATAAGTCGGCCTTCAACTAAGAAGAACTGACATCTCATACGAATATCTTATACCAAACTAAGCAGAGGTTGTACCGTGGAAACCTGTAGCTCAATAAGACTGCGGAGGTATTTAACCTCCAAGCTAACCGGTCCATAAAGGTTTAATCATGGTTTTGGCGGTTAAGGAAAATTAGGCAAGGATACAAACAAACCGACAAACAATCTATTTCACGTCATCTGGACCCCATTACTTCAATTGATTATCCAATAAGATTAAACATGAAAATATATTTATTCCGAAAAAAAATTTGCAAAATTACTTTTTGGCTTTGTTCCCACATTTGGTCAACTTGTGTCGTAGGATGACCTAATTCTTCAATAATATGGTACAATAATATAGCTTCTATATTTATATAACGCATATAATAACGAAGATTGAAATGAAAACGTGTTATATTCTGCACAAATAAACAATTTACTGACAAAATGATTTGATAACACAAAAACAGTAGATTACGTTTTGATTACCATGTGAGAGAAATATACTGCTAAGATAGAAACATATCACGAAATGGTTTTTAGACCCTAATTATAGAACGAAAATACTGTATTCATTGTCTGCGTTTCTTAAGGCGCCGATCCCGCAGAGAGAGTTCTAGAGTTCTGCGTTCAGAGTTCTGCGTTTCGCATTCACTATTGTGAATACAGCAAGCAGTCTAGAGTTCTGCAATATTCGCTACCGATCACAAGTCACACACTTTTTTTTATTTTAAAGGCGCCGCATAGATTACAGTGAACGTGAAACGCAGAACTCTAGAACTCTCTCTGCGGGATCGGCACCTAAATGTTTTAAATGCCTCCAGATATTCTCGATCGTGGTTCGATGGTAATTTCAACATCTCTGAGCAATTTAAGCTACTTTAAAAGCTATTGGAATAGATTCTATCAGTGACTGAAGAATTTCTTTTCGACGTATTTCGAACCAACAAAAAACTACATAGTCACAAGGAAACAAGGTGAAATCTATACAAGTATAGGCTAAGCAACAGTGAGATTGTTGTCAAAACCTATCCACATCAATCAAAAAAGAATAATTACGTTGTACATTAGATATCAGTGACGTCAGTAAACGAAAGTGTCACACACGTGGTATTGAGACATAATTTTACATATTATTATGGCTAGCATTTCGTGGATTATAATAATATAGCCACAGTATATAGTGCATAGATCTTAAATAGTAAATCAACTGAGTCCGTCATCAAAAATCTGGGCATAATTTTGTAAAACTTATTAACAATTAGACTTCACTTACGATGCATTAGTCAAAAAATAAATATTGACGTTAGAGAAAAAATATATATAAACATTTTGTTTTACGTGTTCGCGTTTGAGCTCAACCTCATCGTAGAGAGTGATGGTGCGGCCAAAAGTAGTATGTAACTCAGTTATAAGCACATGCTTATAAATATGATACCGTTTCTGTGGATAACATCTCATGTACCCCTATCTGAAGCGCTCGTGGTGTAGCAATCGCAAAGTTAAGCTACGTCTGTCGTGGTCGGTACCTGGATGGGTGACCGCCTAGTGGTATTTCAAATCGAGCGTTTCCGTGCTTCGGAAGGCACGTAAAGCCGTTGGTCCTGGTTATCACTTAATTGTGATAGTCGTTAAGCTAGTTGGATGCCTCCTAGGCGGTTTGAGAAATTCCAACAGTAGGTTTACCACTAGCCTACCTCCACCGATCCGCATTGGGCACGCGTGTTGGAGTAATGCCCATTCCTTTTCACCCTCATTTGTGAAAGGAGGCCTGTGCTCAGCAGTGGGACATTATAGGCTGATGATGATGATGATGATGATGATGATGTACCCCTATCCTCACAATCCTGGCTGGCTACCACCCTCAAGTTGAAAATCTGTCGCCAAGCACCTTTCGGTGTGTTCCGATAGCTGCACTTAAGAACCAGTTCGTTCTAGGCTTTCTGTGCTTACCACCTTCGGCCGCATCATCACTTACCATGTTGAGATTGCGGTCAAACACAGGCCTATAAACAATAAATAAAACCTTACGCATTTATTTGCCATCAGGTCTGACGAGTGCGCTAAGTAACATTAATGTCGTTGACAATAAAACTATAATTAGTAATAAAATAGAATTTAGTTGAGTTCTACTCTTATTTACTGTGACCACTTGGTCAAATGGACGGACGAAGACCTCGTAAAGATCCAAACAAAAATACAAGCAAAAACCTCCAAGGTTGTCTATATGGAAAGATTGGAAGACGAGATTAGTATGGCGTTTGAATCTCATTAACAGTTCCTTTATTTGTTATCAAACATCAACCGGTTCATGTTATTGTGATAAAAATAATATTAAATGCGTCAAACTGGATATTGTAGACTTAATTTTATAGCTTATTTAAAATTGTGGGTTAAAAGGGTCGCTATGTATTCTATATTTAAATAAAACATCGAGTTTTATTTACGTTATATTATGAATGTTTGTTGCAGTATTTTTTTTGCTTAGTTGCGTCCGTGGAAGGAAGCTCCGTTGAGCCCGCACAGTTCGAAACAATTCTGGTTTCAATGTGTGAGGATGGACTCCCTGTCGATGGCGAGAGTTGCGATGTATTCATACTTTTGCTGCATTACTTTGGCTTTGAAATAAATTGCCGAAATTGCAAGCCATCTTTACAGATTTCAATTTCTCAATGCATTTAATCATACATTTTGGGGTTTCAAAGAAGTAGGCTAAAAATTATCATTACCAGTTCAAATTTACGTCGGGTCGCTTTTATAAAGTATGTTAATTACCAATTTCCACAAAAAATAATAGCAAAAATCAATCACAGTTACATAAATACAGTCTGCAGGTCAAAATGTATGACGAAATGATGTTTGAACTGCTAAATCAAGCATAGAATCAATTAATTCAATCGAGTAGTTACAACATAACGTATTAAATTACTTATATACTATACTATATTTAATTTCTAATACACATTTTCGATGTCTACCTACGTACGTATATTCTTTATTTACTTAAATGAATATCGTTATGAATGGTTTCTTTGGTAAATTATCAAGTAATTTTTTATTTGGTTGCTTCGTAAAGGCCAGATCAGGCGATGCAATTCGTTCTACATTGGTCATTCTTTATTGATATTCGATAACGTTATGTAAGTTATCATAGATCGGTATGACCGGTGTTGGCAGTTTGGATATAAATAGGTAAATATGAAGTTGTGATATTTGGATAATTGATGACAAATTCTGGGAAGACAGATCGTCTCTAGGTGTTCTAGAACTTGAGATCTTAGAACTTTTGAAACAGGGACCGACAGAATCTGATATTTGATAACAAAATAGCGACTAAGAATCTGAATTGTTGATGGTGGCCCTTATCTGGAAGTGTCACCACACCGCTCTGCCTATTATCCATAACCTTGCCACAGAAACAGATATATCCATGACAAACGGGTTGCATCCAGTACCTACCTATACCAAGAGTTCCTCGGTAACTTAAGCACAAAAAAAATTAAAAAAAACGAATAACAGACGCAAGTACAATTCGCAACAACAATAATTGCTACAAATTGGCTCACGTGCAGGAAACCACACACAATGGTAGATGAGTGATTCCATGTAATTATGTAGCGGTGTACTATGAGGATCTATGGTTGTCGTGCTTTATGGCACTTCCTTTCATGTAAAAAAGATTGTTTACGAATCAAGATTCGTCATAGTTTTAATAATCAGAATTTTTATGACGCACGTATTTTGTTGTGTATTTTACTGTAGTAGGTACCACAGAAATAGATAGGTACCTACCTACAAGAGTAAGCAGCTATATGAAACCAAACTAAGAGCTTGATCTTCGGAAACAAAATACTTGTATAAAATATACATGTAGCATATGAATGTTTAGGCGCCCATCGCACAGAAAAGAGTTCTAAAGTTCCGCGTTCCGAGTCTGCATTCCGCGTTGACTGTAAGCTAGGTGGGGCCTTTGAAAGTGAAAAACTTGTATGATGTGCGATCAGTAGCGAATATTGCAGAACTCTAGACTGCTTGCTGTGTGCACAATATAGTCAAGACGGAATGCAGAACTCGGAACTCGGAACTCGGAACTCGAAACTCTAGAACTCTCTCTGTGGGATCGGCGCCGTATCCTGGAAGGGAATCGAACTACAACCTGTGACATAATAACAGACACGATTTCTAACTTCCACTTCTGTCAACAGCAATATGTAATTTATTTAGATTATATTTTTTTTAATACTAAAAATACTGTATACCAACGAATCTACAAAACACACACTCCTGACATAAAACAACATTGGACACGCAATTACAAAAGAGTCTTCATTACAAACACAATGAGTTTTATTTTATTATGCGTATAAAATATCATAAAGCTGTGAAACAAGGAAGCAGTTATACGCAAGACGGGTGGCACTATGATTATTATCATTAGAGTGCAATGCCATCGGCATCTTTGGAGGCCACCTTGCGCGATCTTGTAGGGTTTTCACAACTTTATCTGGTTCTGACACGAAGGGACTAATTACCATTTACACAAGGTTTAGTTAAAGAACATCTCTAAATATTGACGGGCCAGTTGGCGATTTCGCGTATCACACCGCAGGTCCTGAGTCTGGGTGTAATTATGTATATTAAGTATAAGTAATATATGTAGTATATCAGTTATCTGCAGGGCTATTTTAAAACGTCGGATTCGATATCGGAAATGGATTCAAAAATTTCCGAGGCGAATATCAGCAATTCCTATTTTAATTTCCGAAAACTTTTTGATGAATCGAATTGATATTTCCGTAAAGAAACATCAAAAATATTTGAATTCGGAAATTAAAATAGCAATTGCGGAAAATCGCCTCTGTAGTTTTTGAATCCGTTTCCGATATCGAATCCGAGCGTTTTAAAATAGCCCTGCTGGTCTCCTTAATCCTAGCTCCGCTATGTTTGGGATCAGACAGCCGTGAAAAATGGCCCAAGATATGTATTTATTGTTTATTAGAAGTAGCATTAGCTATTCATCTGTTTTTTTGTTTTCTACAGAGACCTTTCCCCGGTCTGTGCACAACAAGTCACCAAAAAGTCATCGCTGATAGGACGGTGATAGCGACTCCGAATTTCGATACTCGAAGTTTTCGGTGAAAGAGAACATCGTCAGGAAACTAAAGCAACGTGACCAACTGATAGGTAAATGTTTGGTTATTTGTGACTCAATCACGCATAAAAGGTTGTCCTATTTGGATGATTGATACACAGATTGAATACGTTCTGCATCTTTTTGGATATTTCTAGATTGTTGGTAAACCGGCAGAAGCTAGCTCACTTATGTACACGTAGATGACATGTTCATGCTCATAAGTGTTTTTCCTGGATGAAAATCGAACCCGCGCTTTGTTGAGTCTTATGTAGGATGTCTTATGTAGACTAAAAAAGGCGGATCATAATAAAAAATAATATATATACAGGGTGTTGTTTTGGTCGGCGACAAGCGACCCAGGAGCGGTAGTACAAAATATATATTCCCCAAAAATGGACTTAATTCCATTAAATACTGTAAATATTTTGAGAAATACCTTATTCAATTTGAAATAAAATTACCGCAAAGTATGGTTACTAGGCACGTGTACAGACTAGAGCTAGGCGCAAGCCGCCATCGCCCCACCCCTGTACTCCCTCGTACTCCCGTTGAGTATTATGTCTACACTTTAGCTTATTACATGATTTTCAAAATTTTTTTTTTTAAATTTATTATTTAAAAAAAAAAGTATTTTTTTTATATTTTTTTAGCACCAGTATCATTTGTATTATCGACCCTGAGTCGCTCGTCGCTGACCAAAACAACGACCTGTATACAGGGTGTTAGCACCTAATTTCCAAAACCAATAATTGAAATCAAGCACGTACTACCTCAAAACTGCGGTTTCCTTCCAACTGCTAATTCTGTTAAGGTCGCGTATATTTAGGTGCTAAATTAAACGAGACTTTGAAAAACCGTGGGAAAGACCGTACAATTAGGTATTATTTAAACACATTAATACATATATTGGAGGTCACATACTTACCTATATGTTGAAATGTATCTTAAGTAAATAATTGTTGAAAACAATTGCGTAAATAAAATCGTTTAATGTTATGTCTTTATGGAGACTGTCTGCTTCAACAATTATTATTACATTTATTTATTTATTATAAGACAACTTACACAGCATAATTACATTTCTTTACAAATACATTTTAAAATTTGTATTATCCTCTTCCAAAATCTTAGCAAATACTCATTTATTAGGTACATTGTTGACTGATGAAATACAATTTTCCGGGCTAGCAATGTTTATTTCATTACATTTACTCGTGCCTAGCTACTCGTCAATTTCCCACCCAATTTATTAATTTGTTTCATTAATTTATTTTTCTTTTATGTTCCTTATTAGGGTTCCGTAGCCAAATGGCAAAAAACGGAACCCTTATGGATTTGTCATGTCTGTCTGTCTGTCTGTCCGTCCGTATGTCACAGCCACTTTTTTCCGAAACTATAAGAACTATTGATGGGTTTTTGCGTAAAATATTAATATGGAAAACGAGGAGCCTCCTAGGATAAAGGTAAGGACTTACCAGGAACTCCAGGAACTCCTATTGTAATCCAGCACAGTGATAAGCACTATTTTTCTTCATATCAATTCACAAATCACAAAGTTCACTGCTTCTCTGTCTGTAGCGTCTTTCGTACTGAATGTTGCGGGGCGCGCGCGTTTCGTTTCACTCGCACACACACGTTTGGCGATGCGTCGCCGAAGTATGTAGAAGATTCCCGAAGCTCTTTTCTCGCTTTCACATATGATGTGGGAAAAGGAGAGGAATCGGGAAGTAGAGGCTCGTCATTGAAACTCAATATGAGTAGGTTTCTACTATAAATATTATTATAGGTATTTTGGCCTAAACATCCTCCGCCGCCTTGAGAATACGTAGTGTTCTCAAAAGAAAGAAAAAATAATTAATTATAAGAACTAATTACAGATTATAATAATTACTAAAGTACTGAATATAAGATGCGGTATGATTAATTTTTATTGTGAGGGTAATGGACATAACTTGACAATGGGTCTTTTGAATGATCCATTTGAAGTTTTTACTAAAGCGACGCGGATATTTCCATCCTTGCCAGGATAAACTTGTGATATTATGCCCAACGGCCAACGTAAAGGGGGAATATCATCTTGGTGTATAAGAACCACAGTACCAATCTTAATGTTATCTTTATCAATGAGCCATTTCTGTCTAACTTGAAGATTATGTAAATATTCTATACGCCATCTTTTCCAATAGCTACACACCATCTGATCTAATAATTGTTTCCGACAACGTAAAAATATGGTTTCCTCGGACACATTCTGAAGCGGCAATGAAGTCAATGGTGAAGCCATTATAAAGTGAGCGGGAGTAAGAGGCTCCGGGTAGGGATCCTCAGATAAAATGCAAAGCGGTCTAGAATTTAAGACTGTTTCAATTTGGGTAAGAACAGTGAGGAGCTCTTCATATGTGAGGAGCTGCGAACCGATAACACGGTATAAATGAGTTTTAATCGATTTTATATTAGATTCCCACAATCCTCCGAAATGTGGGGCGCGGGGTGGAATCATTTTCCATTCAATGCGGTACTGATCGGTAAGTAGTTCTTGTAATTGAGCTTTAGCTCCGACAAAGTTAGTTCCGTTATCGGAGTAAAGAAAAGAAACAGGTCCTCGACGGGAAATGAATCGCTTAAAAGCGGAAATAAAAGTATCTGATGACACATCAGTTGCCAATTCGATGTGTACAGCTTTGGTTACTAAGCATATAAACAAACAAATATATGCCTTTTGGCTCTTTTGACCTCTGCGTCTACATAATGTTACTTTAATGGGTCCAGCATAGTCAACGCCCGTATGCACAAACGCTTTGGTCTCCTGAACGCGGCAAGAGGGTAAATCAGCCATTTTTGGGCTGAGAAATGAAGGGGAATTTTTAAAACAAAAGTTACATGAATGTACTCTGTGTCTAATGACACTTCTAGCGGACAGTATCCAATATTTCTGGCGCAACAGTGAGCTCAGAAGATTGGCACCAGTATGGCAATGAGCACGGTGAAAATAGTCTATAATAAGATGAGTAACGTGGTCATGTTTAGGTAAAAGAGCGGGATGCTGAGCTTCATACGGAAGATTTGCATTTGAAAGTCTACCTCCAATTCTAATAATTTTATCTTGATCTATAAAGAGGTCAAGTTTTTTTAAGCGGGGAAGATAATTTAACTTTTTGAATATTATTAAATAAATTTTGAAAATGAACTTGTTGTACAGAGCGTATTAAATATACTTCAGCTTTATTTAGCTCAGAAGCTGTGATGCGGCTGTGACCTTGATCACGAGAAATTATGCGAGAAAATCTAAGTATGTATACTATTATACGTAATAGTTTATTCCATGATGAGTATTTCAGAGCAAGCTCGTAAATTAAATTAGGCTCAACAGAAGCGGACGCGGTACAAGTAACAAGTGTTTTACTATTAAATTCAGGTATGTCCTCACAGCATTCGGGACTAAATGGAGTGATAGGCCATTCTGAAACTGGATCTTTTAACCATTTCGGGCCGTGCCACCATAAGTGATGTGACACTAGCTGCTCAGGTAAAATACCTCTAGAGAGACAGTCGCTAGGATTTTCTATACCACTAACGTGGTTGAAATGTTTTGGGTCAAGATTTTCTTGACATTTAGCAACGCGGTTACTAACGAAAACATTCCATCTATGTGGAGATGAATGTATCCATGACAGAGTAATTTTAGAATCGGAGAATGCGAATATATTATCAATAGCGGTTCGAGCACTATAAGTCTCATTATAACTAGCGCGTAGCTGTGGATCGCGTAGCTTGGTACGCTCCAAAGCAAGTAAACGGCGGTGAGCAACGGAACGGGAATCACCTAACACGTCAGGATCCTCACGAAAAGGTAACGCGGTGCAATATCTGCCTGCGGAGTCCCGTGAGAAGTTACGAGAGAACAGCTGTTCACACTCCTTTTCGGCCGAGCTCATAAATTTTTGCGCGGGAATTTCTTCGAGCTCCCAAAACTTAAGTAGGGAATCATTTAAAGAAATAGTAAGGTCATTGGGACCAGAAATGAAAAAAGTCGCGGTATTAAAATAAGTGGATGCATTTTTATTAATATTAGAGTTAGCGGGAACGTCGCCCATAAGAATATAACCGAACACGGTTTCAAGGGCAGAAGGAGCGGGAGGTGCAATAATTTTTTGACCTAATAATAAAAATGGGAACAATTGTGCCCCGAGAACTACTTCGACCTCTCCGGGGATGTGCCACAGAGGGTCAGCGAGCGGTAAGTTACCTAAATGTTGCACTATAGAAGTCTCAACATATTCAGTCGGTAACCTGTCAGTAATGCAATCAACGACAAGAGCGGTAATATTATAAAAATATTTTTTATTTTTCGCGGTTATTTTATGTTGAACGTAGCCGTGAATAGGACGCGAAGTGGATCCTACACCCTTTATAAAAGAATTGCTAAGCGGTATTATATTTAAATTTAGTTGTTTACAACAGGCAATTGTAATTATGTTGTTTTGAGACGCGTTATCTATTAAACATCTAACTGAAATATATTTATTGTCCTTATTAGACGCATAAACTTGAGCGGTTGATAAAAGTACAGTAGTATGGGAAGGATTTAATTTATTAAAAGAATCGCGTTCGTTATCATTATTCTTATCAACTCGCGCTCGGGTGCATAGCGAAACCGGTTGAGGAGCGTCCGTAGCGTTAGAAGGAGACGCGGTCAGATGCGCGGGCGAGGCTGCGCACGGGAACGGTCGCGGCGCGGCGCGGGCGGCGGCGGACGGCTGCGCGTGTGGAGACGGCGCGATGCGGTTATCGCTATTATCAAGACGCGCCGAGTGAGAGGGACGCGAGTCAGAAACTATTTGTTGCGATTGCGAATTGCTATCCAAATGCAAAAGAGAATGATGGTGTTTATTACAAGTTTTACAACTATACGACGACTTACACTGAGAAGCAGTATGCGTAAGGCTGAGGCAGTTTACACAGCCTCTTTTAGATTTAACAAAATCTAAACGATCTTTAGTATTAAGTGCTTTAAAAGAGGAACAATTAAAAATCTGATAGTGATCAGATTTATTACAAAATAAGCAAGTGCTTTTATTATTATTATCGCGTGCAAGGAAAGCATGGTGGACTGTGTTTGAATTACGCGGTTGAGACCGAGAAGCGGGCGGATTATTAAGGTTGCTACTGACTGGGGCGGTTCGCGCGGAGCCAGCAATTGGCGTAGAAGTGCGGTCTAATATTTTTACTTGCGATTTAATAAAATCAACAAAATCCTTATAAGAAGGAATTTCTTTATTCCTCATAAACATTTCAAAGGAATTAGCGGTTGCGGGATCTAACTTCTTTAAAGCTAAAGAAAGTAAGATAAAATCTTTCATATCTTCAATACCTAAATGTTCCAAAGCAGATACAGAAGCGTGGAAAGTTTCAATGAACGTATTTAAAGACGCGGAATTATTTAATGCGGGTTTAATATTGAATAAATTAGACATGTAATGTGAGCCTAATGCTCTTTTATCTTGATATTTTTGAACTAAGCTGTCCCAAATAGAATTATAATTATCACCGGACGGTATAATACCTGCCGTGTTTTTTAAAGCATTTCCTGTTAATTTACCTACAAGATATTGTACTCTTTGAGAATTCGAAAGATCAGGATTTGAATGTATATTAGATTTAAAAGATTCAAAGAAGACGGGCCAATTTTCTATTTTTCCATCAAATGACGGAATTTGAATTGGTGGTAGTTTGATACGACCTTTATATTGGGACGGAATAGTATTCTGCGCAGACACATTCGACGTAGTATTTGTCTTATTGACGATAAGAGAACGAACCCTTTCTATTCGGGTGTACACTGTATCAAAGGAAATCATTTTTTTATAATCAATCTTATATTCTGGATCAAGTTGCATATTTAACGCGTTAATTGTATCTAAATTGGCACTAAATTCATGACGAATTGTACTAATAATTTCAGTGTCCGCCATGAATGTCTCTGAGGAACGAAGGTCTGCACTCGCGGACGTGGAAATATTCTTAGAAGAATCATATAAGAACGATAATTGTTCAAAAATAGCTTCATTTTTAGCTTCCTATATTTTAATTTTAGTTTCAATAGCTTCCATTGTGAAAGATTGCGTAATAATAAATTGCAAAATTACCTAATTAAAGTAAAATGTTGTAGGTAAGTAGGTATATCCAACAGTTTAGGCACCTAATATAGGTATGAAAGTTTATTTCAAGTCGACAGACAAGGCTCATAGAATGCAATTATATGCGTAGTAATAGTACAAATAGTAAGTACGTATTGCGGTTATTAGTACACCATATGATTTCGTATAATAAGATACGAATCGGTACCTATAAAATCTAAGTCCTAAAAATATGGAGGAGCGGCGGCGGTATTGAATACCTAACTACTTTTTATCACGATTGGCGTGGTAAAAATGGCGGGAGTACGAAATATCGTATTTATATAGTCTAAAACCTATTTATGAGGTATAAGACTTGCGTATTATGAGGTATATACCTATTTAGAGGCATAAAACCTATAGAAAGCGGGAAGTTATACGTGATTTGATATGAAATTAAATTGCTGTAATGGCCGACTCAAAATGAATCCGCTCGAAGGCGTACCAGAAAAATGATGGGTTTTTGCGTAAAATATTAATATGGAAAACGAGGAGCCTCCTAGGATAAAGGTAAGGACTTACCAGGAACTCCAGGAACTCCTATTGTAATCCAGCACAGTGATAAGCACTATTTTTCTTCATATCAATTCACAAATCACAAAGTTCACTGCTTCTCTGTCTGTAGCGTCTTTCGTACTGAATGTTGCGGGGCGCGCGCGTTTCGTTTCACTCGCACACACACGTTTGGCGATGCGTCGCCGAAGTATGTAGAAGATTCCCGAAGCTCTTTTCTCGCTTTCACATATGATGTGGGAAAAGGAGAGGAATCGGGAAGTAGAGGCTCGTCATTGAAACTCAATATGAGTAGGTTTCTACTATAAATATTATTATAGGTATTTTGGCCTAAACAACTATACTGTTGAAACTTGATAAGTAGATGTATTCTGTGAACCGCATTAAGATTTTCACATAAAAATAAAAAAAAACCCATACTTAGAACTGTTTTTTTTTTTCAACCCGTACGTGTTGTTATCTATAGATAGGTCTTCAAAAATGATATTGAGGTTTCTAATATTTTTTTTTCTAAACTGAATAGTTTACGCGAGAGACATTTCCAAAGTGGTAAAATGTGTGCCCCCCCCCCTGTAACTTCTAAAATAAGAGAATGATAAAACTAAAAAAATATACTAGCAAGTAGTTTTTTTTAATACGTCATAAATCGTAAACCGCAAAAAATACACTATTATTAAAACATCGATCAGTTACAATTAACTACAAAAACTTTTATATTATGTTATTTGCTGCTACGGAACCCTTCATGGGCGAGTCGGTATCGCACTTGGCCGCTTTTTTAACCAACTGAAGTCAATTTATCGCTAAACCGATCTTACACAGTCGCAGAGTGTATTCCGATCATCAATATTCGTTAAACGTCTTCTTAAAATACGCGCACAATTAAAGAAGGCGGATCTTCGGAATCTTGGCCTTGAGGTACGCGTGCTTTTTGCTTTTAATCCCTCTCAAAAATTAGTTTTTACTGCCACTAATTACGATGTTCGTGATGCTGTCATTATTTACCTACCTTCACAGATTGTCTACACTTTGATTTCGTAATATCTGCGTAAATAATAAAAATCATCTTCAAATGGGCTGTCTAAAAACTCATGAGGTTTTTTCAAGCTAAATTCTTTAATAATTTCCCAGTTTTTCTTTTTATTTGATTTGTCTTGTCTAGAGAGGTCAGTACCATAATATACGTTAGGTACATTTTATTGCTATAAATTCAAAGCCTCAAAAGTCATGAAACCTCTTTTTCTTTGAATATAAAGAAGTCGATTGTGCAAATGACTTCTTTTTGTATCCTACCAACGTAAAAATGTGGTAAAAACGTGTACAATTACCTACTAAGAAGCAGCGTTGGGAAACAAATGATAATTTTATTTGTAATATTAATGCGTATCTTAGTTAGTCAATTACATTAAATTGTTATTCTAGTGAAGTTCAATAGTCGATCTTAAAATTTTGTGTTTAGATTTAAATTTGTATACAGTAAAGTCGATTAGAGATGCAATAATGGCTTAATCGAAAATCATCGATAATACCGCGACACAATGTTTTCGAAATCGATAAAATGTATATACCTATAATGAAGTTCTGCACATTTCAGATTCTTTCAATAACATAATAGAAATGTGATACCAAGGTGATACAGTTTTGAATAGAGAAACCATAGTAATCGATTTAATGCAGCCATAATGAGCATCGAGTATCAATGTCAAAATAGTGAACGAGCAAGAAGAGAGCCGAATGAAGCAACTCGACTACGAAAAAGGTTTCATCGATGTTTGCAAGCCTGTGATTAGTCACAGGCAGCGAGGAAATTACTAAACGAAGGAATTAAATCCGGAACATTTTTGTATTCAACACTTCGCAACATAGTCTTGTCGAATAACTAGATCGAGTACTTATATGAAGTTTTTGTTGCTTAATAATTTTAATGTTACCCAAAAACGGAAACATTAGCGCAGGATTTATTATAATGCTGTTTGCGTGTGTTGTAATTTTGTAAAATTAGCAAAAATGGCGGATTTCCACAAGGATCTCGGCTTTCGATAGCAGAATTTAGATATCGTGATTTGTATTGGCTGTGTAAATATGGAAATTAATCAATCAAGCTGTTTTTGTAGATAAAGCGAATCCCTTGGGGAAGATGATAAAATAACGCGTTTACGACAGCTGACTATTTCTAACGAATCCTCATATAAATGTGAACATTTGTATAGATGTTTGTGTGGATTGGCTTAATGGATTTAAATTAAATCTGGTACATACCTTATGCCCAAGGTCATTTGCTAGGCTGCATTTAAAGGGCTAATGCTAACCCTCAAACAAGACTCTACTGAAATTGCTATTTTGTATGGGAAAATTCACTCAGATTTGTATGAAGAAATATTCTAAGCGGCAGTTCGTTGAATCTCATACACAAGACATTTGCATATCGATTAGCAAACTGCAAATAATTTGTAAATAGTTTAAGCAAATATTTTAGTTACATAGATATATTTTATTTGGCGACAAAACTTATGCCACAAAATTAAAATTTTATTATTTTTACTATAACGTAAGATTGCATTTAAAAACAAATATAATTTATGATAATTAAGCTATTTAAATCTGTATCCATTACCACACCCAGTTACATAAGTAATGCAGCAGCTGTTTCACGGAATTAAATATTACCCAAGTAAGAGCGTAAAATTGTCTTATTGCTTCTCACAAACCAATCTCATTAGACTTGGCATTTTTCGCTGAACAAATCTGTGAACCTTCGATGAGGTGAAGAAATACACTCGAGTTTAATGATTGGAGTTTTACTTGTGGTTTTTATTGATGAAAAAAACCGGAAGCGTGAAGACAGGATTAGAAATTCACTACAAGTCTCGTGGAAAGAAAATTGTGCACCTAAAGAATATAAAATCATAATAAATAAAAGGAGGCAAAATGCTAGTATTAATAGTCATAATCATGATGAATATGATACATGTGTGCAAAGTTGGTAATTACAGATGAGGCGGTATTAAGCGAGGCGCAGGCAAACGCGATAAGAGACCCGAGAGTGTAATGATCAATGCACAAAACAGACTTGCGAGGAAATAACAGACTTTTATTTCTTGGACTAGATTTTTTGATAATAATCAACCACACAATGAGAACGAACGGTAACAAATATGGCGCGCAGTTTTTTTTTTTGAAGCTATGGCGCTGTCAATCTGTTTAATCCGTTTAAATTAGGAATGCTTCGTCTACACACATATCAATTGCATTGAGGTACAAACTTAACATAATCGGGATTATACTTATCATAAAACTGTGCGATAATTTAAAGTACAACGCACTAGTGCGTAATAAGCTGCATTAAGATACTAAAAACGGTGCAATAAATGTCACTTTACGAGCAAGTGTGTTGAAAAATATAAAATCTGAAAACAAAAATTAAGTCACCCAACCTTGATTAATCAATCTATAATTGAATTAAACTGAGCTGAATTTTAATTTAAAATTAATTATTTATTTCTCAGGCTTACATAATATTAATAGAAACCTACGCACGACTACCTCGGTAGTTAGAAAAGATTAGATCTTTTAATAGATCTACCCATTATTGACTTGATAAAAAAATAACAAAAACTGTGATCACACATCTTGTTATGCGCTTTAGCAGAATTCTGCGCGTGACTACATTGTATTACCTCATGGTATATTTATTTATTTTTAATTTCAGTAATTATAATTACAGCACAGGTTTGAACCCGGGAAACGTGATATGATGAGAATTATGTTTTTCATCACGAAAAATATTACATAGTTATTTATAATCGGTTATGTAAATTTTAGTATGCAATAGAGTTTTATTTATTTAATTACACCTATACATATTATGGAACTCAATGTCTTTCTGTTAGCGTGATTATAACTAGAGAAATACTGTGGTTATTTGGATGTGATTTTCAGTTCCCTAACGCAGTTTAGGTGAGTGTAAACTTTCATTTTATCGTTGTGCTGTGACTAAAGACACCTGGGAAATGATAGTATTAGTATAACAAGACGGTAGACTCGCAGACATATTCTAATTGTTTCAACCAGTTTATAATATAAAGCCCAACCAATAAATAGAATACCTGAATTGAGGTCGCCACTTGTAGATTTTTAAACAAGCTCATAGTAATCAATCAACAAAAGTTAGTTCCTAATTTTTCCGCACACGGCCAAGTGTTCTATTTTACAAGCTTTTATTTGACTTACATTGTATGTATGTATGTTTGTTCGCGAGGAATCTTGCAGGTCGAATTTCACCCATATCCAGTGGTCGGATTGATTTGATATTTGGTATACATTAGTATATTGGATGACAATGCAAGTACAGTCACTCAAAAAAGCTTGTATACAAAATGTAATTTTTAACAAAGAACTTTTTTTTCTGTTTATAGGCCTGTGTTTGACCGCAATCTCACCATGGTAAGTGATGATGCGGCCGAAGGTGGTAAGCACACGAAGCCTAGAAGGAAACTGGCTCTCAAGTGCAGTTGTCGGAACACACCGAAAGGTGCTTGGCGACAGATTTTCAACTTGAGGGTGGTAGCCAGCCAGGCGGGTACTACAAAGTACCCTACCACCGTGCTATGGTTTCCTCACGATGTTTTCCTTCACCGAAAGCTCAAGCTCATTGTAGGATACCAGCTTGGGCCTTTAGACTCGGTTCAGCGACGTGCCATCAGAATTGTTGACGATCCCGAGCTTACAAGCGGTTTAGAGCCCCTTAGTCTGAGGAGAGACTTTGCCTCCTTATGTGTGTTCTACCGCTTGTATAACGGAGAGTGTTCTAAGGAATTGTTCGACTTGATGCCCACAGCTACTTTCTACCATCGCAACTCTCGCCATCGGCGGGGAGTCCATCCTCACATATTGAAACCAGAATTGTTTCGAACTGTGCGGGCTCAAAGGAGTTTTCTTCCGCGGACGCTCAGATTGTGGAATGAGCTCCCCGCCGTGGTTTTCCCATTGGAGTACAGCATGGGGTTCTTCAAAAAGGGTCTGAAGAGATTTCTTCAGGGTCGGCAACGCGCGAGTGATGCCCCTGGTGTTGCAAGCGTCCATAGGCTACGGTAACTGCTTTCCATCAGGCGGGCCGTATGCTTGTTTGCCACCTTAGTGGTATAAAAAAAAAAAAAAAAAAAAGGATTCGAACCCGAGACCATCATCTCGGTATCCGACGTCACTACCACTGAGCTATCATCGCCTTAAAAAACTTATTTCTGGTTGGGCTTTACCAACATCACTAAATACAACCATGCTGGTAAAATACGTTATTCATTTACATATCGCAGAATATAATGAGTGGCATATACCTACATGTTTTATGCGATTATCTGACGCAAGCGTATAGTGACCCTAAAACCGAATTCGTGATAGAGGTATACCATAAAAATTACCCATGCACGACCGATGTCATGTTATACACAAACATTCAGCTTGCATATGAGCTCGACCTTCCTGTAGCTTGAACTCTATTCTTATGTTGGTATGGTTCATGTTATGAGTGGATTGATGTTATGAGGAGTTGGAGGAGTTATTAAAATAGGCCTTTATATTTTATAACAGTACTGGCAATATATTTGGTAGTAAATTCAACCAAGCGAAGGAGGAAGCGAATAAACCTTCAAAAATATTTGATAGAAGGGAAATAAGGCCGGTTATCCTCATTAAAAGATTAATTTCTAAGGGAGGTAGAGCATTGCGTTTATTCGCTCAAAGAGAAGCTCCATCGGGAAAGCACATCTTCCGCAGCCAAATAAATTTATGTTGTGTTCCTGCGCGTGAGTAAGGTTGCCAGAGCTCATTGGGGAGGGGGAAGGGTTTGTAACGCGTGAGTAATGCCTCGTGTGTTACAAGCGTCCATATGGCTACGAGAACCGCTTACCATCAGGTGCTTAAAATACGTTTGTTTGCCAACTTCGTTGTATTAAAAAAAACTGATACATCAATACTTTAACATTTTCTAAAAAGCCCTCTCTTACTACAGCTATTCAGTAAACAAAGAGGGAGATACTTACGGTCATAAATTCTAAATGACGCCTCTTACACGGTAGTAAAACCGATAATGAAGTAGACAACCGCGTATGCTCATAAATTGGTCCAAACGTGCTATGTTATTCTAAATCGTGGTGTATGCATTTACCTCTGTACATACGAGATTATAGAAGTAAATGGCGATGTCCTTAAACTGAAGACTTTATTGTTAAACATAAGGTTTTTATTCACGTACAAACGTTAGTATAATCTGCAATAAAACAGAACAATAATGTTGGGAACTGTTCGCAGAGACATATGGAGAACATTTTAAAATTCCTGGCAAATAAGAGATTTTTAAATAACAATTCTTTCAGATGTTTTTTGCTTTACAAGAGAGCGATTATAAAAACACCATTTCAGGAGATAATTAAAGAAACAAAAAAACTCGACTGCGTAAAACAAAAAATAACTGAAAATAGAAAAACAAGCTCTTTCATCTATAGAATTTTGAATATAACTTGAATTTTATAAGGTATTGCATTCCTACCTCCTTCCGGGTCAGTCGGGTAAAAACATGATTAGTCAACCAATACTATTTGAATGTCTGTTTGTTCACAAATAAACCTCAGAACTCATCGCAAAGAAATTTGGCTTGCAATCAGCAACTTTTTTGGAACGCGATTTCATAACTTACTTAAAACATGACCAAATAAAGGTTGATAATTGCTTATACTAAAAATTCAGATCATTATCACTATCATTCGAATCGTTAAAGTATCAATTAAATCGATCATTGAAGACAAGTAAATCATTTATACAGTTACGATGCATGCGCATACAGTGCGCGGGTCAAGGTTCTAATACCGGGTCACAAATAATTACCAACACACCAATTAAACGTTACATACGTAACACTAGATTTTTCCCGCGGCATTGCCTGCACGACAATGTCGTTCTCCAATTACTAATTGACTAGCGACCCGCCCCGGCTTCGCACGGGTGCAATGTCGTAATGAGGTGTCGATAGATTTTCGCGCCGTACTCTACCCTGCCCTGCCCTGCCTTACCCTACCCTGCCCTGCCCTGCCCTGCCCTGCCTTGCCCTGCCCTGCCCTGCCCTGCCCTACCCTGCCCTGTCCTGCCTTGCCCTGCCCTGCCCTGCCCTGCCCTGCCCTGCCCTGCCCTGCCCTGCCCTGCCCTGCCCTGCCCTGCCCTGCCCTGCCCTGCCCTGCCCTGCCCTGCCCTGCCCTGCCCTGCCCTGCCCTGCCCTGCCCTGCCCTGCCCTTTCCTGCCCTGCCCTGCCCTGCCCTGCCCTGCCCTGCCCTGCCCTACCCTGCCCTGTCCTGCCTTGCCCTGCCCTGCCCTGCCCTGCCCTGCCCTGCCCTGCCCTGCCCTGCCCTGCCCTGCCCTGCCCTGCCCTGCCCTGCCCTGCCCTGCCCTGCCCTGCCCTGCCCTGCCCTGCCCTTTCCTGCCCTGCCCTGCCCTGCCTTACCCTACCCTGCCCTGCCCTGCCCTGCCCTGCCCTGCCCTGCCTTGCCCTGCCCTGCCCTGCCCTGCCCTGCCCTGCCCTGCCCTGCCCTACCCTGCCCTGTCCTGCCTTGCCCTGCCCTGCCCTGCCCTGCCCTGCCCTGCCCTGCCCTGCCCTGCCCTGCCCTATCCTGCCCTGCCCTGCCCTGCCCTGCCCTGCCCTGCCCTACCCAAACCTAACCTAACCTACCCTGCCCTACCCTACCCTACCCTACCCTACCCTACTCTACCCTACCCTACGGGTATGAAAAAAAGTTTACGTCCTATTCTCAGACCTACTGAATATACACACAAAATCTCATAAGAATCGGTCAAGCCGTCTCGTAGGAGTTTTTTTACAAACACTGTACTAATACTTAAATTTTTAAACTCGTGATATCTTTCGAATGGAATGTCCGAATTGAATAATTCAAAAAGTTATACAAAGGTATTGAAGCATTCTTGAATATGAAGTAATTTATTTTGATAAGGATTCATACCAAGATACAAAAAAAGAGCTTTTTCTAGCGGCGGCATTTCAATTAAATTTTTAAAATAAAAAAACACTTATTGTGGAATAACTATAATAGTTAGACATATACTATTGCGACACTTTTTGTAAATAATGATGAGTTCTACAAAGTTGTAGTATATTATTTTATTCTATCATCAATAGTTTTCGCAGCGCACGCGATGAAATGAATATTTTAGGTAATTTTTTTACACCTTTGGTTACATTATTCGAGTTTTAGTAAGGATCCCTAATTTTTTTGAAAATATAATATAGCCTATGTCACCCGGGGATAGTGTAGCTTCCCAACAGTGAAAGAATTTTTCAAATCGGTTCAGTAGCTTCGGAGCCTATTCAATGCAAACAAACAAACAAACAAACAAACAAACAAACAAACAATCAAATCTTTCCTCTTTATATATTAGTTTTGATTATATTACTGTGAAATTGTTTGCGTGTATTTGTAAAAACTAGGAAATTTTCAGAAGGTCTCTGTGTGAGTGTAGAGCCCTTTTAAGAAATGTTACTATGGCATTTACCAAAGGACACTTCCCGCAGAGAATAGTTCTAGAGTTCTGCGTTCCGAGTTCTGCATTTCGCGTTGACTGTTAGCTATGTGGGGCCTTTCAAAGTAAAAAAAGTGTATGATGTGCGATCAGTAGCGAATATTGCAGAACTCTAGAACTCTAGACTGCTTGCTGTGTGCACAATAGTCAACACGGAATGCAGAACTCGGTACTCGGAACTCTAGAACTCTCTCTGTGGGATCGGCGCCTAATATTACTTTAATATTGTGCTAAATTCCCTAACTTATTCTAACGTTTGAGTGACCCACTCACGGACGATAATAATTTGAGAAAAAACTATTTTAGCCCCGAAAAATCATGGACACTCTTAGATCCCGATCCTGTGGAGATCTTGGTTATAATTAACTATTATTTTTATTATCCATATTTATCTGCAGGTTGATGCTGTGCAAAAGAGAAGTTTTTATATAATGTCCTTGCTAAAATTTCCATTGTTGAATATTTATTTTCCTCACACGAAACAGACAATACAATTTTGCTATATGTGTACTTAATTAAATTTTTATTATTATAATTGAATCCTCTTATAATAAAATCCATGACAGTCCGTATTATGTTTTTATATTCAGACTTCCTTATAATAATTAACAAAAATAATTAAGCTTTTTTTCTCATAATCAAGGTAAATAAATAAATGATTTTAATATCAATTTACTTTTATTTTTAAATAGGTTTATTTGAGAACATGTTTGAGAACTAGTTTTTACATTAACTGATTATCTTTTAATATTGGTCATTAAGTTAAAATATTTTGATGATATCACTACATAAACAAAAAATGCATTAAAACAAAACAACGTCACAAACTCATAACAAAATAACTCTTATCTGACACTGTTTTGAAGTGAGCGAAATCGCATGACGTGTTCTATAGAAAATATTCGCTGACTTCAAAACAGTGTCAGAGTTATTTCATACTTTTTAGTGTACTTTGAGTTAGAAAGTTAATTCATTTTTGAATTTTTAGTTTCATCTATATGAAATTTATATGGGACCATTTCGGTATAAACCCCAAAATTAAATTTTGCAAATCCGTCTATATATGACGGAGTTATGCTCGAAATAACATAAAACAAAAAAATATAAACATCTGAATTGATAACCTCCTCCTTTTTGAAGTCAGTTAAAACCCAGAGATACTCAGTAAAGTTTAACAAACAAATTCGTTGAATCTCAGTACAACAAAGTGTTTACACGCACGCGTACTGAGAAGTGGGGAGGTCGTAACGATAATGCCCAGCAGAACATCCTACGACCGTACGTGACCTAGATAAACAACCAAGAGTCGTAGAGGTGACTTGCAATGGTAAAGTTCGTTTATTTATAACCTCTTTCCTGTCATTTTGGAGGCGGCAATGAAGATTTACTTGTGGCTAAAGGCGGGATAAAAAAGTATTTAGTATTCGATCTTTATATGCAAAATCAAAATCAAAAAGTCATTTATTCAGTTTAGGCCCTAGTAAGGCACTTATGAATGTTACATTGGTACATACAGTTAAATTTACCACCGGTTCGGAATACACTTAAACTGAGAAGACTCCGGCAAGAAACTCAGACACTGGATGGATTTTTAGAACCAACGGTCTAGAGTCGCTTCTATCCAGATACTACCAGCAAGTCAGACCAGTGCTTCGAGTAAGTAAAAATAACGAACTTCATTTAATTTGGCTTTCCTTTTTGTAATTTCATAATATTCGAATTACTGGACAAATATTTACAAATTAACCATAATTCAGTGTAAAATAAGACACCAATTGACATCCTCAATTTGTAAATACAAAACGATGCCAGTAAGGTAGTATGTCACATGAGAATTTATCTCTCCAACAACTCATGCATATTTAACTGTAACAGTTTGCAGATTTCGTACTGCATTTGTACACTCAAAACCGTGTAAGTAGGACAGTAGGACTGTCTTTAGATGACGTACTTATAGCTAGAGGACTATTTACCTCATTGACCGTCGTGAGAGCTGCGGATGTCCAGTAGCCTAGATTAGGCGCCGAGAGGATGTCACTTATTATTATTATTGCAGAGTTAAGTTACTTTCTGCGGTTTAGTAAGTTTATAATTTAAGTTAACGTAAATGTGATATTAAATGCGAGGAACAATCAGTCATAAGTATATGATCACTTTAGAATAGTATCTAATTACCCAGTGTCCAAACTTTCAAGAGAAAGTCAATACATTATTATGAAATTACTTTTAACACTGACTGTACTGTACTGGGATATTTCACCTCTCATCTCTATATCATCATCATCAACAGCCTATAACGTCCCACTACTGAGCACAGACCTCCTTTCTCAAATGAGGGTTAAAGGGAATGGGCAATACTCCAACACGCGTGCCCACTGTGGATCGGTGGAGGTAGGCTAGTGGTCAAGCCGCCTAGGAGGCATCCAACTAGCTTAACGATTATCACAATTAAGTGATAACCGGGACCAACAGCTTTACGTGCCTTCCGAAACAAGGAAACGCTCGATTTGAAATACCACTAGGCGGTCACCCATCCAGGTACTGACCACGACGGTGGTAGCTTAACTTTGCCGATTGATTAAGAACGGCTAATCATGCTACACCACGAGCGCATATCTGACCTCAATATTAATTATCTATGATAATCTCTCAGTTATTCCAACAAACCAATGATTTGTTGTGGATGTATTGCTCTGTCGAGTTTAGTCATATAAAAAATTCAAGATCAAATTGTTTATAATTTGAGACTGTTCCGCTACCGCGCATGTCAAAATTAGCATGCATGCCTATCGCACGCAATGTCAAATCAGCGCGAGTAAGCTTCTAGATATAACCTGCGCTGCGCGAGCGCAGGTACCGACCCAAATATGGAGACAACATGGCGGCCTCGGCTAGACCAACCCATACCACTTTCATGTTATACTAGTTAATGATAAATTATATAAAATGGAAACATTACTACTGCAGACATGTTGTATTGTTGTTTATGGTAACGTGTGCTCACGACTGTGCAGAATTTTGGATTAGTAACCATAGAGTTTGCGGTGAAAAAGTATATGCATCATTAATCTATATAATGGTGCGTCCATGCTACGCCAAGCGAGCACGAGCCGAGCCTCGAACGAACAGGATTCGTTCGTTGGTCGCGATTTCAAGCGTGGACGTACCGAGCGCGATGCGAATCCATGTGTTCGTGAAAAAACTGACAATCGGGCGGAGCGCAGTGGAGCACGCTACGAATGCTCGTTCGAGGCTCGCAAGCCCGTCCACGCTACGCGAATCGTGCTCGCAGTGTGCGCGTTTATGGCACGGCTCGTGCTCAGTTCGCCATGCATGGACGCACCATTAGATATAATATTATTCGTAGGTGTACTCTAAAAAACATGCAAAATATTTAATATAGAATAATTTTATAAACTTTTTTACCACGTCATTCAAACGTCAAATCATCTGTCAAGGCTTTGAAGTATTAAACACATCGTAGTCTAAATTAATTAATAATAAATCTAAATCGCAGGCCCTGGCATTTTACTACCTAATCTTCTGTTTGTAGATTACGCAAGTTATTGTCTATAGAAGCGATTAATTAGTTTTGACATTATCGTATCTTGATATCTTGATTTGTAATTAAAATACATGTTTCTATTAACTCCTATAGGCATCCAATCACCAAACAATATATTTGTCCTCGGTTATGTTCGTACTACATCAAGGCTTATTTTTCAGCCAGCATTTACGCCAATAGTATTAGGATCATCAGGTAGAAATGTATAGAACATTGTTTTAGAAATTGTCAGACATATTTTAAATTATGCTCACCCCAAAGAAAGATAGGTACATACAGTAGTGTACCCAAATGATACGGCGCGTCGTGAATTTTCGTTTGCACATAAAAGAAAGTATGGCCCCGAAGATCAACGAAAGAATACTTAAAATTTACAATCAACCTTAGATCATTACTATAAGGTTCATAATACACTGCAGCTGTTAGTTCCGTCTCACTCGCAAGTCACGCCCCTCCGCACGGCGCGCGCTAACATGGCGGCAGCTGCCGACCAATAGCGTTTCCCGGAAAATGTATCTTCTGCGCAGGTACATATGATCGGTAAGCCATATTAGTTGGGTAATACTGTACTCGTATGTCTATTCAATTCATTTAATACAGGATAAGAAAACCATGATTATTTAGCTGATGTTTAAACTTACATTAGCATCCGCCATAACTTTACATGACATCATGTCTATGACCCACAATAAGATTATGACAAATATTTACTACTGTGACACCTAATTTATCAATTTGTGATGACCACTAAACCATTTTAAATGTGCGTGGGAAGTCATAAGTACAAAAACTAACATAGCATACAACAATACTACCACGTCAGATATGTCGCAATTCAACACAAAATCATTACCAATTAGGCGCCTTAACTTAACACTTAAATACTAAATAACACTTTATTTACTTTTTGACAACTTAAAGCAAGCCTTTAATAGCCTATATAGATATATACATTATTATTACTAACTCTATTTATAAAAAAAAAAAAATGAATTTCGTTTGGCCACCGACCGGCCCATAAGGGACGATGACGAAGCTTAAGATGGAACACGCTTACCCAGAAGATACCTATAATTATCGAAACATGATAATAAAATTGTGGATATCTCACTAACATTAGGAAGTTTTTTTGAAGTTTATAATCACATAGATGTTGAAAAAGATTTTAATCACATTCGAAAGTTTTGTATATTTGTAACTCAATAACCTTGCAATGGCTTAACGGATTTGGATGATATTTAGAACATACATAAACATAACCCTGAAATAGACTTAGATCCCTCGTACATGCGGGTAAAACGGTAAACTCCGATGTTGGTAGGACCATTTTATAGCAGTTATTTGATGACATAATAATTTGCCGTAAATTAAATGTGAATGTAACTATTACTCATTTTTGGCAAAGTCACGTGAAGTTTTCATTTCAGAAACTATATCATTATAATAATCATAACATATACTTTCTCATGTGTCGATAACGCTCAATAGTATACACATAGTAGTAATGAGTTTCTTGCCGGAGTCTTCTCAGTATAAGTGTATTTCGAACCGGTGGTAAATTCAACTGTATGTACCAATTTAACGTTCGTAAGTGCCGTACTAGGACCTAAACTGAATAAATGACTTTTTGATTTGATTTTGATTTGAATAAAAGCTATTTATTTAGTATTCTAGCTGTTGTAACCAAAACAAGAATACTACAAAACGCTTCCTCACACCTCCTCAAGGCGATTGTTTGATATGAAAAGTATCGGGTCGCATTGTGTCGGTCCGCAACAGCTTTCTCCGTTGGAAAGTAAAAGTGGTTTGGTCCGGTCGCGGCTCAGATATCCGATTCTTTACCTTCCAGTTAGCATTGCCCCCGCGCAGCTTGTTTTTTACGATAAGTGGATTGAATAACGGATTGTTTGTTTGATTTGCCCACTTTATGTGTGGATTGCGTAAAGATTACCTACTGACGAAGATAAGATTTATAGGGGAGAGGCGGGTAGCCACGGACACATAAACAAAACTCATAATTGTTTAAAAATGGACAAAACAGTATGTTTATTTATTATATAAACATTAAATAAAACATATTTAAAGTAATTTAAGATAAGTAACAATTACATAATTACTTTAAATTAGCTTAAATCAAGTTTAGCAAACAGTCTTTAATTTTCGGCAAATTTTTTTTTGGCGGGTAGCCCCGGACATACATATTAGCGATGGTTTAGCTTTGCAGACATCACAATAATAGTAAATCTGTGAAGGATCAATATCTACGCATGCTTCATGCGCCCAGTCTTTACACTTATGACATTGTATCCAGTCTTCTTCGAATGTTTCACCGGAAATGATGCATTCTGTTCCCTGATCTCTTGACAAATCTTAAATGTTATGTTTTGTTTTTATTTTCTTCTTTGTGGCAGTTGCACCTTTCTTTTTAACCGACTTCAAAAAAGGAGGAGGCTCTCCATTCGTTTTTTTTTTATGTTTGTTACCTTATAACTCCGTCATTTATTAACCGATTTGGAAAATTCTTTTTTTATTTGAAAGGGTACACTTCCCGTTTGGTTCCATTGTCATCTGATCAGGATTTGGAAAATTCTTTTTTTATTTGAAAGGGTACACTTCCCGTTTGGTCCCATTGTCATCAGATCAGGATTTGATTACATCTTAGTGTACTTTGAAGTCGGTTTAAGTTTTTTGTAAAACAGTCCAATTATTATTCTCTATTGCTTTAGCTTTTTTAGTTGCAATCTTGTTTTTCTCCACCAAAGCATTTTTAAATGGAGAAGATGTGAGAATCTCGCTTTTTTGAGTATTTCGTGAACGTGAACTTAACCTCTTGTCCACTATTAAGAGCTTTTATCCGATCCTGAAGAGTACTTCTAGGCACTTCATACCTGTCAACTGCTTCTCTAAGCGATAACTTCTTTTCTATAACACTCTGTATAGCCTTTTTCATTATATCTCTATTCCAATTCCCTCGTTGAGTCACTCTTTCCTTAAATTTTGATAGTTTTCAGATGATCTGCAAACAAATAAATATACTTTATTACTCTACTAAGCATAAAGAACCTATGTAATAAAAAAAAACGCAATAGAATTATTAGAATAAAGATTTTCTCTGCACTCAAAAAGTGTCCGAGGGTACCCGACAAAATTGTGTCCGGTCGTACCCGACCGTCTCGATCTAAAGTTCTATATAAATAAAAAAAACCAACAATCCTAGCGACATGAAATATTCTACCCTTTTAACTATAACAAATAACTGCACAGAATAGTTCATAAATGATGATGAAGTACTTACATTCAATGTCCATAAACTGCATCTGAAAAGTAAACGGCGAGCGAAAAAATCTTGATGAAGAAAACAATCAACTGTCACTTGTTGTCCGCTCGGTGATTGCATCACTACTGCGGCGAATATTCAATTACGCGGCGATGCGAACATTTTAAGGTGTGCACTATTTATCTATGTGCCCGTGTTTGCCTAGAACCGAAGATGGCCGAGGCTACCCGCCGGCCGGGGCTACCCGACTCTCCCCTACTACTTCGGTAGCGCACACGCAAATCTCCAGGGGTCCAAGATAATTTAGTAATACACTCCTATTCCCCGCACAATGACGCACAATGATTCTGTTGTTTACAACTAAACTAATGTTAGTCTCACTATGTCTCTTTCTAACAAAGAATATAAGAAAAGGTTGTAAGAAATTTAGTCCCGTCAAATTAGTCGTTTTCCCAATCAATTTAGTCGCCATCTATCGCGGTTACGACTAAATGCCGGCAAATGGGGACAGCAAATACTAATTTGATAGCTTTAAATATGTTCTATCCTTTTTCAATAATGTTCGTAAGAAAGAGATGTGATGTGACTAAAATTAGTTTAGTGCGATTTACAACAGAATCGGCACCAATGCCAGCATAACGCCTGCAGAAACAATTGATGTGTTTTATTTTCATTTTATGCAAGAACGATACTTATATCTAGTGCTATAGGTATTAATATAGTTTTCCTAAATATCTGAAGTTACACAATCAAAGTTTCTGCTAATGTAATATGTCGCAATCATCAGATCAAAACGATTCAAAACTCATCTACCTCGAAGCAAAGCTAATCCATCCATTCTACTGCGGACTCATTAAACGAAATTTGCATTCGACATGACACACAATCTGAGAAACTGTCTGTAACCAAAGGACAAGCGACCAAGAATGCCGTAAATGTGAACCAGTCTCGATTATTGAACGAAATTGTGTAAAATATCAATAAAACACCCGGTAGTGATTACCGTTGTAATTTATACGGAGAACTCGTTTTGTTTTCATTTTTATGACATTATATGTAGTCAGTTGAATAACCGTTGTTGTGGCTATTATACAGCTAATAAAGTAATTAGCGCTCTACTACAGCTGCTAAGTATCAATAGGTACTTGACAGATTTCCAACTTGAGTTGCACTTAAGTAACCACTAAAATGTAAAGGTTTCAAAGTTCAGACTCATTGTTGGATTTGACCTTCACCGCATTACCACCACAAACAAAGATTTTCGATGCACTTGTTCCTACCACTGACTTACCAATTGCCACATAAGGTCTTGTGTATAGCACATGCTGTATAGCACATAGGTTCCACTCTGATGTCACTAAGTAAAAAATAGGCTGCTTGAATTTGTATGTTAACAATATTATTAATCTGATAAAAAATGTGCTAATAGACCAAAAAATTAATATTAAAACTCAGTAATTATACAAAAAAGTTATGTAATGGAGGCAAGGCATTCATTAGGGACGCAAAAACGTGTTACAATATTGTAAAGCGTGATTAAAACCAGTGATTTTTAATATTCAGATCACGAGTCACGAAAAGGATTCTTGATGATTCAGAAAAATAAAAAATCACCAGCTGATTATAAAAATTGCTAGAAAAAGATTCATAACAATGTCCCGACTACGAAAGTAAAATTTTATACGCATATATCAAATTCAATATCATAGCGAGTGAGATAAAACTATACAACGAAACAGGATAGCTATACGTTTCATATTTCTTCGTCCGTCACGCTTCGTTCACGATCGAGAAAGCCGAGCCGGGAAAAGCGCTTGCGCACGTCTAATTGAATACGCATTTTGTACTTATAACACGAACGCTGCTTTCCCGCTACATGCCAATCGAATATAACACTTAATTATGTGGTTTTAAGAGTGCAATTTGTAGTTAATAATGCACAATATGTTTTATATTGGGTCTGTTTGATATTCACGGTGTATATTCGTATATTTATATTATAATATCCACGATTCACGTCATTTGTACGTTTCTTGAAATATATTTGTTTCAGTAATATTACGTTAACATAAATAAGCTTGACATTGGTGTATGGTAATAAATAATTAACCATTTATTTTATGGATTGTAAACATGTAACGTTATTTCACATGCCGGAAAAGATGGAGTTAGGTTTTTGTTACATTAATTTTATTTTACGGGCTGGCCTGGAGTCATTACGTGCTCTTGATAAAATTAGGCACGTAGATAGACTCTGACATGGAGAGAGACGTCGTTCCCAAAGCCATAATGCTGGTAGCTAAACTAATAGGACAGCCAAGACTCCATCCTTATTACAGAAGATTTAAAGCAAGTTTAGTAAAACCAATCACTCGGTCACTTTCTAACGTCTTATAACAAAAAGAGATGAGGCTATTTTAAAACCTGGGTTTGCTTTAAACCATGATTTTAACCGACTTGGAAAAGGACGAGGTTTTTTTTATGTTTGTTACCTCATAACTCCGTCATTTATTAACCGATTTGGAAAATTCTTTGTTTATTTGAAATGGTACACTTCCCGTTTGGTCTTATTGTCAGATCAGGATTTCATTACTTCTTAGTGTACTTTGAAGTCGGTTTAAGTTTTTTGTAAAACAGTCCAATTATGTAATAAGAGGGCATAGGTTCAAAATAATTGATAACATTATGCTAAATAAAGTAAATCGGGAAATAAATCCTATAAAAAAAATTAACCTCAAAAAAGTTACAAGGCGTCAAAATTATCGTTTCAATATAATCTACAAATTGGATACCTTCGCTCAATATTGCAGAACCTTAAATATTCCACGTGCGACAACACGGTTACCTAATTACATTGTTTAAAGTAAATTAAGTCCGTATATAATTAGTGGAGGAAATATACACAATGGCGGGCGACACTGCGCCCGCGCCGAACGCCTTGACACAACCTCCGACCCTACTGTAGATAGGTCAACCAACGTAATTGTGTATTTATGTACACGAGGTAATTTCATTATTAGTGTACCCAAAGGGCATGTTGATGCAAAACCGAAAATTGTATATGGAATAACAAAAATATTACTAGAGATCGCCCAGGAGTCGAAATTCGACTATATTTTTTTATCACAAATGAACTAATAATTATAACTTGACACTGGCAAAATAAGTCTGAAAATAAAATCCCACCAAAAACATTTTCATGTAAAATGTTGCCGCCAAGACATATGGCTCGTACTGTCAAAAAGTTATCAGATCTCATGTAGAGCCAAGCTTATAACTACATGCACTTACTCTATAAGCCCTAACTTCACAACCTCTACACACCGTAGTCAAAATTTGTGGCTTGGCCGTTTCGCTACCGTCACATGGGAGTAAGGTGAAAAATGTGTTCACTGTTAATTGCTTTTTTTGTTATTCAATAGTTCTTGTAGTATTGAAACGGCCAAGCCACAAATTTTGACTACAGTGTGTAGAAGTTGTGAAGTTAGGGCTTATAGAGTAAGTGCATGTAGTTATAAGCTTGGCTCTACATGAGATCTGATAACTTTTTGACAGTACGAGCCATATGTCTTGGCGGCAACATTTTACATGAAAATGTTTTTGGTGGGATTTCACTTCTTTTTTTTTTGTTTGAAATTTCCAAGTTTTATAATTTTTTTGTTGTTTGTGTACTAATACAAGCTTACATACCAAATTTCAGCTTTCTAGGACTTCAGGAAGTACCCTATGAGTTTTGATGATCATCAGTGAGTCAGTGACGAAATCGGGGTTTTTTAGATATCAATAAAATCTAAAGTATAAGAGCTATGTTATTGAAACTTAATATACTTAATAAGTTCACTATTGACATCATGTTCCGAGAATTTTGTTTATCTGGTATAATCCAAACCCAAGTTATGAGGGTTCAAAAAAACGACGAAGCGCTTCGAGAAAAGGTAGGTAGTGCCCTTTCGCTTCGCTTGGCTGTCTTGGCGGGGGGCACTCCCGTGCCCCCAGATTTGGTTGTTGTCATACTGCAAAACCAAGAAGATGATAAACAAAAGACTATCGGCTTTACTCATAAACGCTTTTTAACTAAATCTACTGAATAAATGGTCAAATAAATAACGTCACCTTGCTGTCATTGTCAAACAATTTGACGTTATTTAGGTGACCAATTTATCAGCTTATTAGTTAAATAACGTTTTATAAGTAAGGGGGTTAATATATACTATTATGTGTGGTGTGTCAAACGCATGGTAATGTATGTACTATGAAGCCAACTCTGAAATTGTGAAAATTATTTCGTAGTATAAAAATTTAACCTTGCTCGGTCAAAAGGTAAAACTTTAAAACCTTCATTCGTTTTTTATTTATTGAAAATACTAAAATTTATTGCTACAGTTATCTAATAAGGACGGCAACATCGCTAACTACTTCGTGAAAGTCATCACGCGTCATATTGTATGCATTTATTTAATTCGTGCTACTTCAAATGCATTTTACTGTGTGTTCTTTAAGAGTTGAGTAATTAAGATGCTTTTTAATAGATTTCACATTTTTGTGAACTAACCGTGACTTACAAAATAAAAATAAAGATTTTTGTAGTTTCTCGATGTTTGATTCAGAGATAGCAGAATATAATCTCTATTGTATGTACATTATTTACTCTATCCTTTTAGAAATAGTCACGCTAAGCAAATAAAATTCTATCGATATCAAAATAAACTTCTATTTCGCGTTTCCCAGTTACCACATCAAAATCAAAGTTATTTTATTCAAATAAATCTTTACATGTGCTTCTGAATAGTCTGACTCTAATGCCGGTTCGGAAGGTTATATTTGCTGAGAAGAGTCGGCTATAAACTCAGCAATTACTGTTTTCAAAACATGCTTAGATTCATTACATAACATTTACATTCTGATCTCACTGACAACAATTGCGTGTCTCTACGGTATAACTACAAAGACTATAAATATTTAATAAGTAAATAGCAGACTCTAGCAGTGTATTGCACGTTATATTTGGCTGTCCACGTGTTTGGCACTTGAACGTTCTAGATTCTTCAAACGTGACAGACTGACTGACAAACTGAGGCCTAAATTGATTAAATGGCTTTGATTTTGATAATTGCCACTTCAATCTGCTGATTCTACGAGCTCTTTTTATGCCACTTTATATTATTACTAGCTGTCCCTAAAGGTTTCGGGTCTGTTCGTTACTCACCCGTTCCGGTTCACACCCGTTCGGTTTACACCCGATTTTATTTCGATATCATAAATTTATTCCAAAGCGATTTTTCATCAACTTCATCATAATGATGATCCGTTGAGTAGTTGAGGCGTGAAGGCGTAACAAACAAACAAACACACTTTCGCATTTATAATATTAGTTAGGACTTAAGATTAGGATGGGCCGAGACAAGCATCCACTGACTGTCAGCAGTTTTTTTCATGGCCAAAGTTAACTTAAATAGGTAAGCTTACCCATTTTATTTGTGGTAGAAATCAGTCCGTATTTTTTGTAATGCTTATTATATTATCACTCCTTCTCCATATAATAAACTTTAACTATGTCAATCTCACACTCCACCTAATATGCTTAAAAAGGGGTCAAATCTTTCTCTACCTCCTGTAAATATGTTCCATCTAAGCTATATTTACTTACATATAGTAATAACAAGATATTCATCGTGTATTTGATATTTCAAACAATGCAGCAATGCCATTTAACATTTCTGTATACTAAGCAATTTTATGGCGCGTCCGTACATCAGTGCAAACATTAATTCAGAATAATCAAAGAAAATTCAATTCTTCGGCGTTGTAATAAGGTAGTTTTAATAGCAAAGATGTTGTTTTAGATAGATTTTATCAACAAGGCTGTGCGGCGGAAAATGGCGGCGGCAAACGGTTTACTACAAAATATTTACGTTATCTAAAATATACGGGTTAGGTTTATAATAATGTTATATGTAGTTGTTTTAAAATGGACTTACATGTACTTAAAGAGTTTAAGGCTCAATTTACATTGCCGCGAAATGGAATGGAAGCGAATGTCCCTCTTTCAAAAATTAATCAAAATTGTTTTGTTTCATAACTAATATTTGATTACTAACATAGTGGTGGGTTTGTTTGTATTTACTAACCCAATAATTTTTGGTCATGATGAGTACGCATATATAGCATAGGTTTATAGTTCAGTCTCTGTTTTGTTTAATATCATGTGTTATTGTGTTGTTTTAGCTATAAACTGTATTGTGTAACAAAGTTTAATAAATAAATACAATGAAATTGTACATAGCATAATGGACTGTTATGTCAATTGTATAATCCTCGCGCATTCTCGAGAATGTATGCTATCTATTAATTTGTATGTTATACAGGTGATTTTTTGGTCAGCGACAAGCGACTCAGGAGCGGTAGTACAAAAAATACAATTTCCAAAAATGGACTTAATTTCATTAAATACTCTAAATGCGTTGAGAAATACCTTATTCAATTTGAAATAAAATTACCGCAAAGTATGGTTACTCGGCACGTGCACAGACTAGAGCTAGGCGCAAGCCGCCATTGCCCCACCCCTTTACTCCCTCACACTTCCGTTGAGTATTACGTCTATATTTTAGCTTGTTACATGATTTTCAAAATAATATTTTTATTTTTATTATTATAAAAAAATAAAGTATTTTTCTTACATTTTTTTAGCACCAGTATCAGTTGTATTATAGACCCTGAGTCGCTCGTCGCTGACCAAAACAACAACCTGTATAATTGACATAAAGTTCAATATGCTGTGTACAATTTCATTGCTTTCGTTTCATTCTGTGGCAATGTAAATTACGCCTAAAAGTCTCAGTACTCATGGTGCGTACATGCTACGCAAACCGAGCACGAGCCGACCCACGAACGAACAGGATTCGTTCGTTGTTCGCGTAGCGTGGACGGGCTTGCGAGCCTCGAACGAGCATTCGTAGCGTGCTCGACTGCGCTCCGCCCGATTGTCAGTTTTTTCACGAACACAGGGTTGGCTCGTTGTAACATCCACTTTTGACATCGCGAGCAGCGAACGAATTCTGTTTGTTCGTGGCTCGGCTTATGATCGGTTCGCGTAGCATGGCCGCACCTTAACCAACCACGCCAACTGGCCCATTACGTCAGATAACTATTATTTTATAAAATGACATACATAATATTTACAGTATTCAATATACCGTTACTAAGTATTATTGATTGTATGCACAAAGGAGTATTAATCAATTTACGTATCACTTAAAGTCAATAAAACCCAACTATAATCCAACTGATCAAACACACTTCTTGTCATTTATTAATTGATTACAATTGACTATGTAAAGTCACGTGCAAAATGTAGGGTATGTAATAATAATCATTTTTAACACACTTCCTCGTAAAGTGCCATTTATTGCACCGATTTTAGTATCTTAATGCATCTTATTACGCACTAGTGCTTTTTTACTTTACATTACCGCACAGTTTTATGACAGGTATAATCTCGATTATGTTAAGTTTGTTCCTCAATTGTTATGTGCGTAGACGAAGCATTCTTAATTTAACGGGTAAAATAGTTTGACAGCGAAAAAAACTTGCGCGCCATATTTGTTGACGCTCTATTGATTATTATCAAAAAATCTACTTAAAAAAATACAAGTCTGTATTTTTCCTCGCAAGTGTGTTGAAAAACGTCGTATGACACGCGTGTGCATTGATCATTACACTCTCGGCTTCCTTATCGCGTTCGCCTACAGCTCAATTAGCAACTTTGCACACATGTATCATAATCATAATGTATTTGAGACACCATACAATATAGTATACGTAAAAACTAAACATACTTATAACAATTTTATACTTAAAATACCTATCATTTATAATTAAAAAAACAACGATTAACGTAGTTAATTGAACACCAATAATTCATTATAGATTTGGCATTCAGTACCTTTGCATAATCGCATTAAATAAATGACCTCGATTGCCTAATTAATACGTATGAACTATGAGCTCAGACTCATCAAATAAACTTTTACAATTAATCATTCGAATGATTCTAAATCGATTGACCGTAAAATTTATAATCGCCATCAATAAAAGGGTTGTCAATCAAGTTTTTTTTGTACTTCATTTATAGAAATAGATGTTTTGTGCGAAAAATTCTAAATGCTATCCTTAATGCTAATGTGAGTTTGTTTGATACGCTTTCACGCCTAAACCGCTGAACCGATAGCAATGAAATTATGCACGCAGATAGACAATGATATGGAGAAGGAAATAGGTTACTTTTTATCGCGGGAACGCAGGTGAAACCGCGGGGACAGCTAGTGTTTCTATTATTTTAGTTTGTAATTTTCGTAGAGCCCCGTAGCTAACGTGATCCCGTTGATGTCTTTTACTCGTAAAAACGGGATAGCTGATCACACCTCTCTCTCAGACTATAATATAGTTCAGTTCCATTTAATTATTTGTTTCTATGTTTATTTTTACTGTAGTCTTATCGCTTATCTCTTTATTGGATAATTGCTAATGTAAGCATAAGCAATTACAGAATTTATTGATAATGAATTACAACAACTTAGATACCTCAAGTTTTTATTCACTGCGTGACTTCATTAATATTTGTGTGTTTTTTCTCAGGAACTTTATGCCTAAATAGAAATACACAGACGAGCAATATAAAAAGCCACTAACTTATCATGAAATATTTCTGAAACCACGCAACATAGCTTCTTTAAGTTAAAAACAATATTCAAATGTATTTAATAACCACATTAAAAAAACAACAAATTGAAATGAAAAAAAAAACGTGAGTGACGTCGGATACCGAGACGAAGGTCCCGGGTTCGAATTTTACAATAAGCTTGAGCATTCTAGTAGGTTAGCACGTTAGTAAGGTATTTTGTAGAACCCATCTGGCTGGCTACCACCCTTAAAGAACCAGTAAGAAGAGAGAACGTTATGACTTTGGCACTTTACAAGTAGGTTTTGTATATTGCTGGGGCCCAAGTCTGCTACAATTGTGTTCCAATGAACTATCATTGGTGTCAAAATTGACACATTTTACAGTTTTGGTAGTCCACTAACACAATAGCGTCATAATGGCGCCATAATAGCTTTCCGATGATTTTTACACTGAAACTACAATCGTGCCACAATGATCTTTTAGTTGTCAGTTTTGACAGTTTTTGTACTAAAATTCTTTTCATTCATTTTGTAATCATTATGAATTAGTAGACTGCGCACATCGGCTCAATGATAATGGAATTGCAATAGTATCGTGTCAGTATGACATTTTAGCAGACTTGCCGTGGTTTTCCCAATGGACTACAGCATGGGGTTCTTCAAAAAGTGTGTGAAGATATTTCTGCAGGGTCGGCAACGCGCGAGTGATACTCCTGGTGTTGCAAGCGTCCATAGGCTACGGTAACCGCTTACCATCAGGCGGGCCGTATGCTTGTTTGCTACCTAAGTAGTATAAAAAACTTAGCTTGGACCAAAATAGAACCGCAAGATATATATTCTGGGTGCATATGCAACCAAACCTCAGCGGTTAACTATCGGATAGTGTAACCAACCGAACTGTAACATACCCGCATTTTCGCAATAAATTAAAGTGACGATATCTTGAACGCACTATCTACTAATGCGCCATACTTGCGTGCTACCAATTTTCACAGAATAACTTTACGTAATGCAGAGTTATATAAAATGCATTACATGTCTAATAAATGTAATAATATCATATCTGTGACGTCATTAGTGTAATTTATATAATTTCAAAATATTTACGTTGAATATGTTCTATGGAAAATATGTTTTAGCTGCCCTCCGCGGTTTCACCTGCGTTACCGGGATAAAAACTGCTCCCATTAGTGAAGAATTTTTCGATTCAGACTAGAAGTAGCGTAGTTAGCGCGTTTAAACAAAGAATCAAACAAAATCTCTTCGGCTTTATATTACGTTGTTTGATGTTATTGTCTTGTTAATGTTATTTTGACACGAATTAAAACCTGTATATGCTAAAATCTTAAAAATATCTCGTGACTTTGTTTACAAACTTTAGATTTGTTTCAATAACAATATGCAAATTATATCAATGTGACGAAGGTTGCCAGGTGATATTATAGAACGATATAAAATTCAGATAAATAAGATCCAAGACATGCAGTAAAATCCTCGCCTTAACACTTAACTACTCCTTTTTGTCCCGTTGGAGGTCGATTTTCGAGATAACGCAAAAATTTTGTTTGTTTATTTATTGTCCAAAGTATTACCGAGTTTCAAGTTAATCAGACCGCGCGTTAGGTTTCTTCCATACAAACTTTAACACTCCCTAAATCCCCTTTTAGGGGTAGGTTTCAAAAACTAATTATGATAATCTTTATTATTTATTCATGTAAGTAATCGTGTTAAGTTTATAAACCCAAGAAATAAGTTTTTAAATCCTCCTTTTCACCCCCTTAAAGGTTGAATTTCCAAAAACCCCTTCTTAGTGGTTGGCTACGTTATAAAAGGTTTAGACTCTGCGTTTATAAATCAGTCAGTCAGTCAAGACAAGTAATTATATATGTATACATTAAACATCTTACATATTTACATCATATAGACATAATAGTAAACAAGAACATGTTTAGTTGTATTACACAATACATTATGTAGTTTCTATACTTCCCGAGTCTGAAGGATAACTCATTTTCACTAATTTGTGTGCGTTTCCTGAAACCATATCGACTGTAGTATTGAATATAGCTGAACATTACCTACACCGAAGTAAGGTTTGCGTCTCACTGTTTGCGAGTAAGCGATGACGAGCTATTTTTCGCCACATACCATAAAAGGAGATAAACTAGTTCATGTTCTACTGGAAATTTTACTATTTACATTCAGTGATTCATATATCCTGCTTTACATATTTGTAATAGTACTCACTGCCGCTATATGTTAGTCAATATTTATGTATGAAAAAGTCAAATAAGTTTTTGTTAAAAATTAAATTTTTAATACAAGCTTTTTTGGTGACTGTACTTTTTGTTGACAGTACTTGCATCATCTTTCAGCATACTAATGTACACCAAATATCAAGTCAATCCGACCACTGGAAGTGGGTGAAATTCGACTTGCAAGATTCCTCCCGAAGGAACAAACATACATACATACATTGCAAGTTCAATAAAAGCTTGTAAAATTTCTACGCTCTTTTTTCGAAGAAATCACTGGTTGCACTACACAAAACAATTCGATGTATCGGTCTATGTATATTTTGAAATGTGAATGCATCACTAGGTATTCTTTTAGATATTTTTTAGTCTACACATTCGCATAGCTCTCCACCTGCTGGTCGCTTGCGATCGAACACACACCTAACCTAAACAATGTTTGCAAAAGTGATTGTTACACGCACTGAAGATGTAACGAGACTCGCTCTCAAGTACCATAGCATTAACATCATATTATGTCACAGTAAAACGTTATTACATTTATTACAATATGAGAGGTTTGTTATTAAGCTATTTCAGTTTAGTGTCATCTATTATAATATTTATAATTGGTCATTGTTATTGCGTTAAATTAAATTAGTAAACGAGAATTTTAATTGTATTATAGTTTAAGTAATAAAAGTAAGAGATGTGCCGTTTACATTGAGAATTTTGTAATTGTATTTTTTACATTTATAGTTGGTTACTTTGTGTTAAAACTTACTTAAAGTATTTAACTATTATAGGACCTAAACAGTGTCAGTCTTTCTGTACACCGAGTGTAAAGAATTGACGTTAGTAAATGCTTACTAATGCGTTTGCGTTTACGACACTTCTTTATAGGAATTAGCACAGCGCCTCTAGTGGAATACTCGTGGTACTTATTTCTCCCATACAAATGTCATTCGTAAGCGTTTATAAACTTCAAATCTTTACAATCGAGGTACTGGCTACTTTAAAGGTCCTTCGATGCCTGGGGAATATAGATATTAAGTCATCATTGTAAGGAATGTTTTCTAATCTGTATGCATAAAAATATTTATAAAACTGCTGAGTTTCTTGCCTGTTCTTCTCAGATGAAGACTGTCTTCCCAAGAATAAATAAACTTCATAAACGTGACGTCTGAAACGACTACACTACAATCAGTACCCAAGGTTCATGCCTAAAGGTATTAAAAACCAATATTATTCAACCAAGTACATTATTAATATGAACTTGCGAATGACGACAATCGTACATAATAATTTAACACATTGAAGACTCAAGTACAGCGCCCACTGTGCGTTAAAATAATAATAAAAAATTAAACACACGCCGAGGCTGCGCAGATTATGTATGCGTAGGAGGCACGCGTTTTGTTCACTAAAACTTTGTTCACAAAGTTATTGCTTAGAAGATTTAGAATTATTATTATATTTACGCAGCATTTAGTTCTTCATTTTCCTTTAGGAGCCGACAAAGTGAAGGCCATTTATCAAAAAGTCAAAGCTACTTTACCACCAGAAGTCATCATTTAACTAAGAAAAACTGGCAAAAAACTCAACAAGGTAATATTTATAGAACGCACATATGATAGCCGAACTTCTCTATTTTGTAAAGTGAAGACGGTTCTTGAGTGGGGGCCCCCTTTAATTTTTAAGTGTATTTCTAGTTTGTAATTTATTAATTTGTAATTTTGTGAAAACGGTTTATGAATGCAGCCCACTGGCAAGTAGACGGACGGAAAGACAGCGGATGATTAGTAATAGAGTCCCATTGGCACCATTAGGGTACGGAAGCCTAAAAAGGACGTTACAATGTTACAGCCCACGGCTACCTTCCACCATTGCAACTCTCGCCATCGACAGGGAGTCCATCCTCACACATTAAAACCAGAATTGTTTCGAACTGTGCGGTCTCAAAGAAGCTTCCTTCCGCGGACCGTGGTTTCCCCAATGGAGTACAGCATGAGGTTCTTCAAAAAGGGTGTGAAGAGATTTCTGCAGGGTCGGCAACGCGCGAGTAATAACCCTGGTGTTGCAAGCGTCCATAGGCTTCGTTAACCGCCTACCATCAGGCGGGCCGTATACTGGTTTGCTACCTAAGTAGTATAAAAAAATAACAGAAACTAATTTACGGGTTGTGATTTTCCGTATGAATGAATTCAGTCTAACAACATTGTGCACAGCGCCTAACAGCGCGCGATGACAATACTCGCAACGGATGGGCGGGCAGGAATGTGTTTCATTCAATGGTCCTTTCATACAACCATACATACAATCATACATACATCAACTAACATGCATTCTGAGAACGGTCTTAATGAACTTATGGAAGTAGAATCAGTGTTTGGAATATGTAATTATTTGATGCTTAATTTAATTATCGACTTCAAAATGGCGGATTTTTCACAAGCATTATATTCATCCACGCATTGGGTATCTATCTATTTAAAATTCTATAACAGACGAATTCACTTTGATTATTAATAGTCAGTCAATACCTATTCTTGCAGTAATTCCGTCGCAAAATTTATTTCACTATTTCAAGTCCTGCAGGGCTATTTTAAAACGTCGGAAACGATATCGGAAACGGATTCAAAAAATTCCGAGACGAATTTCAGCAATTGCTATTTTAATTTCAGAAAACTTTTCGATGAATCGAATTTATATTGCCGTAAAGAAACGTCAAAAATATTCGAATTCGGAAATTAAAAAAGCAATTGCGGAATATCGCCTCGGTAGTTTTTGAATCCGTTTCCGATATCGAATCCGAGCGTTTTAAAATAGCCCTGCAGGTCGCCAAAAATATAGCTGGAATCCATAAATAAATCATAAACACTATAATTGGCGTATCAACAGGAAGGTTCACCGCGACCGACAAACACAAAAAAGGATGTTACCAAATAACAAATTCATCGCTATTGTAATTGAACTAAACTTTACTGCACTAATTGCGAACCGAGTTCATGTAACCGCTCGTAATATGACCAGTCAAAATATTTCCTTACAACGTAATAGATTTTAGACCCTCTGTTACCGCACGAAGGATTAATTTCGCAGGAGCATACAACATGTGTGTATTTAGTAAGTATTTGCGCAACATGTGTTTAAAAACCTGACGGCGTGTGCGCATAGCGGAACGCGTCTATTTTAGGTTTAGCCCGTTGCAGGTGTATTGTTTGTAAATCTACTTTAACTTCCAACGAATAAGGTTGCAAATGAAATGGATAAGAAATAAACTGTCAAAAAAGTTGAAGAGTTGTCTTGATGGCAATCAGAAAATATGATAAAATGCAACAAATTCTTATACACATTATATGTACGTAGATCCACGCGACCAAGCGTTAAATTTTCGCTCATATTCGTACGACTATTTTTTCAATCTCTTGGAAGAAAATTACTACAAGTATTTATTACCACAATATGGTGCGTTGAAAATAGTGGAAATGCAATTTTTGTATGACTTAACGCCACAATAAATAATGTGTTTAACTTCATTCTAATTAATCTCCAAGTAATAAACGAATAAAATGCTTATTTACTTTTAAAACCGATAATTTCTTTGGGGGGCTAAAAAGGAAGTTTGAGCATTATTGCTAATGCAATTCATTAATTACGAATCTTTTAATGAATTCAATTTTATACTGATGATTAGTGACTTTTTACCAATTCGAAAAAAATATTGCATTAGCGATATAGCTCGAACTCACTTAGTACCTCAGGGTAAAATTTAAGCTTAACCATGCCAACCTGCACCATAGAATATGATAATAACAATTGTATCTTATCTCACAACAATAGAACAACCGTACAATATACAACCTACGCTACAATCCCAAATAATAGCTCCAAATGCGCATGATCACGATAAAATTACAAAAAAGGCAAAACTGTTCAATAGCCAATGTAATGGGCTAGCATTACCTACGTCGACAATGCCTGTTTGTATTAAAAACGTACAAAGGCCAGTGAAAACGCTCCCATGCGCGCGCGCAGCTCTGTATTGTTCTATAGAGGAAATTCCGTTTCCATTGTATAGCCTATCTGTTTATACAGGAAGACATTGCGTATTAGTCGGTTTAGTGGATAATGTAGCTATTTAGTTAAATAATTTGAAGGTATGAAGCGATAGGATGTTACACGCTTATTGAAACAATCAACCTACTTGGAATGTAGGACAAGTGCACGGCATTCTAATAAAGATAATTAGTAGGTAACCTTCGCAAATACTGCTGATTTAAATGAACTGAACACTGGAAATAAAAGTGTGTTAATTATTACTATAAGTTATATATATATATAATACAAAGTGCCGTGGTGCCTGCAAATTAAAATCATCTCGACTAAACATATTAATATAAAAATAAAACTGCCTTATTTGCAGTAAAAAGCAATACATTGGTGACTTTAAAAAATAAACAATACTTAATAATATTTGCAACTCCTAAATAGACATAATAAAACAAACACAGCGAATGTAAAATAGCAATAAAACACGAACATAAAGTATTGGCTACAGAATTGAACCTTGAGGTATTCTCTTCGATTTTAAAACAAATATATCAAGTATAAGAACATGAATTATACATTACATTGTAGATAATAAATATTTGCTACAAACGCAAAGTATTTCACAAGAGAAGTTTGAGATTATTTGTAAGGAATTGTCAGCAATTCGTGATCAAGGGTGTCGAAGGCTTGTGAAAAGTACAATAAATCAAAAGAAGTGATTTATACGGCATGAATGGGAAATGTCGTAACTTTGGTGAAAATGAGAATGCATTACGAACCAACACGACTTTTCGACGTGTGAAGGTCAGTTTTCCTATATTACTACGATGTATGAGATCAATAGCTTATTGATTGAGTAAAATTCTTTCGACATTCCCATTGAATTTTAATTGTAAAACTTTAAAAGATATTGTGTGAAGAAAATTTACGAGTACAACGATTCATAAAATTTTGATTGTGCAAACTTGTAATGTATCTCTATTGATTACAAGAGCCTCAACCACAACAAATTGCAATTATCTATTAAGCTTTGTTTGTACTGAGCATATTATTAGATACATGCGAGAATTAATATGTATAATAACATAATTAGCGATCCGTGACTGTTGAAACTTATGGACGGTCTGTGTATTAAGTTTTGTATTGTTCTTTTAACAAATTTTTGCATGAGCACTACGAAGCAATAGATTCATTGGTTTCGCCAATTGGACAATTTCTTTAAGTAATCAAAGAATAAAGAACCCTAAAAGTATTTCGAAGTTACATGTGACTTTTTGTACAATAACCACAAAACCGCAAACCAAATCGAACAGGGGTAGTTATGAAATGATATAAAAACAAATTTTATGTCCTTCATAAACGTAATATTGCATATGAGGTTCAATTGTTAAAGTAATTGGTATGTACAGGATTTTATTTAAATTCACCGCACAGCGTGACGAAGCGCACATCACAATGACGATGATAAATAATGAAAATATATTAAGAAATGTTTTGTACACTATGTAGGCATAGTATAGTAAACATTTTAGTTAAACTATTGAGTAACATATATTTCTTCAAGGCAAATAATTACCTACTGTATTAATAATTAAAAACTATATATAATATATATAATATACTATAATAATCTATATATCTGCTTTAAATTATTTAGATAAAGACTGTATAATCACACCTATATATATCCTGGGACATATATCCTGGGAAATTCCTCACACACGGTCATCTGATCCCAAACTAAGCAGAGCTTGTACTATGGAAACCAGATAATTGATATAATACATATACTACTTTTTGTTTGTAAATACATACTTAATATACATAATTACACCCAGACTCAGGACATACAGACATGTTCATGCACACAAATGCATGTCCTGTGTGGGAATCGTACCCGCGACCTGCGGCGCGTAAGGTGAACCTTAACCAACTGCGCCAACTGGCCCGTTGAAATGTATATGTTTCAAGTACTTGTATAAGAATCACAGAGCCCTTTGTAAGAACACTTTAGTGAAAGGAATACACAGTAATTAGGGCAAGAAAACGTATTGTAGCCACAAACCGTTGAAAATACGAATATCGCAGTTATGTGCGTTACCACGCTTTGTAATGTAAATCTGAATGGTTCGCAGGCAACCGAGCCGTGCCAGTTGCGCAAGAGTCGACTGTGAGTCGTAACGAAGTACTTACTGGTACCGTAAGGCCGTAGTTTACTGTTTATAAGTAAATACAAAAAATGATTTTGGAATTGTATGAAATGAAGAAGTACTTTCTAAAGAAACTAAGTATAATGTTGTGAGTGATGCACCTCTCTTTATTAGTGATGATGATAGGCAAATTAACATAAAGTGACTGAAGCAAAGGCTAATCCCTGGAGTAAGAAACAAAATGTACAGAAGCAAGTGCAATCGAATGAATACAAGTAATGTAAATAAATATAACAGTTTAACAGAAGTCCCCTGGAGGAAATACGTGTGGAGACACAAAGCATTGTTGATTTTGACACAATAATATCTAAAGTAGTGCTATGAAAAACAAACGTGGTTAAACTACGATTGGTATAGATCCGTGGGAGCACGTTTTATTACGCTATATCTAAGTAAACTTGAGAACGAATACTTAACTACCTTTGGCATTTTCTAAAACCGGCCAGAATGTAAAACAAATACTGTGCATCGATGTTTACCTACTAAAGATTGTATTACGGGAAATAAATCAATAGGAAATGTATTAAGTTGGATTTAAGGCTCAAAATTCTGTATTAACATGATGATGATAATACATAAGAATCGTGATGTCTTATTTGTTGCATTCAACAAATATAATTCTGAAGATCCTATGTAGTAGGTATAAGCGCTCCAAATAAGTACAACCTATTGTACCTACGTTAAAAAAAGGTTAGTACCTAATTAACCTTCATGATATCTAGCAAGGAAAATGTTCGCTATGAGAACTTAATAGTTAATAGATGTTATTTAATTCTTCGTTTCTTTTAATTCTTCTCATCCAAATGTTGTAGGTACACTTTTTAGACGTAGTATACACTGAAAAAAATGGACTATAAGTGACTACAAAATTTTATTTAACAGTAACACAAATTTTGACGACCAATAACCTAAACACACTCCGTTTAGGTTATTGGCCGTCAAATTTATCTAAATAAGGTGAGCACTTTGTGCCATCACACACAGAGAAAATTAACCTTTTGCTAACCTTATCTAACTTTTAACATAATTTAGGCATTATCATTGCCTATTATTGTAAAGTATGGAGATACGTTGATTGTTGGGCCACTTGTCATGATCTGTGCACTTGGCGTATAGAAGCGACAGCAATACCACTGGTCGTGGTTTTGACTACCACCCCAGGAGACACATTTGTGTGCATGATCATCCCTGTTTGTTCTTAGACGGAGTGTAACGATCTATATAAGTATACAGACATACTTATATGTAGTGTATGGCAGCAACTTTAGTAAGTATCTATTAGCTGAATTTCAAGATATACAAGCTCTGCTTAGTTTGGGAATAATGTGTGAGGACTGTCCCAGGATATTATTGGCCGAAGAAATAAACTGCATCTCAAGTGCAGCACATCCTACATAATCAGATACAAAGTCACCTTGTCTAGATTTTTACTGTGTAGGCCTGTGTTTGACTACAATCTCACCATGTTAAGTGATGATGTGGCCGAAGATGGTAGAGAGCCTTGAAGGAACTGACTATCAAGTGCAGCTGTCGGAATACACCGATAAGTGCTTGGCGACAGATTTTCACCGAGCTATGGTTTCATCACGATCACCTTCACCGAAAGCTTATGCTTCGATTCGAACCCGGGACCTTCATCTCAGTATCCGACGTCACTGCAAGTGAGCTATCATCGCCTTCAAGATGATTAGGTGGAACGTTGTTAAAAGAACCATTCAGCTCATATTAAAATCGACGGATCCTATTCAAAAGTTTTACTTTCTACGAATAATACTACTTAATAGATATTTGATAAGCAAATTTCCCTTTTCATTACAAGTCATTTCTATTTCTAATGGCGGTTGATCAAGCGAAAGTTGACTCAACACTTTTATTTTTAGTGCAAAATAGAATTTAATCATATGAAATGCAGATAGCAGTAACATAACAAGTCTTTAGAATGATTAAATAATTAATAAGTTCCGCCTTGAGATGTAACCCGTTTTCCAGGAACAATAAGAGCGTTTATTGTTGATCCTTAAACTTTCGAATAGTGAAAACCGCAGCAAAATAGGTTCAGTACCTCTACCATGAGTTTTCTACACTAACGTAATCTACACACGCTAGCGACTACGGTGGATATTTTGCATGACGAGCATCGCCTCTAGTGGACACTTTTGGAAGTTTTTCATACAAAATGTTTCACCGTAGTCGCTAGCGACTGTAGATTACGTTAGTGTAGAAAACTCATGGTGGAGGTACAGTACATTTCAAGCACTAATCAACATATAGACAGCATTATATAAAACACGTATTTTGATTTTATTCCAATACCATCAATCGACAAAAAAAAATATCGATGCATCGCTGCGTTCGATACGTTGGGTCTCCAAAATGGCCCATACCTCGTCCAAAATTTATAGACAAGACACCTCTTTAGTCTTTTAATAGTAGCGCAGGCACAGGCATCGATATTTATGTTATTACTGACTACCCTATAGACTAAATGTCCATAGACTACCGATATCTGCGATCTATGCTCAAATTCTAGAAAAAAACAACAAACAAGGCAAAGATATAAATAAACATTCGAGTGAATCCGCTGTTATGACAAACGTTGGTACAAATGTTGATACCAGTCCACCTTGTATAAATGTCATATGTCACATACCTGGCAATGAGGACTTAGCATCCTTCCTCTGGTCACTCTGGTCCTCACCACGCACTCCGGCTCCCTCCTCAAGAGTACCTTCCACCTGCACATCCTCACACCTCCCTTCATACACCAGGAGAAAAGCGCATACACACACAATTGTGATCCTTAACAACTCCCGCATTTTCATAATAAAACTTAACCGAGTAAAACGTCACTAAAACCCATTTTTCGATCCACGATCGAGAAAAACTTAATTAATTCAAGATTATTACAGTCACATTTTCACTTATTCCAAACTATCAAACTTTATTCAATGGCATATGTACGTGTACCCACACATAAACATTGTTTAGAAAACTTCACACGTTCACTCCTTGTGTTTTTATTATTTTTATTTTATTTCACATCATACAGGTACGCGGTAGAACACTTTTGTTAACAGATAAAAAAAATGGGGGTTGATGTAATCGTAATGTTTTTCGAATCGAAATTTGAATTCGGATTTGGAACGTGAAAACGCGCGCGTCTCACAGTCAAGTCGTTAGCGAGAGTACTAAGGTGTGTTTGGTGGGAGATCCAACGTTCCCCCACTGCGCGCGCGCAGGCCACGATCAATGGACGATGCGATATCTAGAACCGGCAATAACAGGGTTTCTAATAGCCAGATAACATATCAGAGAAAATTGCGGTTGAAATTAATTGAACCTATCGACAGTACCGTTGTTTGGTGACACAATGCAAGATGCATTCATTTTCATTCTTATCTAGTATAATTTTGTAACCAGTATAGTACACCTGATGCCGTCAACAGTGTGAGTTGTGACAGATTTATTAATATTTTGAATTAATATAATGAAGATGATTCATAATAAAAAAAAACTGTTACGAACTAACTAAGAATCGGATCGGTAAAATTAAAATGACTCTTTTGATAATTTGTTGTAATAATGCAGCTAAATCTTATAATTAACTGATATTATTCCTTTATGCAAAACCACACATTAAAGTTATTAATTTAATTTGCAATGGTTTAATGGTTTAATTAACTGGGTACTTATATTTTACCTACCAATAAAAATATATTTCATAATTTTATATTAGTCTATATTAATAGCGTCAGCGACTACCAAGCGATACAAACACCATGATTAAGGTTCTGTGGTATCAGGATTCGGTGGGCGTAGTGCAGGCAATGAAACAACGAAATACTATCGCTTCGGAAAACTCCCGTATGAGGAGAAGAAGCGACGCAACAAACTCCTCATGGGCCCCGATAGGTTTACTGTTATAATATTACAATTAATTAGGTAATCACTTCACTTCACAATCTTAGTCTTAACTTATAATAAGTTACAGAACCGGGTAAAACAATGATCGTACTGATCTGTGTCTAGCTCGAGAGCTTGTGAAAAACTAACTCTTACAAATACAAATACCCTCACTTTTATATGCTTTGCTATTTGCGTTATGGTCAGTGTTGCCACATCACTCAATCCTTCTACCATAATAATATTATCCAACCAATATGAATAAATATCTAGAAAATATCTAACATTCGGCCTTTCCTGACATCAAGTTTGTCCTCAAACTTCGCGTACCAAATAAAGTTATCAATATCGTAAAATTATACAGATAAATATACATCACTTTTACTCAGATGGATCCATCAACATCCACTATTCTTTTTCTCAGATGGATCCATCAACATCAGTTCACCTATCTCTAATACTAATACTGACAGTGTATACAGACAGTTATCAACTCCAACTAAAATCAATCACCAAATATTATCTTATCTATCCCATCTTTCTATCCCATCTTTCTATCCCATCTTTCTATCCCATCTTTCTATCCCATCTTTCTATCCCATATTTCTATCCCATCTTTCTATATCTATCTCCTCTATCTATTTCTATCCCATCAATCTATATCTAACCCATCTATCTATATCTATTCCCCCTTTTTTTTTTTTTGCCAGAATTTGCATACCGATAGTGTACATACCGACAGTGTATACAGTCAGTTATCAACTCCAACCAAAATCAATTACCAAATATTATCTTATCTATCCCATCTATCTATATCTCTCCCATCTATCTATTTCTATCACATCTATCTATTTCTATCACATCTATCTATATCTATCCCATCTATCTATACCTATTCTATTACATAGTGATAACAAATTGCGTGTTCAGTAGTTTCCTTTTAGTTTTTTTTTTTTTATTTCTAAGGCAGACTTAAATAAGTCATGCTCACTTTAAGGCCTTTGCTTGCGGCGGCGTCGTGTGACGGGTCGCTCACTTCCCTCCAATATGGCGAGGAGGGCGATGGCTGCCACACGCGTCATACTTGTGAACAGGTGCTGCTTGTGGGGGTTGGTCTGCTTAAGTTTGCCATTTATTTATTTACTTATTAAATATAGATTCAGTCTACTTTGTAGTTTTGCCGCCGCGCCGGGGCACGCAATTGTTGTCAGTGCGATTAGAATGTAAATATTATGTAATGAATCTAAGCTTGTTTTGAAAAGAGTAATTGCTGAGTTTATTGCCGGCTCTTCTCAGCAAATGCAACCTTCCGAACCGGTATTAGAGTATTAGAGTCAGACTTTTCATAAGTGCCTGCGAAGGTCTATTTGAATAAATGATTTTGAATTTTGAATTTTGAATTTTGAATTCCCTTTTTTTTTGCCGAAAGTGTAGTTTAACATTCCACAAGGTGTAAGTAGCAGTTTATAGATTTCTTACACTTTGTCAAATAGCTAACATGCAAAAACATTTGTTATATAACATTTTAGATTAACGGTTACATTACATATGAATTAAACACGAATAAATATTAAACTCTCTATCTATCCTTTCCCTCCTTTTCTTCTTTTATCTTCATATGAATTAGACTATAATTAAAATACAATACAACATTTTAAAATCCAAATTTCTAATAATTGTCATCTCTATGCTTATCTATTTTTTTTAACTTTCCTTATAATTTCTAATCTTTTCTAATCTCTTCTTATCTCTCCTAAACTTTTCTAATCTCTCCTAATCTTTTATCTCTCCTAATCTTTTATCTCTCCTAATCTTTTATCTCTCCTAATCTTTTATCTATCCTAATCTTTTATCTCTCCTAATCTTTTATCTCTTCTAAGCTTTTATCTTTTTTTTTAATCTTTTCTATTCTCTCTTTTTATTCAGATGGCTATATTAACATCTAATTCATTATATTCATGAGATGGCTATATCAACATCTATTAATTTTTATTCAGATGGCTATATCAACATCTATTAATATTATTCAGATGGCTATATCAACATCTATTAATTTTATTCAGATGGCTATATCAACATCTATTCATTTCTATCAATCAACATCTATTATTATTATTCAGATGGCTATATCAACATCTATTAATTTTATTCAGATGGCTCTATCAACATCTATTAATTTTATTCAGATTGCTATATCAACACTTAACCTCTCTTCTCTTTTTAATCGTTACTGGTCATACCAACTATTTTCTTATAAGAAGTGTCTCTTCAAATATTCATTCACGCTCTTGCTACTTAAAACTGTATATCTGTCATCATACCGCACGTCTGCCATCAAGACTGCACGTCTGTCATCAAGACTATATGTCTGACATCAAGACTGCATGTCTGTCATCAAGACTGCACGTCTGTCGACAAGACTGTACATATGTCATCAAGTTTCTATTTTTTTTCAATATTTTATTGAAGAAAACTGCATGTCCGTTATCAAAACTGCATGTCCGTCATCAAGACTGCACATCTGACATCAAGACTGTACGTCTGTCATCAAGACTGCATATCTATCGTCAAGACTGCACGTCTGTCATCAAGACTTTTTCAACACAAGATTTTATTGAAGAACTTATTTGCGTTTTTGTTGTCGAGTTTATAAATAAATGAATGGACATCTGCTTTTTTTTTATCACAATTAAACCTGTATCTTATCGAACCTAACTAGCGTAAATTCTATGCTTTGATACCTACATCTTATACCTCTTCTCTCTCTCTCTCAATATTTTTTCATCTTATCAGTGTCCTTACAAGTGTTTTATATATTTTTATAGGTACATTTTTTTATAAACTATTATTCCGTATGTTGCTGATGTTAAAGCGGAAAACTAAAGACTACATCGTGAAAAACATCTAAACTTCTTAATCTAAATTTCTAACCATATTTTTCACACATTTCATCCACCTTTTTCTACTTCTATTTACTACTATCTACTTTCATATTCATAAATCTTTTAGTCTCAATATCACGATAATATTATGATCCAATCATTTTTTTTTACTTCTATTTACTACTATCTACTTTCATATTCATAAATCTTTTAGTCTCAATATCACGATAATATTATGATTCAATCTTTTTCTACTTCTATTTACTATTATCTACTTTCATATTCATAACTCTTTTAGTCTCAATACCATGATAATATTATAATCTGAGTCTGACCAACAATCCAACGCCGATACGGCCTCACGGTGAATCACACGTCCACGGTGAATCACACGTTCAATCACATTCTGGTGTGAAAAGCTCTAACAGATATACCTGAAACCAATGAAGTCCAGCACAGTAATAGATCATTTCACTTGGCCATTTCGGCCTACATTTGCGAGCCAATTTTGCTATTAATCGATTTAGTTTGATGATTTTTCTAACGCTTACTCATATTAACCAGAGATCTAGAGTTAATTCCTACTTATCAACTTTATGAAGGGAAAATCTCGTTAATTCAAGTAAACTAAAGTAAACTAAGTACTAATTGTGTGTTGCTGTTTGAGTGCATAGTGTTCAGATCATATAGCAGATTTTATTTCGAATGACGATGTTTCATTCAGTTCACTTGTGTGTGTGCCTCCCCCTGTCTACTTTATTTTTGCTACTTATTCTTATATCTGTGGAAACTTTTAATTAGCTTTCAATATCTATGTAATTATAACTTTGTTAATTAAGAACCTAGCTGTTAATTTCCATAAGCAAATAAAATAATATAAAATAAATCTCAGGCAGGAAGTACAGTTAAGAAACCCAAATGTAAACTTTACTAAGATCAACCAATCATAACAGCTACACCAAACACTTTGTTACACACACACTACCCTAAGGAAGAAAGCCTCAGGTTTATAGTTTTAACTTCTATAAAAGTACACCACACAAAGCTTTTGCTAACAGACTCAGACTACTCGGGCGCCAACGCTCATTTAACGAGCTGCGACTACTAATCTTCTGCGCAGTTAACGTCAAGAAAACGAATTTGAACTCGTACATCGAACTCTACATTGAACTCTACATCGAACTCTACATCGAACTCTACATCGACCTCTACATGGACCTCTACATGGACCTCTACATTGACCTCGTAACTTGAACTCGTAACTCGAACTCGTAACTCGAACTCGTAACTCGAACTCGTAACTCGAACTCGTAACTCGAACTCGTAACTCGAACTCGTAACTCGAACTCGTAACTCGAACTCGTAACTCGAACTCGTAACTCGAACTCGTAACTCGAACTCGTAACTCGAACTCGTAACTCGAACTCGTAACTCGAACTCGTAACTCGAACTCGTAACTCGAACTCGTAACTCGAACTCGTAACTCGAACTCGTAACTCGAACTCGTAACTCGAACTCGTAACTCGAACTCGTAACTTGAACTCGTAACTTGAACTCGTAACTTGAACTCGTAACTTGAACTCGTAACTTGAACTCGTAACTTGAACTCGTAACTTGAACTCGTAACTTGAACTCGTAACTTGAACTCGTAACTTGAACTCGTAACTTGAACTCGTAACTTGAACTCGTAACTTGAACTCTAACTTGAACTCTAACTTGAACTCTAACTTGAACTCTTACTTGAACTCTTACTTGAACTCTTACTTGAACTCTTACTTGAACTCTTACTTGAACTCTTACTTGAACTCTTACTTGAACTCTTACTGGAACTCCTATTTGAACTCCTACTTGAACACTTACTTGAACTCTTACTTGAACTCCAACTTGAACTCCAACTTGAACTCTAAATGGAACTCGAATTCTAACTTGAACTCTAACTTGAACTTTTAAGTGAACTCTTAAGTGAACTCTAAATTGAACTCTTAATTGAACTCCGTATTAAACTCTAAATTGAACTCCGTATTAAACTCTAAATTGAACTCCGTATTAAACTCTAAATTGAACTCTAACTCTAAAGTGAATTCTAAAATGAACTGTAAATTGAACCCTTATTTGAACTCTAAATTAACTGTAAACTAAACCCTTAATTCAACTCTAAATTGGAACTCATTGAACTGTAAATTGAACTCTTAATTAAACTCCGTATTAAATTCTAAATTGAACTCTTAACTCTAAAGTGAATTCTAAAATGAACTGTAAATTGAACTGTAAGTTGAACCCTTAATTGACTCTAAATTAACTGTATTGAACTCTAAATTTAACTCTAAAGTGAATTCTAAATTGAACCCTTAATTTAACTGTACATTGAAAATGATACAAGTCTTTAGAATCTTGAATTAAATTGGGAATAGTGTGAATACTGGAACCGCTTCATACGCCCAGAAGAACTGAACTATTAAAATAACTCAAATACTCTCTAAATAAATTAAGTACGATTTTAGATTTTTAGTTGTTTTTGAGATTCTTCATGGCAAACCCTTACCAGCAAGTTCTAAATTATTCAAATGAATCATGATATCTGTTCTATTATTTTTGTATAAGCTGTAAGTTTCTTTTAAATATGTTAAAATAAAATCACTAATATTTACTGAAAAATTAACAGTGTTATTTTCGTTAATTAGAAATTGTTTCTCAGGAGAAACATGTTGATCAGGTACTTTAGACTATACGTTTGTCGAATGAGCTACCTATTACCACCATTATAGTCATGTATATATCTAGCAGTCAGCTATGTATTCAATTTAAAAATAATTATCAAAATACTTTACAATTAAAACCAGAAACACAGTTTTAATAGTTCGGGAGCCTATGGATTCAAAAATAAGCTGTAATGTTGTATGCCAATAAATTATATTTTTTGCAAAATGAAGAAACTAATCGGAGTCATATATAACTTTTTATAACATATATTCTATTATCACTTTGTTACAATTTTTATTATGAGTCGAATGTTACTTGAAATAAATGTATTTTATTATTTTATTTATTATTATTATAACACACTCATATTAAATTTACCACTAACTTCATTCCACGTTTGCTACTTCAGATTAACCCAGCACGGTAGTACTTATTCAAAGTTAATTAATTCAATACAAAACACTAAAAAATAACAAAATATTTTTGTTATCCGGGTTGTAGTCCGGTACATGAACCGACTCAAGTCTCAACCTTAAAACATTGTCTTTTGAACGTCCTATAAATATTTCATATCTATCACTGTGTCAATAGATCTGGGAGAATTCTTTCAACAAAATACACTTATGGAGCAACCGTCAAAATAAGGAGAATCACCCAACTAGTTAGATAGCTATAGTCTATTTCAAATAACATGAGTTCGGTGACACATGGTATTTTATTAAATTTCTTAATGGTTAATGTTCATTTCGATATAATAAAGGAATACTATGATAGAGCTAGGTTTCACGAAATATTGTGAATATTAATTTCAGAGTAATCAAATGGAATTTCACTAGATATTGGTAAAAAACCCTTGACCTTGACGACTCATCTTATGTGAAATAGAGTATAATGAATTAATTTATCGCACAATTAGTGAATAGTAATTCATTTTAAAACTTATGTTTTTACAAAGTATCTTCCTTCCTTCCTTTCTAGGATATATATCATATTAAATTGCTACACCCTATTATAGGGTCATATGTATAGAATTTTAAGAGGTACCCAACGTACCTATACATATTGTAATAAATAATTGAGCTTACACTATACTTTTAACCAATAAAATCTAGCTAACTTGACTATATTTTCAACAATAATTAAATTATTTAACTGTTCCCCAGATATTTTCACAATCTATTAACAATCAACATGAAATCGACTCACCAGATAAGTGTTCAGGCAATTTGTATACACCAACATTCAGGCACCACTATATGTACATCAGATAGCCACTCGCACGGCACACCCGGCGCCAACTTGTGTCACTGGTCGCTACCAGCATGAACTATACTGCAAGCGTGCCGCCCGCGCCGTCATCGGTCTATTATTCCGTCTAACATTCGTGTATTGGCACGCGCATTTCACAACCACCCACAAATGCACTTATTTTAAGGTATCAAATCACTTGATTAGACTTTATTCTTTCGTTCCTTACTTGTTCAAAGTTCTCAGGAACGTAGTCTTTTCAAACTATGTGGAAACAATCCAAGTACGGTTTTCATTGCCTCTCTTTATCCCAATTTCTGATAATAGCGTCAGCGACTACCAAGCGATACAAACACCATGATTAAGGTTCTGTGGTATCAGGATTCGGTGGGCGTAGTGCAGGCAATGAAACAACGAAATACTATCGCTTCGGAAAACTCCCGTATGAGGAGAAGAAGCGACGCAACAAACTCCTCATGGGCCCCGATAGGTTTACTGTTATAATATTACAATTAATTAGGCAATCACTTCACTTCACAATCTTAGTCTTAACTTATAATAAGTTACAGAACCGGGTAAAACAATGATCGTACTGATCTGTGTCTAGCTCGAGAGCTTGTGAAAAACTAACTCTTACAAATACAAATACCCTCACTTTTATATGCTTTGCTATTTGCGTTATGGTCAGTGTTGCCACATCACTCAATCCTTCTACCATAATAATATTATCCAACCAATATGAATAAATATCTAGAAAATATCTAACAATATTAGTGACTACTAAGCAGTTATCGTTTTAGAATTATGTATTTACAAAATTATGATACAAACTCAAATATAAGCAGTAATATCAAAATAGTATAATAAAGACATGTTAATATATACTTCTGTACTAAAATACAAAGATGCAGGACGTAATCTCCGAATCTACTATATGATTCTAAATTATCCCCGATTGTTCTAGGCTTTTTAGACCATTGCTATTTGACGGAGAGATTCACGAAGCCTTTATGGTCATTGAACCATGAAACCAGGGTTTATTTTTTACAGTAATAAGTAACTGAAAAGATTTTACTTAATAGACGATGTAAGCTAGTATGATAATCTGTAATTTTTGATGATTTTTTGGGAACCTTAAGGGTTCGTTCACACAGGCCGGCTCAGAGAGAAGAGCATATTTTGAAATGTGTTTAAAAATAGTTTACCCTAAACTCTCATTGAAATAAGGTTTATTTTTTACATTGAATGCTGATACGCCTCACGTCGTCACTAATTCTCTCATTGAAATGTGCACCTTTTTGTATAGTAAATAAAGTTCTATTTTATATTGCTATCTTATGGTGCGTACATGCTACGCGAATCGAGAAGCCGAGCTACGAACGAACAGGATTCGTTCGTTGTTCGCGTAGCGTGGACGGACTTGCGAGCCTCGAATGAGCATTCGTCTCGTGCTCGACTGCGCTCCGCCCGATTGTCAGTTTTTTCACGTACACAGGGATTCGCATCGCGCTCGTTGTAGGCTCGTCGTAACGTCCACACTTAACATCGCGAGCAACGAATAAATTCTGTTCTATTCGTGGCTCGGCTCGTGTTCGATTCGCGTAGCATGGACGCACCATAAACTTACCGCATCGCGTCGCGGAACCTAAATGGGAATAAATTGAGGATAAAACTTTATGGTCAAATGTACCATGGAATATATTTTGATCAGTTGATTTCTCTGTCAAATTAACACATAAAATAAAATTGTAAAAAATGTAAATTCATAACTTATTTTACTATGCACAATATATCTTATTCAGTCTATGTATTAGAGTATTCAACCCATCATTTCATTATCGATAATAAAAATAGCCTATTTACTATCAACAGTAATTATCTTCTCTATATCTCTATTTCTAACTAAATGTTTGATCAAAGACTTCATTTTCTCCAACTTTTTCTTGAGCCGCCTCTTCCCCTGCCACATGAGGTTCAGCCGCTTTTTCCTATTCTCCGCTATAACCTCAAGTCTACGCACTGTGTATTTGAGCTGGATAACCTCTTCAGTGTCCGTTGGTTTAATGTCTATGGGTTTTAGAACTGAGATTGTTGGTTCTGGTTCTTGACATGGCTGGAATAAAGTTTTTTTTACTTATTATTTATTCTACCATCTACTTAATACAACTCTAGGTCCATATTTAAACACGTCAATCAAAGTTCAAGTGTTGATATGAGATTAACCCGTTGGTTCTCATGAGGGACGCGCATCCTATTATAACAATTGATGTCATTGTTATGTCATATATTTTTAACAGTGAGCCAAGGTATTAAAATAATTGAATTTGGAACCTAGACCCTTGACATAATGTGTATTTTTGCTTAACCCAATTTATTATTGAGATTTGAGTAATAAATTTCATTCTCATTCTATAATAAGGGCCTTAATGAATAGATTTTATGTAAATGTAATTTTGCATACAATATCTCGATAGGTGTGTTCAAGAAGGGATTTTTCCAAATTCAACCCCTAAGGGGGTAAGAGTAAGGTCAGAAATGGCAATGACATTCATATACATACAAGATATCTTTTGTAAATAATACATAAAGTATAATATATGCACATAAATATTTATGCCGAGTAGGAATGAAAACCACACCTTGTTCTCGCTCTAACAGGAATTATGAGGCAGATCAAAAATGTAGTGTTGTGTATCAATATCTCACCGATATATTAATAGCTGGTACAGCTTGCAATGATAGTCTCCGTAGACCACTGTCAGTCAAGTAGAAGTCCTTAGCATCAAAATGCTCTGAACATATTGCACTGGAGGATGTTGACGACCACTGCTTCTCTCTATTGATTGCCAATTCCCATTGCTTGCATCTCTCTTTGTCTCGAGGAAACCTGGGAATAGTTGTTAGCTTAACAATAATGCCTGTATGTACATACTCTCTAGGCGAATCTAGTGTCTATCCTTTTGTATTAAATGTTAAAAATAACTGGTCAAAAGCCAGTCAGGCCCGCTCAACTAGTCATGTGTCTGGCATCCTTTATTCACGTAATTAATACACCTTGATTTTGGTTGATTCAATTCAGTGAATCTAACCCCCAAAATTAATTTATTAAGGCGCCGATCCCGCAAAGAGAGTTCTGGAGTTCCGATTTCCGAGTTCTGCATTCCGTGTTGACTATTGTACACACAGCAAGCAGTCTTAGAGTTCTGCAATATTCGCTACTGATTGCACATCATACACTTTTTTTACTTACAAAGGCCCAACATAGCTTACAGGGAACGCGGAATGCAGAACTCCAGTACTCGGAACGTGGAACACTAGAACTCTTCTCTGTGGGATCGGCACCTAATAGTCTTTTATGAGTGATATATTATGTGTGCATCCTCCAGATCTATAACTATGCCAAATTTCAAGTTTCTACCATGTACATAGCTTTGTCTTTGAGTAAAACCTCTGTGACAGATGGATATCAGTGTGATACTATAAGGGTAACATTTTTTTCCATTTATTAAAGGTCTGGAACCCTAATAATGATAAGGAGGGATAGCGAGATCTTTTGTCAAGTGTGGCGCAGCCCGCGCAGCCGGCGTTACAGGCGATAATCGTGAGTTATAGCTTAATACAAGGTCTGAAGATAGCAGTGGTGACTGTGAGACTCCCGACATTTTATCGACCCTAAGGATAAACTCAAACCATCGAACGGGTTGCCCTTACCACACAGGTGTTTTAATAAGCTCCTTACCTGTGGAATGTGATCCCATCTTTATTTTTCGATATTTTCGCCGATGAATTCTTACAATTTGCCACTGAACAACTAACCATGATGCAATATTTTAATTGAATACACAAACATTTTACAAAATTGAACTAACTCTTAAATTCCTCTCCCCTTTTATTTCTTATTTTCATCTGTAAGTGCCTCGAACTCCCTCAATTCAATTCAATTCTTATTTATGGCTTTTGCGAAACTCTCAATGGAAAATGAAAATCAAAGAAAAAATAACCAAATCAAAACAAACAAAAACTTTTTTTATAATAATCTGTTCATGACCATGGATATAAAGTCCTTCAGTCGTATACATTTTATTTATAATATCACTTTCATATAGTCCGCACATTAACTTTCACATAGTCCGCATTATCAGTCACCGTCCAGTCATGTTTTAGTAAAATGGTAGTCATTGTACTAAAACTTGTCACGGAATTTTTGAGACAACTTGTAAAGTCACGATACACATAATTCATTTCAATTCACTTCACTGGTGCACATGGATTGATCTTTATTGGATAAAATACCACCGATAATATACAATAAAACTCAAAATAAACGGATTTATGCAAATAAAAATGAAAATGCAACGTCACTCTGCAAATTCCCGCCAAAAAGTCCACACACAAAAACTTTATGGCTGTGTTGCCAGACAGATGGCTCTTGAGAACTGACAGAGGGCTGCCAACAGATATTTTTAAATTATACGGCTCCTAGTGGCGTAACTATACCATCTGGGGCCCGTGGAAAATTCTTTAGATGGGGCCCTATCAGTAAAAATCGTCACATTGTACTCAGTTTAATTTTAATAATGGCCATAAGCCTCCTCTCTTAGGCGAGAGGGAATGGTCTGTAGTCCCCACGCTAGGCCAATGCGTATTGGAGACTTCACATCCATATCCATAGAACATAATATCTCAATGCATTCATCATCTATTTGCTAGCTTTTCGGTGAAGGAACAACATCGTGAGGTCTGTAACTCAAGTACAATGTAAAAAAATATTTTTGAGCTCGCGGCCTCTTGGGCCGGGGCCCTCTTCGGTCGGGGGCCCGTGGCATTTTGCCAGCCCTGCCACCCTATTGTTACGCCACTGACGGCTCCTCCTCCTCGCGTCGTGTATCCTTCCCGCTTGTAGCCTAATTGCAATAAAAGCAATGTAACAAATGTAACCAAATGGGAACAGGGGCTCTACCGCGTAACTTTGGTGGTAATCGTAACGAACACCATTAATGAATTTCATCCAATCAGGACCCACGAATGGTCATCGTCGCATCGTACCGCGTGCGCGTCATTGGATGAAATAATGAATGGTGTTCAAAATTTAAAATTCAAATTAAAAATTCAAAAAGCATTTATTCAATTTAGGCCCTGATAAGGCACTTATGAACGTTAACAAATGGCTCTACACCGGTTCCAAATACAACTTGAACTGAGAAGACGATTACCACCAAAGATACGCAATAGCCTGGCAGGGCAGGCAGATGATGATGATGGCAACACTCTGCCTGACTGACAGTACTATTTAGTACTAGTTGTTTATTTAGTTCGTCAAAAGATAGGCAAAGGTTGAGAGCCATACAGCCTTGTCCGTCTTAATTTATGCTCATTGTGTATGTCAGTATAATACTTGTGAAGACAGTAATGGATACTTACAATTCAATGAGGAGTTTTCTTTCCATATGGCTTTATAGAGTTTATTTGAAAATACCTGTCAAACTCAGATTGTGGAATGAGCTCCCCGCCGTGGTTTTCCCAATGGAGTACAGCATGGGGTTCTTCAAAAAGGGCGTGAAGCGGCGTGAAGAGATTTCTTCAGGGTCGGCAACGCGCGAGTGATACCCCTGGTGTCGCAAGCGTCCATAGGCTACGGTAACTGCTTACCATCAGGCGGGCCGTATGCTTGTTTGCCACCTGAGTGGTATAAAAAAAAAAAAAAACTTTATAATTTGAACTAATTTGACAGGTATTTTCAACAAACTCTTGGAAAGAAAACAACTCATTAGTACAAATAGCTGACTAAAAGATTTGCATGCTGGTTGTAGTAGCTAAGCGTTACCTAAGTTTACTCATGGTTTGCGAACGTGACAGGAAGTTGATTTTTTTAAGTCGGTTATTACCACAGAGGAAGTAAATACGGTTATTACTATAAAATAATCTTGATCGTTTAGTGTATGAGGTACTTTATTTATTTCAAACTTTGCGGGCGCAAGTTATCTAAAATTAAATTAACCAGTCGCCCTACCAAAATTGCAAAAGTTGAATTAAATTATTAGGCTTATCCTATCGTAATCCTATCTCAATATCTCACTAATATTATAAATGCGAAAGTTTGGATATTTGTGAGTTTGTGTGTTTGTGAGTTTGAATGTTTCAATAACTCAACGGATTTTATTGAAATTTGGCACACAAATAGAATATGTTTTGGATGATATCCCTCGGGTACGCGGGTGAAACCGCGGGGCGCAACTAGTATATTATAATTTTACAATGTCCGTGAATCTTACTTACTTACTAATATTATAAATGCAAAAGTTGTGTGTATATGTGTGTACTCCTCCGCCACGTAACCACGGTAAATATTTAAATACGTTTACCGTGACGTAACAGCACTAACGGCACAGTAGAAGTAAGTAACGGTAATGGAAGAAGACTGCCATCACAGACGGAGCTACGATATATATTAATATAAGTAAACATATTACGATATACCGATTTTCAATACTAATCTTCGAGTGACCGCACACGCAGCTATAAGCTATAATATATATTTCTGTTTCTTCGCCAACCTGTATTGTTATTTACATTATAGCTGGGCATATTAATATATATTATAGCTACGTCTATGATGGGCTATAGGGTACTGTTTATCGTGAAACGTAGTGAAGTAAATCATGAGTATTAAGAAAAATTACAATGCCGACCGAATACACGCTTGATGTTATTCTTTTTCTGCCATCATTTAAATTGTTTAATTTGTAATTATTATTTTAGGAAATCTTACACCTTAATGCTTATATCCTAACTAATCCTAACTAATATTATAAACGCGAAAGTAACTCTGTCTGTCTGTCTGTTACGCTTTCCCGCTTAAGCCGCTGAACCGATCGCGATGAAATTTGGCATGCATATAGCCTATGGTATGGAGAAGGACATAGGCTACTTTTTATCCCGGGAACGCGGGTGAAACCGCGCGGCTCAGCTAGTAAACAATAAAATCAAATGTACGTATAGAATATAAATGCCATTTTGTTACTCTATGATGCCATTTGTATGGTATGTAGGTTTCTCTAGGATAAATAAAGTACCTCCAATGGTTGTTGGATTAGAATCCTTGGTGCAATAATAAGTACTGACTTTGATTTTAACCTAATGGCTCGCATATGGGACGTGAATCCTATAATTAACATAATATGAAAAGGATTGAATTCAAGGAACTGCGAGTCAACCAATGAAATAATAATAAAAAATATCATTGGACTCAACTGATTAAATTGGTAAAGTGCAACTGAAGTAGGCTTTATTCTAAACTTCAAGTTCATACCTGACTCAGGGTTGGTGCCTATACCTATGGTATTAGATATATTAAGGTATAAGGTACTAAATGCCTCAAATACCTACTAAAAGATTTCATTAGAAAAAACGGTTTAAATTTATTATAAAAAGATATTATTACACATTGTTAGCTTTTCCATTTAAATGGCGTAAAATAATGTCCTAATAACTTATTTAAAACATAATTGTAGGGTACCAGCTTATTTCATACCGATGTCTGATGGCTTCATTATTTTTTTAATGTGGGGAGCGTCCCCTTCGTGTCAGTCCCGCCCACATTTCACAGGCATAATAGAGACATCCAAATTGTGGGTTTTAGTGTACACTATAATGACTACGACAGTTTTACTGATATTTTCTTCGTAGTGTTGTCTATTTTCAATAATATATTTATCGATAATATTAAATTCAAATTCAAACTTTATTGCATTCATGTGGATAAAAGATGTCAAATAGATGTAATGTACAACATGAAACCCTGTTAGGGCACAGCAAATAAATTTTATCATTGAAGACTCGATTAAATTTAATTAACAGAAGTAACATATTTGCCGAAGTAGTATATTAGGAGTAGGTTCAATTCGCGGGCCTGTACGATCACACTTATAGTAATTCATATGACCCAAATCCAATCGTTGTTGGATAAAACCCATGCCCAAGCTGTAGATGTTGATGGCAAAGCCATAACGTAACCAGATATAGTTATAAAAATCCTAAAATAAATGTTGATACTTGTTTCATCAAAGAATTGATTTGTGAATTAATTATCTTATGCACGTAGATACAGCTAAAGTATAGAGTATGTGTTTTCTCTTAATGAAACTCTACCACGGCTAAATTATATCGAAATATTTAATTAAAAAAGATAGCTTTGCTGAAATAAATCTCTTCGTTTAAAAAAGGATTTGCTTTTTCGAGAAAGATAATTTCATTTCAATTGTTTATTTGATTATACACTGTAAGAACGAGGTAAAAAACCCTAAAAAATAAGTGAGTCAAATGTCGTACAAAAAAATGTCTCCTAGAATTTAAAAATGTATGACGCGTGTCAAAGGCGTCTAATAGAATTTCTACAGTTGTATTTATAGACACAGATTTACTCGACACGGGGGTTGATCGGGGTAGTGGGGAAACAGTATAAATATCAAGTACAACTGTATTTCCTTCACCATTTTCAAAAATAATTCATCATTTAAGCACTAATAATGTTAAAAGGTATCCTTCAAAGCTTGGAAGATCCAAGTCGCCCCTTGCTTGGGCCTAACTATTGGATCTTAAAGAAAATAGGGTTGATATTGCCAGAAGGAAAGTTGGGAAAAGTCTTTTATATCATCATTCATCAGCTCGTTACACTTTTCGTAATCACACAGTATATGGAGTTATACGTAATAAAATCAGACCTGGATCTCGTCTTGGATAATCTGAAGATATCTATGCTGAGTATCGTTTGTATTGTAAAGGTGAACACGTTCCTAATGTGGCAAACAAGTTGGAGAGAAGTCTTGGTTTATGTGACGGAAGCTGACACATTTGAGAGAAATAATAAAGTTTCACCAAGGAGCCAAAGAACTCTCGACACTTACACTAAATACTGTCGTGGACTAACTTACTTATATTGGGCTTTGATTTTCATCACGTTTTGGTTGACAACTCTTACGCCTTTAATGAAATATTTTACTTCATCGACTTTCCGTGAAAATGTGCACAATGGAACAGAAGTTTTCCCTCACATATTGAGTTCTTGGATGCCTGTCGACAAGAATCATTTTCCAGGCTCTCTGATCACAGTTTTATGGCAGTTACCACAGTGTGCATACGGAGCCATTATAATGGGAGCATATGATACAAGTGTCGTGGTTATTATGGTATTCTTCGGTGGGAAACTAGATTTACTACGAGAACGGTGCGCAAAAATGCTTGGAGAAAACGGCGCTGGTATAAGCGACGAAGAAGCTTTAAGACTACTTCGACAATTACACAGAATTCATGTAATGCTAATCAAGTGAGTCTTTTCTATTAAATATCTTCATCTTACTATATTTACATAAACAAAAAAGGCCAACTTTAATCGACAAGATTAAGGTGTTTAGATAAATTCTACAACTAGTATAGTAAAAAAAAACATTTTCCATTTAGTCAAAATCAAGTTGACTAAATGGAAAAGCTAAGTTGAAATTCATCGCTACTAAGTGTCCAGATTATGATTTATTTTATTGATCTTGTCTTTTTTTTTTTTTACTGTGTATGAGCCTGTGTTTGACCACAATCTCACCATGGTAAGTGATGATGTGGCCGATGGTGGTAAGCACACAAAGCCTAGAAGGAACTGGCTCTCAAGTGCAGCTGTCGGAACACACCGGCAGATGCTTGGTGACAGATTTTCAACTTGAGGGTGGTAGCCAGCCAGATGGGTACTACAAAGTACCCTACCACCGTGCTATGGTTTCCTCACGATGTTTTCCTTCACCGAAAGCTCAAGCTCATTGTAGGATTCGAACCTGGGACCTTCGTCTCGGTATCCGATGTCACTACCACTGAGCTATCATCGCCTTAAATGTGTCTGCCTGTCTTAATATGTCTGCGCTATGATGTTCAAAGGGTGGGCATACCGTTTCTTCCTCTGCTTAGAGAAACTGTTATTTCTCATGTTACGATATATTGATGCTCAGAGGTAGTTTAATGCCGTGACGGAATTCGGGTCTTAAATCCTTCAATGATCTTTCGATGATGGAAAATATCGTGAGATAACCATAGGTGAGATTTTTTTGCAGTACCCGCCAGGTTGCTTCCCGTGTATGCCGTGTAAAAAGGTCTGCAACCAATTTGCACCACCACACACAACCTTAGGCTGCCTGGAAGAAATAGCTTAAGTGATAATATCCTTTCCTTTACACCCAGTATAGTTCTCTACGTAATGCTAATGGCCATAGAAGACGGTGGCTACTTAATGTCAAGAGAAACCGTCTCCTAACTTGTCATCCTTCTGACACAAAATCAGGACTGCATGATTGAAAGCGAGAGAAAAGCAAGGTTATATTCGGTGAAGTAATATCACCTTCGCTATTGTTTTTAAATTTCAACATCAGCCTATTTGATAAGATAATGTAGGATCCATCTTTGTGTCTGGAAAACGAACTATATTAATTTATACTTTGTTGGATTATTATAAAAAAGAAATTATAGCAGATAAAATAAGGGCATTAGTATGTTACGATACGTGTGACCTACATAAGCAGTCTCATCATCATATCAGCCTAAGGAAGGGGCTCCTTCCTTAGGCTTGCATCCATCGGCGCCCAGCGACTCTGACCAGGTTGTCGGTCCAACTGGTGAGAGGTCGTCCCTCCCACTCGGTGCTTTCCAATACGTGGTCGCCTCTTGAGAATCTTCCTTCCTATTGGTTATCGGTTCTTCGAGCGATGTGGGTCGCCTGCCCATTGCCTCTCTACGAGCTATATCGGAAATGTTTGTTCTCCTACGAATGTCCTCATTTTGGACCCTGTCGAGTAGAGAAATTCCGAGCACAGCTCGTTCCATACCTCGCTGAGTAACTCCGAGCTTATTTATGCGGCCAGCAGTAAAAGACCACGTCTCTGTTCCATAGTACAAGTAGTATATTTTGCTTCGCCGAGCAATAATATAAACTACGGTCACATATACTGTCTTATAGCACGTGTGTAATAAGTGTCATAACCCCGCACATAACGTAAAACTGGACTAGGTAACGGAGCTATAAAACTGAAAATGATATCATGGGATATTCATCACCCACGTCTATATTTAAAATATCTTTTTTTTGCTTTATTCTTAGTGTCGTTTAAAATTATTTATTTTAAATACATAACCTCTATAAAATAGGCCTCTTACCATTTATACCTTTGTATTTTTAATCCATATGCTATATAAACTAAAAGAACCAAGTTTAAACAAACATACAATTAAATAATCTAATCAAATTAAGTACTTAATTACATGAATTACGTAAATAAAATATCAATTAATGATTATAGTCTACACAAAAACCTGCTTAAATTACTGCCCTTTCAATATTTTGTTTACTTTACAAATATCTGTATTTTTTCTTCAGTTACTCTCTTAATGAAAAACTCTACTTATTGACTTATTTAAATATTTATGGCAAAGATCTGCTTATTTATATTAAAATAATAGTTGTGGTATGATACCGAACCTTATACAGTTCATCATCAAACTAATTTAATTTTAAAATACTTTTTTTTGCATACAATTCAAAATTATTTATTCAAATACCTAAACCTTCGCAGGCACTTATGAATAGTCTGTCTCAAATACTCTAATATCTCATAGAACGATAAATACTTCATACTGTGATACTTCTTATCCCGGGACATTATAAAAAAATAACGCCATAAAAATTATCTGAAAAAGACAACCTTGCATTCTCTGGCCGACCCTTTTCAAAATAATTAAATAAAAATGTATAATAAATACACACACTGAAAAAGAACAACGTTACGACTGTCACTTGTTAAAATAAGTTGAACAAAATATTTCAAATGACATATTTTTATCGATGTTTTACATCACACAGCGCCGCTCCAAAAATTAAACGCTCATCGCGAGTTCGATCATGACCAACAAAAACAAAATTATTACGCTTAAGTAATAGGTAATAAGGATGGGTATGAAATTATATTCTTTTTTTATTATTTTGTTACAGACATTCGAGACTGTTTAACTCCTTATTATCACCAGTAATGTTTGTTTACATGGTGATGTGTTCTTTGATGCTATGTGCTAGCGGTTTTCTACTTACTGTAAGTATTTTATTTATTTTAATACGTTTTGGAGATTTTTATGAGAAAACTTGATTGCACTAGTAAGAACATAATTAGGTAGGTATATTATAGTCAGCATAAAATACAAAATAATACACTTTGCTAATAAAACTTTATTGACTTTCAGTCCGCAACGAATACCGGTCAAAAACTTTTAATGGCAGAGTATTTGGTATTTGGAGTTGCACAATTATTTATATTTTGCTGGCATAGTAATGATGTCTTGATCAAGGTAAATTATGACAATCTTTGTTTTATTTAAAAGCCAAATGAGGCGATTGTTTCACCGGATGCAATGGCATATGAATTCGAAGAGCTCTTATTGCGCCCTTTAAAAATGCGTAACGTTGCGGTTACCATACCGAATGAGTTATATGTAGTTCAAGCTAGTAAGCGGGTGTGTCTGCTCAAAGGAGTCGGAAGTAATCATATTATACTTCTAACCTAACCTGCTACCTATTAGTAGGTAGGTACATCCTGCTTTTTTAGCCTGTTTGACTCACTGCTGCACTCCACATGTCCCCGAATATAGACATTAAGTACTTGCAATATAGACTCTAAAGATACCGATATTTAAGATATAGCATTGTTGTGTACCTAATTTAATTCTTGTTTCTGAAATAAATAAAGTTATTATAGCGAGAGGATGTTTTTGCTGGGGAAATTCCTCATGGCCAATACTTTTCCGTTGCGGGGGCAATGGAAAGTTTATGTCGGAGTCTCTCTTCACCACTGGGACATAGATCAATCGTATTCTTTCACAATTTTTAATTATTTTATTAATTTCCCACTATCCAAGGGGATTCGGGCAATATGGACAGTGGGAATACATCCCTCTGTTTAACTAAGGGCTGATTTTTCAATGGTCAGATAAACGGTATCTGGCTGTTATTTGGAAATTAGAATAGTTTTTGTATAGACTACAGAAAGCAATAGCTTATTTGAGGTTTAGATATCTAGCGATTGAAACATCAACCCTAAAGTTCTACATGACAAGACAAATCTACAGGATGTAAGGTACCTAATTATTTTTATTTTCAGAACGAAAATGTCATACTAGGCCCGTATGAAAGTGATTGGTCTGGGGCAAACCTTCAACGAAAGAAAGATATATTATTACTGTCTGGACAATTTCGTATACAGAACATTTTTACCGCTGGGCCCTTCGCCAACCTTACCTTACCAACATTTGTTACAGTAGGTATTCTTACGCCTCTTTTTCAAAATCAAGTTGGTACGGTCACCTGAAGCAGTTTCCATAGCCTATGAACAGTAGCGCACTAGATGGATTGTCAGTAGGATGCTGATCCTGAAGAATTCCATGTCGTAGCGCTGTGGAAAAATCGTAATGTGGAGCTTATTTCAAATCGTAATTAAACACTAAAAATCGTTATGGTGAATGAGGAGTTTTATTACTATACCTTTATGGTCAAAATACCAGTCAAAGGATTAAGGTTCAAATTGGTTAATAAAAGCATATTTTGCAAGGCTCCAGAAATTTTTAACAAAGTGCCTAAATTAATTCGTGCATCCACAGATAGAAACGCCTCCATGATTTCTTATCGATAAATGCTATTACAATCTAAATGACTTTTTAAATGATAAAACAATATAGGCTGTTTGTTAGAAAGTCCGTTGATCACATCAAACAAATTTATTTGTATTAAATAATTGTAATGCATTATATTGATTAATTTTAATGTATTGTATTGAATAATTGTAATGTGTTTTGAATTTTATGTATTTTTTTATTGAATTGTGTGTACATTTTTAATATTATATGCCTAAGCGGCGGGACATAGTGAACTTAACATTACAATACATCTGTACCTACAACTTTTACCTATGGTCCATAATAAAGATACTTTGACTTTGACTTTGGTTCGAAATATCAACAGTATGGGTATTTTGAGCATAGAGGTGAGGAATGAACTCCCCGTTACGGTTTTCCCTCAGCGCTACGATATGGGGTTCTTCAAAAAAGGCGTAAATAGAGCTCTACAAGGTCGGCAACACATCGGCAAACCCCCTGGTATTGCAAATGTTCATAGGCGGCGGTGACCACTTACCATCAGGAGGCCCGTCTGCCTGCTTGTCAACCTATTGACATAAAAAAAAAAAAAAATAGAGGTATCATAAGAAAACTCCTCATTACGCAAGAAAAAATAGTACCAAATTACAGGAAATATATTAAAATTTCCACATTAAACTATACTACGTATATTTTTGTATGGAAATAACAGGTGGTACATACCTACTAAAATACATAAATTAATGGAAGTACCCAAACAATAATTTACAAATCAATTGACGAACCCTTTCAATTCATACCATGAAACTAAATGTACTAAATATACAATTTATTAATGGCTCTTAAATTGTTTCAGATTTTGAAAGGAGCCTACAGCTATTACACTTTTCTTAGGAATTAATAAATATTATTTTAGGTATTTCTTGTACAATACGAGCTCAGTAATTCTGATGTAGTACAAGAACTTGTCCTTTATTATACTGGGTGGAGATTTCGAGATGGCATATTTTCGAAACCTATGTTGGGTTAGTCATGCTGAACAACTTTTACTATGGGAACAACACTGAATTCCCAAAAAAAATTTTACTCTTCATACATTATGATCGAGCAAGATTGACTACTATACTATGGAAAGTAAAAAATATTTTTTGAGATTTCACCATTGGTCCCATAGTAAAAGTTGATCAGCATGACTAACCCAACATAGGTTTCGAAAATATGCCATCTCGAAGTCTCCACCTGTTATAATAGGTACCTACCTATTTCATCCTGTAATAATTGCAAATAGTGCAAATAAAATGATTATCGAAACGTTCAGTTTTTTTTTATTTACCTACAAGTTGACCCGGTGATCTTCATACCACCAAAGTTTTGGATTCTTTCCCTATCTTGTTTTATAAACCACCCCTCTGTATTAGAGCCAACAAAACCAACAAAATTAAACTATTAAAAGAAACAAAAAAACTCGACTGCGTAAAACAAAAAATAACTGAAAAGAGTAAAACAAGCTCTTTAATCTATAGAATTTCGAATATAACTTGAATTGAGTATATTATATAAACCAATAAACTAAGTAGGTTTTTTTTATATTTGTTTATCCCCGACTTCAATACCTTATAAAATTCAAGTTTCTTATTCGTAGACGCCATATAAAAATAACATACCCTATGACACTCCCACAGTTAAGACGATTCTAACGACACCTCATATGCTTAAATCCGTCAAGCCGTTTAGGCTGCAGAGCGTGCCAAAGAAATAGACATACATACATATATACACTCGAAAAACATAACCCTCCTTCCGGGTCAGTCAGGTAAAAATAGAATACTTATTCAATTCGGTCAAGTCGTTTTTCAGTTTGGCGAGACTAACGAACAGCAATTGATTTTTATTTCAATATATTATTTAAAATTATGACAAAGTATCAAAATGTCATTAAAGAATAGTTTTAAAATGACGGCGCTAATCATGCCTCTCAACTTTTTCTCACTCACACACGTCTGTACCACGGTAAATTAGATATGATTTACCGTGTCTGTACGGTCTTGCACCGTTCGGAATTAAGGTTGCTTTTGCTGAGAAGAGCCTGCAATAAACTCAGCAATTACTTACGGTTTTCAAAAACTAACAGATATATTACATAAATTGTGTAATGATGTATAATGGACATACCACCTTGTTTATTTTGAATGAAATTTTAATACCAAAGTATCAAAACTACAGAAGTGCTCTCATTAGAGTTGTCATATCACGTAGTAGTAGCATGGGCGTAATAATTAAATCCATGAGTAGTAGTAGTAGTAGTAATAGTTTATTCATCCATAAAAGGATAGGCAAGGGTTATTTTCACCCATCCAGCCATTTCATACGTGTAATCATTTTATTTACATTTTAGTTCAATGTTCATTTTAGTACAATGGTGGTCATTGTACTAAAGCTTTTCACGGACTCTTTGAGACAACTTGAAAAGACACGATACACATAATTCATTTCATTTCACTTCACTGGTGCACATGAATGATCTTTATTGGATAAAATACCACCGATAATATGCAATAAAACCCAAAATACACGAATTTATGAAATTTTAAATGAAAACACAACGTCACTCTGCAAGTTCCCGCCAAAAAGTCTTGTCATATCACACGACAATGGCGTCTCCATTATTTTCTATTCTTTCTTGCCAGACTTGTTAGTATTTAGTAATAGTAATAAGTTTGCTCCAAAATCTTTGAGCAGAAATAAGATAATGATCAAATAAAAGAATGTGAAAAAATGAGTGCCTATAATTTGAAATAATTTGTACTAAAAAGTTGGCAAGTCTACACTGTCTACTTTGAGTATTTTAATGGTGTCAAAGCTATTTTCTGACTTACATATTTTCCATATTCCTATATTGTCCAAATTCAAAAAAAAACAATTTCTTATTTTCTAAATACTCTACATCCTTTTTATCCAATAGTAAGTTTTTATCCTATTTGGTCTGGTAACCCGCCCGCCCGGGAAATTAAAAAAACAAAGGCTGTCTTTCTCTTTCGCGGAAGCTCTTTCTTTTAATTTATTTCTTTACATTTTCGAGCTTTGAGTTACATTTTTACGGATGGGCTTAAATTAAAATATACATTAGAGTGAGCATTGAAAGATAAAGGACAGTCAAGAGTTTATAATTAAATCTATTCGACGCGGTGAGAGTTCATTAAACTTGATTTCGGGCAGACCTTTTAGAAATGTCATTATTGGTTATTGGTTTTTATTGTGAGTGTTTTGTGATTTTACCGTAAATAACTGCGAGTGGCCGTGTGTAATTATACCAGTTGCTATGGAAAGTCAAAATCCACAGGAGAGAACTGCACCTGTACAGTATGTGCGAGGTTCTAGGGCATTTAGACAATTCAGGAATCCGCCGCAACCTCACATGTGTATTCAAGACACAATAAAGGATACGTTGGAGAAACTGTACATAAATGTCCTTGGATGGCAGAAGATAGCTAATCCGAAGCAGTACTCTGATCCCATACCTTTGTATGGAGGCATGCAGGTGAGTGAATTCCTGTTTATTTTTACTTTCATATCCTATACTATTTAGGCTATTGTTATAGTTAGTCACTCAATATGCATAGATTTTGCATTCTATTAAAACTATTTCAATTAAACCTGCTTCCAAGGCTACTCTGACTGAATATGTAGGTTACAGGCATGTTATTGTTGCTAAGACTAGTCTGTTATTCCTTCCTGAAGTTGAGGTAAAAAAAAGAAAAGAGACTATACTTACTATAGAGTTTTTATTGAGTACTGGTTAACCTAATGTTAACCATTAATTAATGAAAATATTAAACCTAACATACCAACCACTGTTAGGCTTGTTTTCCTTTTTCTCCAACGGCCTGAGATTACATTTTCCAATTAGATTCCAATATTTTCACATTTTGTTTGTAATAAACTCAAGAGTATACCCCCTAGAATTTGCATAGGGCTTCTGATAAAGATGAATTACCCTACTTTATTATAACCTAAAAAGTAATTTAAATCTAGAGAAACATTATTAACATACCCTTTCTAATTTAGGTATATTTCAAAATGGAATAAATATAATTATTAAGTTTAAAAAGCAGATAACTACCATACATTATTTTTATCATTATACATTTGGCTGAATGAAACATGAAATAGATTAACTATTTCCAAAATTCAATGTGTTAAGACATGCAGACAAAACACAACCCTGATTCCCTATTGTGTTTTCCTTTTTTAGGGAAGTGTCCTGGCCCTCACACCTATGGTACACCTGATTTACAATCATCATTCAAAGGCAAAAAGGCATCATATTACTTAGCGATTTGGCATATTTTTTTGTGTAATACAATAAGGATAGTGCGTATGATAAAATTTAATGTATCCAGCACATTCTTATCACAAACCAACCAAGAGCCAGCACATGTGGAGCAAAGATTTTGTAGAGTGGACGGACTTGCGAGCCTCGAACAGGCATTCGGATCGCACTCGACTGTGCTTCACCGATTGTCAGGACTTTGATGAACACTGGGATTCGCATCACACTCGTGTTGTAGGCTCAAGAGTGTGTACGTTAACGCGAGCAAGAAGCGAATAGAGGCGCGGCTCTTGCTTGGTTTGCATAACGTGGATGCACCATTAGATGTCATTAAGCTGATATTGATTATATACGTTGTCCATAATAATAAAAGATATAACAACATTTTCGTTTTCAATAGGTACCACAAGGATGCGGCCCCAACAGTAACAAACCACCGCTGCTCGTGTTTGCCGTCATGGTCAACCCCGACATATTGAAGGCAAATGGAAAAAATGCTGCGAACCCAACTGTAATATAATATTTCTTATTTATATTACAGAGATAGTCTCATAAGAATAAATAAAGACAGCTAGTACAATAAAAAATTACTGTGTGTGACATTACAAACAGACTCCAATTTTATTTATTTGTATGGATAAATTTTATCCATACAAATAAATAAAATTGGAGCATAAAATAAGCAGTAACTTAGGCTACTTTTTAATTTTAGAAAAAGAATTGGGGTTCTCCATAAAACCGTACGAGTTTGAAACTGCGCTAGTCAGCTTATGCTACATTAAATTTGTAACGGTTTCTATTTTTTGACATATTCCATTTGGAGATTATGCAACCTGACAATACATTTTACTGTGACGCCAAAACACATTTGGGTCAGCAACGCGCGAGTGATACCCCTGGTGTTGCAAGTGTCCATAGGCTATGGTAATCGCTTACCATCAGGCGGGCCGTATGCTTGTTTGCCACCTTAGTGGTATAAAAAAAACATATTTTCAGGATCGAGAGGCCCTAGTTAGTCTGCTATGTGACTTCGTAGAAGCTATGAACCCCGGGCTGGTGCTGGGCCGGAGTGCGGTCATCCTGAAGGACAGAGACCTCGCCGGGGAGCTGAAGGATGTGTGGCTCGCTGTTCAGAATAAACGGGAAAGGGAGAAGGGGATGACTCAAGATGTTATGTATAAGGTAACACCAATTTCTTTAAGGCAATGATAGCTCAGTTGTGCCGTCAAATACCGTGGTTAAAGTCGTGGGTTCGAATCCTACAATGAGTTTGAGCTTCTCCTCCACTAAGTGGTCCTTCTGGTTTGAGATGTAGTCTTTCATCATCATCATCAGCCTACAGCAGTCCACTGCTGGACATAGGCCTCACCCAATGCGCGCCATTTCGCCCTATCTTCGGCTCGACGCATCCACTTCCTACCAGCAGCCTTTTGCAGATCGTCACTCCATCTCGCTGGAGGGCGCCCTACACTACGTTTGCTGAGACGCGGTCTCCACTCAAGAACACGTTTTCCCCACCGGTTATCGGTTCTTCGGCATATGTGACCAGCCCACTGCCACTTCAGCTTGCTAATTCTATGAGCTATGTCGATGACCTTGGTTCTCTGTCGGATAACCTCGTTACGGATCTAGTCTTTAGTAACATGCATATGGAATAGACATTTGTAAAATTATTCAAAAGCATTTAATCACCTTAATATATTTCAGGTATATGATATTGATGGCATCGGTAATGATGATGTTAATGAAGACGATAAGAACTCAAAGAACAGCAAACGCAATGATGATGGCTCCCCATACAAAGGATCAATAAATGACAAAAAGACAGTCAAATCATCCAAACAAATACTCCTAAATGCCGGTCAGAAGTCTGAATTTGACTCTGGAATGAACAACTGTCAACTAAGCCAGAACAATGCGAATAGAGACAACAGATGTGGGAACAGTAACTCCGATACTACATACTGTACTCCTGTCTATGGGCAGATAGTATCCACCAGAGAAAATCACAACCAAATCAATGATATCCAACAAATATTCTCGACAAGCGAAACTAAACCTTCCAGTTCATTCAGAAAGGATTGGAACCCCGTGCACGGAAAGACTACGGAAGGTTGGGACGAATTCTCCAAACGAAATATATCAACGATAAAAAACGAAGGCGAAGCGAAGAAGAGATGTTTCAAGACTGAAAAGTCTAACAGACAAATTAGTAATGGTAAAGGACAATATGACTTTTTCCCGTATTTCGACAATAAAACCGTGGAAGAACTCGGTGATAATACAGATGGCATCTCGACCGAAGTGAACGATGAACAATTAAGAAATGAAGACAATTCTAAAATAATTATAGACCCAATGCAGAAATTAGTTCTGCATTCGACTGATAATAAATTATGTGATAATAAATCAAGTGCTCTCAGCTCAATAAGCTCATAATTGTAAAGCTTTTACGATTTTTGTATGACAGTTGATGTTTGAATATGTATTTGCTTGTAATGATGTTTCTTAATATATTTGAATGCAACGTAGCAATTTAGATGGAGCAATATTTTATTATTATTTTACTGGATTTGATGTTTTTTAACTTTGTAATAATTGTAACTTAGTTTGCCAACTACCATACTGTACAATAATTTTAATAGAATTGTATACATCTTGAGACGTTTGTATAAGTAAAGCGTAGACCCAAATCAGTGTTCAATGTATTTATAGAGCCTTTTCCTACTAACTTCATTTTAATCACTGCAAGTTCTTGTATTTATAAGCAATCTAAGTGCAAGTATATTGTCGAATTGTTATAAATGAAGGCAGCTAGATAAATTATGTAGATCCATCGCATTTGTTTACTTAACTAAATCTTTGCTTCGGTTACATTCATATTATTTTTAATTTACTTCAACCTTTCAGGATTATACAAACACAAATTTGATTCAGTGAATTCCGTTTATGTAGTCTCACAAATCGAATATCTTATATTTTTGCAATTTCATAGTTCTCTTCAACATAGAACAGATAAAATGATAGAAATGAAAGCACAAGGCCCGCTTGATGGTGAGCGGTTTCCGTAACCTATAGACGTTTGCAACATCAGGGGTATCACTCAAAAAATATCTTCACAACCAACATGAAGGTCGAATGATTCAATAACTTTTTATGATGTAATTGAAGCTTTATTTTAGGAAATTGTTACACCGATATAATGTATACTTGTACTTAGTTTGTCAGTGTGCACGTGTGAATGGAATCTAACAATTTTTATATGGTTGTGTATCTTTCCTAATGTTGTTGTAAATCTGACAATGTGGTACACCCACAATATTTGTGCATTTGCTATATTATACATTGTTGCCAATTAAAAAAAAAATGATGTTTCCTTCTTTCACTTCAGCTAATTTTGGCCAAATAAAAATAAACGTTAGGCTTTATATAACACAGTTGAAAATCTAGTGCGGGGTAATTTTTTATGATAAAAAATAAACGAATATCAAGTGTAAAATTATCGAAAACTTATATTGAATAGATATGTCGTTTATCATGTATAAATAGTGGTTATAGATGTTGATGTATTGATCCAATATACCCCTTTTTGGGAGCGCGATAATTTTATAATATTCGATATTTTAAATGTAATAAACTTTTATATTCATTACCATTTAATTATTAACTATCAATATAATTGTAATTTTGAATATATCACGATTCCTCTGAATATGTGATCTCAGTATCCTTTTAGCAATGCCTTCAAGTAATATACAAAACACTGCCAAATGAAGCTTGAATATAATTTCACATATTGTATAAATATTTCATTTAAAAAGAGTTTTATGTTATATTAATGATGATACGCTATTATGAAATAATTTAATTTTTAATGTAATTTAAATCTTCTGGTTTTACTTTCAATGTATAAGCTATAAATATTGTTAGTTTTGAAACTCAAATTAATTAGTGAACAATGCTATAATTATTATTGTAGATTTTATATGGTTGGTAAGTCAGTTTATAAAACCAGTCTATAAATAAGTCAATCTTATGTGCAATCCCTTGGTTCTTATTGTAGTTTTATATATTTTTTACTATTTATAGTTTTTTATGTAGATTTCTTTACGTCCCGGAGGTGTAGATCTCAGTATCAAACGCAATTCGATCTTATATCGTTTTGTAAACGTGGTTTGATGTTGCAGTCTTTAAAGGGTGACATGTTTTATAAATTGTATTGTATGATATTTTTTGTGAATTTATTTTGTTAACATTATTAATCGAACAAACTTCAAATGGTACGGATTGGATGTGAGCCAGCTAAGTATAAAAAATGCTCTTTTATATCTTATAGGTAGTTTTAACCTTGGAATAATCAGAAAATAAAACTATGGGTTAATTTTTCATCTACATAGATCAAGTATCAAGAATAAATCGTGTTAATCGAAAATAAACCTAATATCATTAGTGCAGGTTCCAAATTCAAATGTTTTAATCTCGACTTGACTTGAACATTGATTGACGTTCTAGAATGACTAATGTCGCTACATTTCTTCTTCCACGTTCCCTTTTACGTATTACTAAAAACGCACTGCAACAAATATCAAGACATTAATACACTGAGCACACATTCAACGCGGGCCCACCATTGGCTGTAACACAGAACTAGTATTCGTGTTTTGTATTGGAACTATGAGCCTACTGGTGTGTAGATCCCGCCCATATAGCTTTTCTACTACATTCGTTATTGTACGGTTATAACCCTCTTGATACTTTAATTATTATATAATTTCTATAAAATTATTTTTTTACCTTAGTATTCCCCGCCCTAATTATTTATTTTAAATTATATGAGCATTTTTCATAGTGAGTGACGCGCTGTAGCAACTGATTTGAATGCATTTATTTAAAAGAAAATGTTTTTGTACGTATATTTTTTGATGTGCTACATTTACATTTTAATTAAGTATTTTACATGAAAACAAAGTATTCCTTTTAAAATATAATTTAGATAGGTACAATAATTTTAATGTATTTCGTATAATTCTGCTGGGGCACATGAGTTGGTCTTAAATCCAACTCATTTGGCCCTTTATGTTCCTTTATTAGTTATGTATAATTTGATATAATTATGTCAGAATATTGTTTTATTACAAGTATTTAAATAGCATTGTATTCTTTGTCTTTACTTCAATTATAATATTTTATTTACAGCACATATTCTATTATTATTGTACAACACTATTTGACAATAAATAATTTAACATGTTGCTATAAATAAATTGCCAACGCAAAAAACTGTTGTCGATATTGTCACAAAATGTTGGAAAATTTTGTGCTTAGTTGTCAAATTTTGATTTGTATCTTAAAAGTAAATGTAACTCTATGTACGTTGTACCTACTAATAATGGAATTTATTATCGGATCTCTTGTTTACAGTATTTAAATTACATGTCATTTACAAGACTGGTTAATCATGTTTTAATTTTTATAAATCCTATAATAGCAAAATCCTGGTTAGATTTCTAGATTTAATTGGTCTGTCAGTTGGCCAGTTTAAGCTCAATTTTATACTACAAAGATACTACCATCACGAGAGTATTCTAATTCTAAATCAAGGATCGATACATTTTATAATTTGGCGACTAATTTCGACAAATGACGTTAATTTCTGGGAGCAAACAGATCTTCACTAGGTGGTCTAGTTAATGAGCTACTGAGGTGGCTCCGCCAAGATGTGTCCGGTCTGTCAGGGCCACCTTAGAACCCTTATTACTTTTGAACCTGGGACCGGCAAAATCTGATATTATTATAGGTGAAAAAACCGGCCAAGTGCGATTCGGACTCGCACGCCGAGTTTTCCGTATAGACTTGTAGGTATGTAAATAGTTTGTTCATGACGGGAATCGAGTCTCGAAGATTTTTTCCCCTTTTTCCGATTATGTTTTTGTTACGATATAACTACAAATTTACGGTTTTCTGATTTCTTCCCTTACTTATGCTACCTACATGGCCTTGCGTCTTGCCCAATTACATGATTCTAGGTCAACCGGAAGTACTGTATAGGTTTTGATTCGCTTGCGAGCGTCAAAATATGCATAAACGGCCATATCTTTTGATTTCGTTAACTTAGAAGTTTTTTTTTCATTGCTTCAAGGGATTGCAGACCTGAGTATTTGATATTAATTTCAGCTTGATACATCCACGAGTTCTTGAGAAAAAGGGTCAATTTTCAGACAGACAACAAAGTGATCCTATAAGGGTTCCGTTTTTAAAAACCGTTTTCCTAAAAATAGCGAAAGCATCTGATTCATCAAATCGGCGATGGTTGCCAGGTAGCATACACAATATGTATTCGTACGTAATCCCAATATTATGTTAAACCAATGATTGTGTTAATAGATTTTTTTCGACCGAGAGGGTAGTTATAAAATCCAGTGATCTTCGATAAATTGCATAGAGCGGGTATATTGATAAAAATTCATAAATTGTGATATCGAAACGAAAGCAACCAATTCCTTCTTTTAAAACAGTATTTAAGTAATCTTTGTCCGTAAGTAAAACAACGGAGCCATCCCTGTGGAGACGAAGCGGACACGAATATAGTGGAACCCAGACTTACGAGTATGAAGCACAATAATAAAAGTAAGTTCAAAAACGGATTACTTCTAACTGTGAATCCCATTAGCTCGCGAATGGGATGAGAATCCTGTACCTATCATAGAATTCCTGGAGCCGCGATATAAGAATGTAGCTAGGTAGGTACCTAGATACTCTTTGTCTATTACTACTTCCTTTTTATGATAAAAAGGTTTTGATTATTAAATAGTAACTAGGTAAGCAGTAGGAGATAAGAAGATATCCTAACCTAAGTCTAACTAAATAAATGCGAAAGTGAGTTTGTTTGTAACGAATCATCATGAAATTTAGCATGCAGATAGCCTATATAGAGAAGGACATAGGCTACTTTTTATCCCGGGAACGTGGGTGAAACCGCGGGAGACTGCTAGTTTTTTATAAGGCGATTATAGCATGTGGCGTCTACCGCCGATATGGTGACAGTAGAAGTAGATTTTGAGTAGAAGAAATAGAAATTGTTTTACCTGTGCTTGAAAATACCAAAACTAGGACCAAACGTCAAGCTACGTTATTCCGAAAAATGAGTAGGTATTTATAAGAAGTACAGTTTCGATAAATACATAATTTTATAATATGATCAGAGTGCCCCATAGTATGTCACATTGTACCCCATAGTATGTCACATTGTACCCCATAGTATGTCACATTGTACCCCATAGTATGGCACATTGTACCCCAGATACGGGGCAGTCTGTGACAATCGACAGATCTCTGAAAAATTACATTTAAATATATTATTAAGGTAATTTATGAAACTTTAAAATTTTTAATTGACTTAAAAAAAAGGAGATTACCAATTCGACACGTATGACGTCCGAAGATATTAATTGGATTGTAACCATTCTTTTTTTTATTGGTTTACAAGTTTCATCGAAATCGGTTCAGTAGTTTTCAAGATATGGACAAATATTTGTGACGGCCTGACTTATTGATATGAGCTACGGGTGCGGTGTCAAAGGAAAAACATCTCAAAACCTTGGTCAAATTCTAGTGCATTTAAGAAAAACTTAAAAATACACAAAGTATGAAATAACTCTAAACTGACACTGATTTGAAGTCAGCGAAAGAGTAACGTATTCCATTGAAAATATTTCGCTGACTTCAAATCAGTGTCAGATTAGAGTTATTTCATACATTTTAGTGTATTTTGAAGTCGATTGATTTTTTTTAAATTAAATTGGTACTGTTTTATTATAACTCAATTTTTCTTTTTTGTCACACTGGGCACGGTACCCTTACCCTACTTATTTAACTACAAAATTGTTATAATTATATATTTACAGACATTAGTCCGAAGCCGAAGAATGTAAGGTCAAAAAAAATAACGTGCAGTGTTCGAGCTGGTCTCCAATTTCCTGTGAGCAGGGTCCACAGGTTCCTGAAGAGCGGGAACTTCGCACCACGCGTAAATCGTATCGCTTCTATATATTTAACGGCGGTGTTAGAATATTTGGTGGCAGAAATATTGGAAATTGCAGGAGATGCAGCCCTTAGTAACAAAAGAACTAGGTAGCTACGGATATACAGTGGTTTCAAACTTTAATAATCTTATTTTTACCACAGGGGTTAAATAATATAATTATAGGCCTTACTTATAAACGCTATCTAATCCTACTGAATAAATGGTCAAATAAGGTCACCTTGCTGCCATTGTGAAACAAATTCACGTTATTTAAGTGACCACTATTAGTTAAATAACGTTTCATGAGTAAGGGAGTTTTTTTACACTACCTACTTAGATAGCTAACAAGCATACGGTCCGCCCTGATGGTAAGCGGTTACCGCAGCCTATGGACGCTTGCAACACCAGGGGTGTTACTAACGCGTTGCCGACCCTGCAGAAATCTCGTCATACCCCTTTAGAAGAACCCCGTGCTCTACACCATTGAGAAAACCACGGCGGGGAGCTCATTTCACAATCTGAGCGTCCGCGGAAGGAAGCATAAATTGCAAGCGTTCATAGGCTATATGGTCACCGCTTACCATCAGGCGGTTTATGCTTTTTTGCTTTCTTATTACACGGTGATATTTTTATTGTTTTTCGCTAGAACAAACGTTGTTCAGACCATGGTCTACATTCTATAGCATCAATAAAAAAAACGTTATTGGTTTTTGGAAAAACCACAAAAAAACATTCAAAAGTCAGGAAGCGTCGGATTTCCACACCTGCTACAAAACTAGCATGCCGCTGTGCCACAACTACTTTGAAGTGCAAGCGCAGTGTCTGGATTGTAGGGAGTAGCGATAATACCGACTTTTTTTTTTTTTTTTTTTTTTTAACTTTATTTTGTGTTTTTTCAAAAACCAATGACGTCATTTTTTTCATTTGGTGTTATAGAATGATAGTAGACCATGGTCTGAACAACGTTTGTTCTAGCGATAAAACGATAAAAAAATTCGCCGTGTATACATAGTAGGTAGTATTTAAATTATCTAATGGTAAAAAAATAAAACTTAGGTACACAATACCTAAGTTTTATTTTTTCACAGTCGGGTTTCACTCCCAAACGGGTGACACTCGGTGCGGGGCGCCCCACGGCCCCCCACACCTTGCTGCGCCTCTATATTGTGATATGTTACTAATCTATTGTGTAGATATATTGTGATAGGTAGGTAGGTAGTTACTTATAAACTTTTACATCTGAAAATATTTGATAATAGTGCCTAGCGCTATAGGTACCTAATAATTAATATAACTTTTTAATTTTTCAGAATTTCTCCTCGTCACCTATTATTGGCTATTCGCCATGATGAAGAACTCAATGAGATGCTCCATAATGTAACAATATCCCAGGGTGGAGTTATACCTTGTATTAATACTAAGCTTTTACCCAAAAAAACTCAAACAAATAAACATAATAACTCCGATTCTACTACAAATATTTCATCTCAAGAGTATTAGTTTCTGTTACTTAATTATATACCTAGCTTTTATTGTAATGATTATTTTGTAGTACCGCGAAATATGCCAACTTTGCCCGTTTTTCTTAAAAAATCGATAAAAAAAAACTATACCAATTTTATTCTATTTAATACAACTATTATGACCATATACACGCATTTGCTTCATAAAAGTTTTAATTAATTAACATTTTAACCAAATTTTATTCAATTATTCCATTTTGATAGCGGGTAAAATAATCTGGACTTTTTTACACATTGTTTAAGGTAATTACAATTTGTTAGAAAATATCTAAATGTGATGTGATTTAATATATCCTGAGTACTTTTTGATAATGTTGGCATGCATGGGTCTCAATATTTCAGGGTTTTTGGGCAAAAATACCTTAATTGGCAAAGTTGGCATATTTCACGGTACGTACTTGCTTACCTATTATTTTATGCAATGCAGCGTTATGCTTTTTATGTAACTAATTAACTACATGATAAATAAAATGTGATGCGAATCATTAAAATTTATATAAAATTGAATATTATAATAAATATTTAAAAATATTATGAAGTTCCTATATGAATATCTTATCCAACAATTATCTACCTAGTTGTATAAAAAAATCTGTTTTTTTAGTAGAACAACGAGAACAACAGCCACCATTTTACTATCTAAAACCTAAGCTGAAAACAAAGCTGTATGACTCTATAACTTTGCCTATCTTTTGACGAACAAAAAAAACAATAATTGACTGAAGTAGGTTAGGGCTTAGAAGGAGCTATGAATGAAGAAGTGACTTTTGAATAGCTATACTCTTTACTCTTATTGAGATTCGTTGTGCCAAAAAGAGACAGTTATATACTTATTATATCCTAAAATAGTTTGGATTGTAAACTGTTGCCAAGTCTTTGTTGATAAAGTTTTACGATAGCGTTGTGAATACAATAATATCGATATCGACAAAAAGGGTTTAAATAAAAAATAGAAATGGTAAAACTTTCTGAGACGAGACGCGGGGTAGTGGGGATGGGGGATGCCTTTTCACTCGGTACCCCCCAAACTTGAAGCAAGCTCATGGTTTCTGAGATATTCATCGTTGAAGTTATGTATGAGGTTTCTTGGCATAAATTCACTTCTGCATCGGCTCTGGCGTTGTAGGAAGTGCAGCCCCTTCACCCTTGCGTAACAAAGAGCAGGCGGGGCTGCCCTCCCTCCACGCCGCTGCCTTTTTATATACACTCTAGCTAGAGGTAGTAGCCACAAGACTACAAAGAGTCGGGGTGCACCCTAATCCTTAATCTAAGGGGTGCACTGAGTCGGTTTTTGAACCGTTTGAACCTTTGGTACAGAAATTGGTTTTGACAGATGACAGAGCATCACAAACTACTAACCATAGGTGAAATGTCACATATCACTATTAAAAGGTTTTTATTTACGTATATATATTTTTATAGGTTTATGTAATTGGAAAAAATCGATTCTCGATCTGTTAATTTCGCTCGATCTTTAGATCAGTCTAAAAAATCGATTCGAAGGAATCCCTAGACTGACTGACTATAATGAGTTGACCTCAGGAAGCCTAGTTAGTAACTATTTAGTAATCTGTGGCCTAGTCAAGAAGTGACCAGCATTGCCAGAATGTTACTTTTGGAACATTTTACGTTACTTTTGACCCTCTCATGTTACCTCCACGACTCAAAATGTGACTTTTAGGACTTAAAAATATTGAAATATTTTCCAGCAAACTAAAAATAACCGTGAAACGCAGGCAAGGCAGGCAGTTTTAGTTCGCTGCGTTGGCGCACTTGATGTGTATCCAACCATCCAAAGCAACCCACCCACCACGCTATAATCTAATTTTTGGTTCAACTTTGGTTAAAGTGGAGTGGTTTCATTTAATCTTTTACTTACGATTCTTTCGGAGCTTGCTTGCGGTTTCAAAGTCAAAGTGAAAGTATCTTTATTATGGACCATAGGTAAAAGTTGTAGGTACAGATGTATTGTAATGAAGTTCTACCAGGCCTGTCTCACTCCCATGTTTAGGTACGATTTCGCGCCAACGGTCTACCGGACAAACGCTAGTCGGTTGCAACGCGCCCGCAGCGAAAGACGCGTGTGGGTATAAATACCTACGTATTGTACCGTTTTGATAGCATACCAGTGTGTCAAAAAGAGACGAGACCAGAAGAGACACCCTCTTATCTAAACGGGCCACTGAGACCTCAACAACTCATGTGACTTATTTTTAACCGACTTCAAAAAAAGGAGGAGGTTTCTCAATTGGACCGTAAATATTTTTTTTTTATGTGTGTTCGCGGATAACTTCGTCGTTTATGAACCGATATTGATTTTTTTTTTAGAAACTGTTAGTAGTTCCAGAATAGAGAGTGTTCCCTCTTCAAATATACAAACAAACCAATGTTACGTTTTTATAATACTAGTATTTTTTACTTCTACCTTTTTAGAATAACTAAGATTTCACAAACCACTAGTTCAAAAATCAGTAGAATAATATTCAGAAAAAATTAACAATTCTAATTGTTATTACTTACTCAGTATATCCTTTTTTAAATAATTCTTTAACTTTATTATTTTTTATATAACAAACTTGAAGATTATTAATAACAAACGTTGTGAATTTCGGCTGACGGCCCTGGACTAGGTAGTCGTGCCGTTTCTTGCCCCGTCGTCAGTTATTCCAGATTTTATATGCATGTATGTTACTAAAACCCTTCCCCAAAATAGTTGTATTTAGTTTCGTAGACAGAATACACATTCAGTATACAAAGTATCAGTATAGGCCTAAAACTTAGATTAAAATATGCAGACATTTAAAAATAACTTTCTGCTCTAATACTAGTTAGCTAGGATATTTAAAATGTCATTATTCACGAAAGGAGAATAGTAATAGGTACATACATAACCGATAAGGAAATATTGAAGATTCATAATACGTCATTAGACAACCCTACCGTAAGACGTGCCGCGTCATACAGGATAGAGTTATACGATAGAAAGAGAGGGAAGTTGTAGGTGAATATAATTTTAGGCGCGCAGCGCTGCGCGAGCTGGATTGCGCCTTATTACGTCGTTCCAAAAGTCGCTTTTTGTTTAAATGTCGTTTTCGAAGTGGGTTTTCTGTACGTAGTACTATTGAATATTCTGTGGTTCTACTATGTCCCGCCGCTTAGGCATATAATTTAAGCTGAGGTTTCACCCGCTTTCCTGGGATAAAAAGTAGCCTATGTCCTCCATACCACAGGCTATCTGCATGACAAACTTGAGATTTGTGTCGTTTTCTACATTTCGAAAATGTTAGTTTTTGAGCTGCCTCATGTTGTTACTTTTGATTATCGGCTGCTGGCAACACTAGAAGTGACTGACCTATTGATTTGATTCCTTGGCGGGAAATTGAAAAAAGCGCACGCGGAAAAATTTGAAATTACATTTTGTAATTTTTTTTTATTGTGTAAAAGAATAAATTCACTTTTAATTAATACCAAAAAAAATAAAATGGATGGGAATGAGGGGGGCGGGGACAACCCGCCCAACTCCTCCAAGCGGCTTCGGACTGATGAAGTGAATGATGATAGCGGTGGCGGTGAGCGTTCTGATGTACTTTATGTGCCTTATTATAAACCTAATTATAAAAGACAGTATCCAGAAAACTCAAATAAAACAGAGTTTAAAGTTTTTGTTGAGCATATCAACCATAAAGATAGATTGGGCAATAAAAGTCCTATATATCTCAATCATATTTTCACGACGGATGTTAAAGGTGTGATGGCAATACAGCGATTGAATGCAAATAAAATAGCAGTAATTTTCAAACAATATAATACAGCAAACAACTTTCTAAATAACACTGCATTCTTAGAAAAGTACAACGTAAAGGCTTACATACCGGCTACCCAAATAGAAAAAACTGGCATCATAAGATTTGTCCCAGCAAATATCTCAAATAAGGACTTATACACTAAGTTGAGTTCCATTTACGAAATTATCTGTATACGACGATTCACAAAAAAAGTAGGACGGGACAGAGTTCCTCTGCAAACAGTCAGTATCACTTTCTTATCCAATATCTTACCTGACAATGTACAATATGATCTATTCTCATACAGGGTATTTGAATATATCCCACCGCTGCAACAATGTTACAAATGTATGAAATTTAATCACTCGGCTAAAATATGTAATGGCAAACAGAAGTGTTCGATCTGCTCTGGTGAACACTTTTACAAAGATTGTGATAAACCTAAAGAGATATGTTGCGCTAATTGCCAAGGCCCACACCTAGCAATAGCAAGAGAATGTCCCATTAAATTAAGAAAAATAGAAGAAAAGAAAAGTAAAATAACATACGCGAGTATCGCACAAACAAAGTCGATCGAATACCCTGCATTGCCATTGTCTAAGAGCCAACTTGTAAATCCCCCTGTAAATAATGTAAATATTCCAGTAAATACTGAAAAGAAAAATGTTAAAAAAAATGTTAATAAGAAGCCTGCTGCACAGGCGCTGAACCCACAAGATCACCCTATGGACTTCATTGCCCAGGTTATAGCTAATAAAGAAGTACGAGCGGCCCTAGTAAAAACATTGGTAGAGATTGGTAATAAGTCTGATCCCACCCCAATTACTTCATTATTCATTGAAGAAATATTAGTTAAAAATTTATCCCCATAATGGATTTAAGTCCCCCTAAAACGTCCCAATTACGGATTGCGCAGTTTAACATCCAAAGTGCCAATAGTAAAAAGCCCTTATTAATTAAGTTTATGCTAGAACAAAATATTGATGTATGCTTGCTTAATGAAACTTGGTTTAAAGACCATCACAATTTTAGAATCCCCGGTTATAATCTCCATTCCAGAACATCTAAGAATCCTCACAATGGTGTAGCAATATTAATTAAACCAGAGACTAAATACAATATTTTAAACACAACATTCTATGAGGACATTCAAACTATAGCTATGTCAATATCTACCGAGCGTGGCAGTGTGACTATACTCTGCGTATATTGTCCTCCTTCCAGTGGGCACATAAGATTGCATAGACTGCGCAATATAATTCGAGACCTACCTAAACCTATTTTTATAAGTGGTGATTTTAATGCTCACCATATTGCATTTGGTTGCCTATCTACTAAGGGCCGCGGACAAGATTTATATGATGTTATAGATGAGTGTGATTTGTGCATCTTAAATGATGGCAGTTTCACTACAGTGAACCGTCCTAGAACCAACGCTTCAGCCATTGACGTCACCTTTGCTAGCGCATGCTTAGCACCGTTATGCGAGTGGTCTGTGCATGATGATTGTATGGGAAGTTACCATTATCCAACTATAACCGAAATATCTCTATCCATACAAAAATACCAAATTAACCCTCCCATTGATAAATTTTTGTACAAAAGAGCTGATTGGCGCCAATATAATGAACTTTCAAAAAATGCGTTTGGCGATTTTACAATTAATCAAGTAGACCCACTCTCTTCCTATACCGATTTTTGTATACGTCTTGAGTCCCTTATGCAAATAGTTGTTCCAAAGTTCACTAAGTCTGCCCACTTTGCTAGCAGACCTCCAGCACCTTGGTGGAATGAGGTTTGCGAACAAAGTGTAATAGCATCCTATAATGCTTTGAAACTGTACAGAAGTGATTCTACAATAGATAACTATATAAATTATAAGAGACTTGATGCATTAAAAAAGAGAACCATTTCTGAGCAGAAGTCAACTGGATGGAATGATTTGTGCAATACTTTTAATAGAACTACCCCTATAAGCAAAATATGGAACATGATTAAGATTTTTAAGGGTGTTAAGTCTAGCATTAGATCCCATAAAGATGAGTTCATACCTACCTTTTTAGATAAACTGTCTGATAATAGTGGTTTAAAAGAGACTAGTAACTTAATCAACTATTTTAACAGTAACAATAATAATAGCAATTCAAAATTTTTATTGGAACCATTTACATGGAATGAATTCACATCAAGTCTACAATCTAGGCGTAACTCAAGTCCAGGTCTAGATAACTTTCCATATATTGTAATTAAAGAACTCCATACATCTGTTCAGCACCTCTTTCTTGACATTCTTAATGCTTTATGGCTCAAACAAATTATCCCTGAATCATGGAAAACACAGTGTGTTATCCCAATACTGAAGCCTGATAAATCTCCAGAACAGTCCAGTTCGTATCGTCCTATATCTTTGTCCTCATGTCTCGGTAAACTATTCGAAAATATGATTAAAGTCCGTCTGGACTGGTTTGTAGAGGCTAATGGTATCATCCCACATGTGCAGTATGGTTTCCGTCGTGGGCGTAGTTGCGCTGACAGCTTCATGTCACTCATCTCAGACCTGAAACGTGCAAATAATTTAAAATCACACACTGTTTGTGTATTTTTAGATGTCCAAGGAGCTTTTGATAATGTCGACCCAGGTATCTTGGTCAACATTATGTCTGATGTGGGTATACCTGGTCTACTATGTCAGTGGATCTATAATTATTTAAATGATAGAACCTTATATGTTAAGTATAATAACATCTTACATGGTCCTAGAAGTGCATCGAAAGGCACAATGCAAGGCGCCACTCTTTCACCATTACTTTATAATTTGTACACATGTGAAATATGTAAATTTGTAAATACTAGTGAAGTAAATATTTTGCAATTCGCAGATGACATTGTTTTGTATAGTAGCAGTCAGAACTTGCAAGTTGCTATAGATAATATGAATAGAGCATTAAATCAGTTGAGTCTATACTATAATGATAGATTACGTTTAAAGATCAATGCTACAAAAAGCAGTTTAATGATTTTTGGTGATGATGATCCATCTAGTGTTATTTCGTATTGTGGAGAATCTATAAACAGAGTACATTCAAAGAAATTCTTAGGAATCATCATAGACCAAAAACTGACTTTCGAAGAACATGTTCGGTATATTTCTAAAAATGCTTTAAGAGCTATTAACATAATAAGATGTCTGGCTGGAGTGTCATGGGGTGCTGACCCCAAAATATTGTCTATTCTATATAAAGCTATTGTGAGAAGTCATTTTGACTATAGTTCTTTGGCATATATGAATAGCTACCATGCCAAAAAATTAGATATCCTGCAGAATAAATCTCTGAGAATAATATCGGGTGCAATGTGCTCAACTCCCATAAGGGCCATGGAAGTAGAGACTAAAATTATGCCACTGATCTTGAGACGTCTCCTACTTGCCGAACGGTATTGCCTTAAACTACTGTACTCTGATAACATGCAAATTATTAACAAGATTATACCTTGTAGAATCAATGTGTCAGGTCCTTTAGCAACTGGTGAGAGCCTCCTTATTGGTAACTCCCCAATGTTGTATCACATTTTTCTGGAAATTGAAAACAACAGCTATAAACTCAAAAAACAGTGCCCTTGGCCCTGCTATTCTTCCCAGTTCAAAAGCATAATGCACCCAATTACAGTAATAGATTCAATTACAAATAATTCAGAGATGTTGCAATTTTTATCAGAAAATAATTACTACACTTTATATACAGATGGTAGTAAGGGTAAGGATTATGTGCGCTGTGCTGTGTATGATCCTCAAAAAAATTCTTCTCAGAGTTTTCTTTTGCAGAATGTCTGTACAATATTCACCGCAGAAGCCTATGCAGTATATCAGGCTCTTCTGCAAATTGGAAATGTAGATAATTGTAAATATTTTCTAATTGTAACAGATTCTTTAAGTTTTATAAGAGGATTGAGCTATTTAAAGATTCACTTTAAAACTAATTTCATTCTGTACATAATTAAAGAATTGTTATACAAATATTATCATACAGGGAAACTAATTTCATTTATGTGGGTGCCCTCTCATAGAGGAATCACTGGAAATGAAATGGCCGACAAAGCCGCTTACGGAGGAGTAAATGCACTCGATGTCTCCGATACTATGTATGTACCTATGACTGATTATTTGAGTAATGTAAGGCTAGCTATAAGTATGTTATGGGAGCAAATGTGGAAGAAAGACCAAGAAACGAAAGGACGGTGGTACGGTAGCATTCAAGAAAACTTACCAGTAAAGCCATGGTATGATAGCCTGCAAAGAGCCAGTCGTGATTTTATTACCACCATAAACCGACTACGTTATGGACATAATAAAGCACCATCACACCTAGCAAAGTTAAATATAATTCAAAGCAATGTCTGTACATTTTGCGGAGTTGAAGAAGGAACAGTGGACCACATTATATTCAGCTGTCAAAAGTTCCTTATTGACAGATTGGTACTCGCGAGTGAACTAAGTGAAGTGTGGCAAAATAATTATAGTGATTTTTCTTCCCGCCCGCCGCCGCTTAAAGAACTATTAAAAGACATTAAAACTTATAAACCAATATTTAAATACATTAAAAATACGGTGGTAAAATTATAAAACTGAAAATACAAAATCTGAAAAGTGGTTCCGGAATAATAAAGTCGTGGCTTAAAGGTCTTAGTAACCAGGCCATAAAATCCCAAAAAAAAAAAAAAAAACCTATTGATTTGATTCCTTGGCGGGAAATTGAAAAAAGCGCACGCGGAAAAATTTGAAATTACATTTTGTAATTTTTTTTTATTGTGTAAAAGAATAAATTCACTTTTAATTAATACCAAAAAAATAAAATGGATGGGAATGAGGGGGGCGGGGACAACCCGCCCAACTCCTCCAAGCGGCTTCGGACTGATGAAGTGAATGATGATAGCGGTGGCGGTGAGCGTTCTGATGTACTTTATGTGCCTTATTTTAAACCTAATTATAAAAGACAGTATCCAGAAAACTCAAATAAAACAGAGTTTAAAGTTTTTGTTGAGCATATCAACCACAAAGAGAGATTGGGCAACAAAAGTCCTATATATCTCAATCATATTTTCACGACGGATGTTAAAGGTGTGATGGCAATACAGCGATTGAATGCAAATAAAATAGCAGTAATGTTCAAACAATATAATACAGCAAACAACTTTCTAAATAACACTGCATTCTTAGAAAAGTACAACGTAAAGGCTTACATACCGGCTACCCAAATAGAAAAAACTGGCATCATAAGATTTGTCCCAGCAAATATCTCAAATAAGGACTTATACACTAAGTTGAGTTCCATTTACGAAATTATCTGTATACGACGATTCACAAAAAAAGTAGGACGGGACAGAGTTCCTCTGCAAACAGTCAGTATCACTTTCTTATCCAATATCTTACCTGACAATGTACAATATGATCTATTCTCATACAGGGTATTTGAATATATCCCACCGCTGCAACAATGTTACAAATGTATGAAATTTAATCACTCGGCTAAAATATGTAATGGCAAACAGAAGTGTTCGATCTGCTCTGGTGAACACTTTTACAAAGATTGTGATAAACCTAAAGAGATATGTTGCGCTAATTGCCAAGGCCCACACCTAGCAATAGCAAGAGAATGTCCCATTAAATTAAGAAAAATAGAAGAAAAGAAAAGTAAAATAACATACGCGAGTATCGCACAAACAAAGTCGATCGAATACCCTGCATTGCCATTGTCTAAGAGTCAACTTGTAAATCCCCCTGTAAATAATGTAAATATTCCAGTAAATACTGAAAAGAAAAATTTTAAAAAAAATGTTAATAACAAGCCTGCTGCACAGGCGCTGAACCCACAAGATCACCCTATGGACTTCATTGCCCAGGTTATAGCTAATAAAGAAGTACGAGCGGCCCTAGTAAAAACATTGGTAGAGATTGGTAATAAGTCTGATCCCACCCCAATTACTTCATTATTCATTGAAGAAATATTAGTTAAAAATTTATCCCCATAATGGATTTAAGTCCCCCTAAAACGTCCCAATTACGGATTGCGCAGTTTAACATCCAAAGTGCCAATAGTAAAAAGCCCTTATTAACTAAGTTTATGCTAGAACAAAATATTGATGTATGCTTGCTTAATGAAACTTGGTTTAAAGACCATCACAATTTTAGAATCCCCGGTTATAATCTCCATTCCAGAACATCTAAGAATCCTCACAATGGTGTAGCAATATTAATTAAACCAGAGACTAAATATAATATTTTAAACACAACATTCTATGAGGACATTCAAACTATAGCTATGTCAATATCTACCGAGCGTGGCAGTGTGACTATACTCTGCGTATATTGTCCTCCTTCCAGTGGACACATAAGATTGCATAGACTGCGCAATATAATTCGAGACCTACCTAAACCTATTTTTATAAGTGGTGATTTTAATGCTCACCATATTGCATTTGGTTGCCTATCTACTAAGGGCCGCGGACAAGATTTATATGATGTTATAGATGAGTGTGATTTGTGCATCTTAAATGATGGCAGTTTCACTACAGTGAACCGTCCTAGAACCAACGCTTCAGCCATTGACGTCACCTTTGCTAGCGCATGCTTAGCACCGTTATGCGAGTGGTCTGTGCATGATGATTGTATGGGAAGTTACCATTATCCAACTATAACCGAAATATCCCTATCCATACAAAAATACCAAATTAACCCTCCCATTGATAAATTTTTGTACAAAAGAGCTGATTGGCGCCAATGTAATGAACTTTCAAAAAATGCGTTTGGCGATTTTACAATTAATCAAGTAGACCCACTCTCTTCCTATACCGATTTTTGTATACGTCTTGAGTCCCTTATGCAAATAGTTGTTCCAAAGTTCACTAAGTCTGCCCACTTTGCTAGCAGACCTCCAGCACCTTGGTGGAATGAGGTTTGCGAACAAAGTGTAATAGCATCCTATAATGCTTTGAAACTGTACAGAAATGATTCTACAATAGATAACTATATAAATTATAAGAGACTTGATGCATTAAAAAAGAGAACCATTTCTGAGCAGAAGTCAACTGGATGGAATGATTTGTGCAATACTTTTAATAGAACTACCCCTATAAGCAAAATATGGAACATGATTAAGATTTTTAAGGGTGTTAAGTCTAGCATTAGATCCCATAAAGATGAGTTCATACCTACCTTTTTAGATAAACTGTCTGATAATAGTGGTTTAAAAGAGACTAGTAACTTAATCAACTATTTTAACAGTAACAATAATAATAGCAATTCAAAATTTTTATTGGAACCATTTACATGGAATGAATTCACATCAAGTCTACAATCTAGGCGTAACTCAAGTCCAGGTCTAGATAACTTTCCATATATTGTAATTAAAGAACTCCATACATCTGTTCAGCACCTCTTTCTTGACATTCTTAATGCTTTATGGCTCAAACAAATTATCCCTGAATCATGGAAAACACAGTGTGTTATCCCAATACTGAAGCCTGATAAATCTCCAGAACAGTCCAGTTCGTATCGTCCTATATCTTTGTCCTCATGTCTCGGTAAACTATTCGAAAATATGATTAAAGTCCGTCTGGACTGGTTTGTAGAGGCTAATGGTATCATCCCACATGTGCAGTATGGTTTCCGTCGTGGGCGTAGTTGCGCTGACAGCTTCATGTCACTCATCTCAGACCTGAAACGTGCAAATAATTTAAAATCACACACTGTTTGTGTATTTTTAGATGTCCAAGGAGCTTTTGATAATGTCGACCCAGGTATCTTGGTCAACATTATGTCTAATATGGGTATACCTGGTCTACTATGTCAGTGGATCTATAATTATTTAAATGATAGAACCTTATATGTTAAGTATAATAACATCTTACATGGTCCTAGAAGTGCATCGAAAGGCACAATGCAAGGCGCCACTCTTTCACCATTACTATATAATTTGTACACATGTGAAATATGTAAATTTGTAAATACTAGTGAAGTAAATATTTTGCAATTCGCAGATGACATTGTTTTGTATAGTAGCAGTCAGAACTTGCAAGTTGCTATAGATAATATGAATAGAGCATTAAATCAGTTGAGTCTATACTATAATGATAGATTACGTTTAAAGATCAATGCTACAAAAAGCAGTTTAATGATTTTTGGTGATGATGATCCAACTAGTGTTATTTCGTATTGTGGAGAATCTATAAACAGAGTACATTCAAAGAAATTCTTAGGAATCATCATAGACCAAAAACTGACTTTCGAAGAACATGTTCGGTATATTTCTAAAAATGCTTTAAGAGCTATTAACATAATAAGATGTCTGGCTGGAGTGTCATGGGGTGCTGACCCCAAAATATTGTCTATTCTATATAAAGCTATTGTGAGAAGTCATTTTGACTATAGTTCTTTGGCATATATGAATAGCTACCATGCCAAAAAATTAGATATCCTGCAGAATAAATCTCTGAGAATAATATCGGGTGCAATGTGCTCAACTCCCATAAGGGCCATGGAAGTAGAGACTAAAATTATGCCACTGATCTTGAGACGTCTCCTACTTGCCGAACGGTATTGCCTTAAACTACTGTACTCTGATAACATGCAAATTATTAACAAGATTATACCTTGTAGAATCAATGTGTCAGGTCCTTTAGCAACTGGTGAGAGCCTCCTTATTGGTAACTCCCCAATGTTGTATCACATTTTTCTGGAAATTGAAAACAACAGCTATAAACTCAAAAAACAGTGCCCTTGGCCCTGCTATTCTTCCCAGTTCAAAAGCATAATGCACCCAATTACAGTAATAGATTCAATTACAAATAATTCAGAGATGTTGCAATTTTTATCAGAAAATAATTACTACACTTTATATACAGATGGTAGTAAGGGTAAGGATTATGTGCGCTGTGCTGTGTATGATCCTCAAAAAAATTCTTCTCAGAGTTTTCTTTTGCAGAATGTCTGTACAATATTCACCGCAGAAGCCTATGCAGTATATCAGGCTCTTCTGCAAATTGGAAATGTAGATAATTGTAAATATTTTCTAATTGTAACAGATTCTTTAAGTTTTATAAGAGGATTGAGCTATTTAAAGATTCACTTTAAAACTAATTTCATTCTGTACATAATTAAAGAATTGTTATACAAATATTATCATACAGGGAAACTAATTTCATTTATGTGGGTGCCCTCTCATAGAGGAATCACTGGAAATGAAATGGCCGACAAAGCCGCTTACGGAGGAGTAAATGCACTCGATGTCTCCGATACTATGTATGTACCTATGACTGATTATTTGAGTAATGTAAGGCTAGCTATAAGTATGTTATGGGAGCAAATGTGGAAGAAAGACCAAGAAACGAAAGGACGGTGGTACGGTAGCATTCAAGAAAACTTACCAGTAAAGCCATGGTATGATAGCCTGCAAAGAGCCAGTCGTGATTTTATTACCACCATAAACCGACTACGTTATGGACATAATAAAGCACCATCACACCTAGCAAAGTTAAATATAATTCAAAGCAATGTCTGTACATTTTGCGGAGTTGAAGAAGGAACAGTGGACCACATTATATTCAGCTGTCAAAAGTTCCTTATTGACAGATTGGTACTCGCGAGTGAACTAAGTGAAGTGTGGCAAAATAATTATAGTGATTTTTCTTCCCGCCCGCCGCCGCTTAAAGAACTATTAAAAGACATTAAAACTTATAAACCAATATTTAAATACATTAAAAATACGGTGGTAAAATTATAAAACTGAAAATACAAAATCTGAAAAGTGGTTCCGGAATAATAAAGTCGTGGCTTAAAGGTCTTAGTAACCAGGCCATAAAATCCCAAAAAAAAAAAAAAAAACCTATTGATTTTTAGGTTAGAATTGAATATTTTCATTGAATCTGTTGCTGTTTTGCCTTGAATGTATATTCATCATTAACAATGAATAACGATAGAGGTTTTAAATCTAATTGGAATCGGAATAAGATGCGAGGTGGTCACAGAGGAGGCCGTGGCGGTAGCAGAGGTCACTGGGCAGATAAAAATAAGGGCTTCAGAGGTAACCGGCCGGATAATTTTGGCGGTTTCCGTGGAGGGAACATGTTTCAAGACAGGTTCAGTGGAAACAATCATTGGAAAAATAAGCCGAAACGTGAAATACCTGTAAAGCGGTTGTCTGAAGATGAAATCGGTGTGACTGAGTACATAACAGATCATGAGGGTTTCAATGGAGTAATTAAGTCAAGGTATGTTATTTCACTATTCAACTCAGGTACTTTTTTAGTAGGCTAAGTGTCCACCCAGTGGATAAAACCATTTGTGTTCAGGATTTGAGTTATTATTGTTTTAGAAAGTTTTACAAAATGCAACATATTATTAGGTAGAGTGCCATACACCATGCAATTTTATCACAATTGATTGTGCAAAGAGAGGTTTTGTGTGGATACAGGTAAAACTTGCTTAATCCTTTGGATAACGGTTAAAATAATTGAACTGTTTTACTATAAACTTAAACCGACTTACGCGACAAAAGTACACTAAGAAGTAATCAAATTCTGATATGATGACAATGGGACCAAACGGGAAGTGTGAAAGGAGTACGAACATTTTTGTATGGGACCTGGCATAGCCACCCGCCGCCATTTTGATTTTTTTTTAATGTGGCGGCGCACGGTGTAAGTGGTATATTTGGGTAGAGGAGACTTATACAAACAAAAAATGTTAATCAATATGGTAACCTAAAGTGTCACGTTTCCGAGATATTTGGAGGTAAAGATCGCCATATGAGAATAACGAAAATCATTAAAAATGAACTGATTACGTGTTTATATGCATTAGATTGTATTCAAATAATAGTTCCCAGGTTGATTTAACTTTTTATTAGAATATAGCAAAACAAATAGCTCGAAAAAACAATATTCATTAATTGGTTACCTACTAAACCGCATCGCTATATTCGCAATGAAACACAATGTTGTAAAGTAGCTCGGAGCGTAGTGGTTAACTTGTTTTCCATGTCCCCGTTATTAAACAAAAATGACAATACTTGTCTTAAAATATAATGTTACCGAGATTTTGGAATATCGATGTATAAATAATATGAGAAGAATGAAAATAGTTTAAAGTTGATTAAGTACAATTTATGTTCTTGTTTTTAAGCAATAAACTGTGGTCAAATAATATGTGGGCATCAGGTTAAACAATTCTACAGAACACTGTTCGTTGTACAAGCGGTAGAACACACATAAGGAGGAAAAATCTCTCCTCAGATTGAGGGGCCCTAACCCGCTTGAGAGCCCGGGATCGTCGGCAATTCTAATAGCACGTTGCTGAACCGAGTCTAAAGGCCCAAACTGATATCCAGGAAAGAGCAGTACTCCATATGAGGCCGGACTTGCGACTTATAAAGTTGCAGCCTTTGCCCCGATGTGAAGTACTGCGTCGCTCTGTTGAGCACTTCGAGTTTTTTGGATGCCAGCTTAACCTTGTCTTCTAGACGGCCTATTGACGTCGTTCGAAATGTCGATGCCGAGGATCCCGATGCTTTCACTGATGTTCGTGTTCTGGAATTGTGAGTTCACAGCAAATGGGGTTTTCTTAGCGGTGAACGACTTGAGTCTTAGTGGAGTTGAAATGGACTAGGTTTAGTCGACCGTAATCGGAGACACTAGTTAGTGTGCTGTCGATTTCAGAATATTTGCAATGAGCGTCCTCTGTACAATGAATGCCGTCAATATCCAGCATTTCATTGATATGCAGCAGGAACAGTGTTTGGGACAGTACAGACCCTTGCGGGACGCCAGCATTTATGTCTCTCAGCTCGTATGCATCTGCTGGACAAAAAATTGGCGACCCATTTGCATAGTCCCTCGGGAAACCCTTATGCTGGTAACTTCGTTAGAAGACCCCAGTGCCAAACCCGATCGAACGCCTTCGCCACCTTGACTCTCGATGGCGAGTGACCACTCGGCTGGTGACCTTCTAGTGTATACATAGACACATCACATAGAAATACACTAGAAGGTCACCAGCCAATTAGGGAATGAAAACCGGTTTCACCGAAAATCGAAAAACCGGTTATTCGGTACGGTTTTGACCAACAAGAAAAACCGGTTTCACATAACAACAAAACCGGTTTTTCGTTTTTTTTCGGTTTTTCTTACAATGTTTGGAAAAACTAAAAAAAAAAGATTTGCCGCCGTTTTTTAAACTGAGTGCAATGCAGTGAGTATTTTTGTGATGAACTGAAGTGTGTTGATGTGTAGTTTATTGAGCTGGTAAGAAAATAACTTAAAATAATGATTGTTTTTATGATAGATATAAAACATGTAAAACTTTTTTTTACAATACTTAGGTAGCAAACAAGCGTACGGCCCGCCTGATGATAACCAGTTACTCTAGCCTATAGATTCTTGCAACATAACGGTTATCACTCGCACGTTACCAACCCTCAACCTTTTTGAAGCGGGGAGCTCATTCCACAGCCTGAGCATCCACGATAGGAAGCTTCTTTGAAACCGCACAGTATGAGAACATTTTGGTTCCAATGTGTGAGCGTGGACTCCCCATCGGTGACTACGATGGATCAAGGTAACTGGGCATCAGGTCAATCAATTCTTCAGAACTCTGTTGGAAAAGCGGTTGAACACACATAAGAAGGCAGTCTCTCCTCAGACTAAGGGGCTTTAAAACACTTGTGAGCTCGGGATCATCGACAATTCTAACGGCACGTCGCTGAACTGAGTCTAAATACCCAAGCTGGTATCCAGGTGCCCACAGAAGACAGCATTACTTCATTTGGGCCAGACTTGCGACTTATATAGTTGCAGTCTTTGTCTCGATAAGAAGTACTGCTTCGCTCTATTAATCACACCGAGTTTTTTGGATATCTTGTAGATGATATCTACAAGAAGATACTATGAAGATACTATAATATACTATGAAGATATTGATAGATATCTTGTAGGCCTTAACTGAATAAATGACTTTTTGATTTTGATTTTGATGACTTTGGAACAGAACGTCGCTACAAATATTAACGTGAAGGATCCTAATGCTTTTCGTGATGTTGAGGGACATGTTCTAGAAATGAGGAGCCACAGCAAATGGACTTCTCTCAACGGTGAATTGCAGGCTTGCGTGTGATTTAGTGGGGTTGAAATAGACTAGGTTTAGTCGACCCCAATCGGAGTCACTAGTTTGTGTACTCTCGATTTAAGACAAGTCCTTCGAGCCTTTTCTCCAATATAGAACGTGAGATATTTGCACGGTTCGTGTAATGAGCGTCCCATGTAATTTCATCTGCATAGCAATGAATGCTGGCAATAGAGAGTATATACTCTCTATTACCAGCACACACTGTTCAACACTGTTCCTCCAGCATATGAATAATATTATTCATATGCTGGAAGAACAGTGTTGGGGATAATTTAGAGCCTTTCGGGACGCCAGCATTAATGTCATGCTATCGGAGCAACTACTATCAACGAAGGCTCTTATGTATCAAGACAGCAAGCAAGCAATCAGTCATGATTGGTGTTATTTTTTACCCGTCTGCACGACAGCAAAAACAAGGTAATTTTTTTTTTATCTAAGGAAAACATTCGTATAATAATAACCACGTTTTAGTGTACACGCAAGTTGCTGTGCCGCTACAATATGCCATGTATATTGCGTGTGAAATTAATATTATAACTTACGAAACATAAACGAACCGTGTAGTCTATATAAACGAGTATCTGATCTACAGAGTTAAATAAACGATTATTTCCATAAATTTTATGAAAAAGAGATGGATTGATTGTGTGACAGATGATATTGGTAAGAAACGAGTGAATGTTGGTATAACGGATAGAAGAAGCGTACATATTGCGCCGATCCCAAATTATAGGGAACAGGACAGGCAAATGGTGATGGTGTCTTTGATGTTTCTTTTATACCCACTTCATTAACTTTAACTGACAATAATTCCTCAGTTTGCGATTTTTAAATCTTAGGCACGGTTATTATCTATAATTCGAGCTATAGAAATAACGTGAAAAAAAACGAGCGAACTTTTAAAAAACCGGTTTAAAACCGGTTAACCGGTTTTTTCATCTCATAACCGAAATAAAAACCGGTTTTCATTTTGCCACGGTTTTGCATTCCCTACAGCCAATGGACTATGATGGAAGCCATATTGTCGGTCACTCCTCTAGGTATCACAAGAGCTGCGTGTTGATCACTCGCTCCATGACATTGGAGAGAATGGGAGGTGATGGCAATAGGCCTGTAATTCATCGGGTCTGATCTATCGCCCTTTGTGGCCATTGTGTGCACGTGAGCAGTCTTCGACGAAGACGGGACTTTCATTTAGGTGGAAGTTTTATTAGGTCGGGTCGGGCCGACCGCGGGACCGGGTTTTTTTATTTATTTTTAACACACTCGCTCGTAAAGTAACATTTATTGCACCGCTTTTAGTATCTTAATGCAGCTTATTACCCATTTGTGCTTTTTACTTTACATTACCGCACAGTTTTATGAAGGTATAATCCCGATTATGATAAGTTTGTACCTCACTGCAAGTGATATGTAGACCAAGCATTCTTAATATAAACGGATAAAATAGATTGACAGCTCACCACTGTCAAAAAAAAAACCTTGTGTGCTATATTTGTAAACGTTCTCATTGTGTTGATTTGAGTATTATCAAAAAATCTACTTAAAAAAATACAAGTGTGTTTTTTCCCCGCAAGTGTGTTGAAAAACGTCGTATGACACGCGTGTGCATTGATTATTACACTCTCGGCTCACTTATTACGTTCGCCTACGGCTCACGCGTTTAATACGCCTCGAGTATTAATAACCAACTTTGCACACATGTATCATTATGTACTATTACGTCGCTATTGCAATTTTGGCGCCCAGGGAGCATTACTTAGCGATCTTTAGTTCCAATTAACTTGGTAACATGAGATTATACGACAATTATTGTAATTTTTGTTTGTACAATAATGACAAGATGGAAAACAAGTCACGATCCGAGCTACTTTGATAACATTGTGGTTCATAGCGAATATTACGATGCTGTTTAGAAGGTAAGTAATTAAAAATATTGTTTTTCGTGCTCCTAGTTTAACTCTATTCTAAAAAAATGATAAATCAACCTGGGAACTATTATTTGAATACAATCAAATGCATATAAACACGTAATAAGTACATTTTTAATGATTGTCGTAATTCTCATATGGCAATCTTTACCTCCAAATATCTCGGAAACGTGACACTTTAGGCCACCATATTAATTAACATTTTTTGTTTGTATAAGTGTCCTCTACCCATATATACCAGTTTCATCGTGCGCCGCGACATTGAAAAAAAACTAAAATGGCGGCGGCTAGCTATGCCACAAAGGTTCTAACCCCTTTTCCAAATCGTTTAATAAATGATGGAGTTATGAGGTAACAAACATAAAAAAAAATACAACCAAATTGAGAACCTTCTCCTTTTTTTTGATCGTCAGTTAAAAATAGCAATTGTTATTATAGGACATGATGCGTTCCATCACAAGAACCAACGGGTTAAGTTGGTAATATTTGTAAAATTTATAGGCTTTGCCTTGTTTATGATCTGCTGGCTGTTAGTGTGTCCTGCACAATTTATTATTATGTGCAGCCCAAGGTTTGAACATAGGCCTCTTCCATTGATTTCCATAACAAAAGGTTCCAGTGACTCTTAACAGGTTGTCCATTCACAAAAACGGACAGCAAGTTATCCTGCATTATTATTATACTTATCTAAAGCTGTTGCTAAATAACTCATGGAATTATAAACTATGTATGTGATTTCAGATATTCAGACTTCCAAGTATCGGAAGTAAATGAGAAGGGTGAAGTGGCCAAGCTCACAACCATGGCTCCACCTCGGCCACCTGTTGAAGAAAAGGTTGACGAGGATGAACATCTGCTCTTAAACAAGTATAACTTAGAGATACTACCCATGGAGACGTGGGATAAAATCAATTCAGTTTCTATAAGCTGTGATGCAGCTAATGATAAGTTTGAAGTGAGTGCATTATTTTTGTACTGAGACATGTGGGTTTGTATCCCATCCTCGTCACAAATAAAAGATACAATGCCATTCAGTATAAGCAGCTAACTTATTTGATAAAATATATGAACTACCTACCCTCAATCAAATTTATAATACCTAATTAATAATTCTACCTACACATTTCGTCCCTAGCATAAGCAAACAAGCATACTGCCCCATGCAACACCATCACTTGCATGTTACTGATACAGTAAAAATATTTTTAATTTCTTCTAATCCTGGATCATTGCACTAACCTGTGTATAATGCAGGCCTTAAGGCGGCCCTCTGTGACCGGCGCAACTTCAACGCGAGCATAGTCTAAAAGCTTGTTATTTCATCCAACGTAATGTTTGACTGCGAAAAAAGAGAGATAGCATCAGAGCCGTCGGTTATCAGTCGGTAAATTCCGCTGATCACTCGCGGCCGCTTCGCTAGGTCGTCATTCATGATTTCGCATTCATAAAACTTGTTCCAGGAGTATGCTTCTTGTGAAAAAATCTTACAAGTTTGTGAAAAAAAAGTTAGTTATTTAGAATCTCCAATACATTTGCAAGCCTGGTATCTAAATGTTTTTTTTACTTTTACAATTTATAGGTACATTAGATATGGCCAAAGTTCAAGCAAAAACGCTGTTTTTCGGAGGCTTTGACTGAATTTGTTTCACACTTTATTTAAATTACGCCTAGATACACGGCTAGATATAGTGCACAAGATACTAATTTGTTCAAAACATCTAACGAAAAATGTTTAACAACGCCATAATAAGTACAGAGATTTTGTATGAAAAGTATGACGAATTGAGTCCTCTTAAACATGGACTATATTTAAAAAAAAAGTTATGGTCTTGAATAATCTAAATTCGGAAGTCCTTTAAACACAAAAATATGTAACTAGAAGAATTATAGTTTCAAGGCAATGGTTTGAATCTTTCAATGCACTTGAGCTTTCGGGGAAGGAAAATATTGTGAGGAAACCATAGCGTGGTGTACTTTGTAGTCTGTCAGGAAGCACCTTTTGTGTGTTCCGACAACTGCAATTCAGTTCCAGAGCCAGTTCCTTCTAGGCTTTGTGTGCTTACCACCTTCAGCCACAACAATACTAACCATACTGAGATTGTGGTCACTCAAAGGCCTAAAAAAATTAGTGAAACAGCTGTTACAACAATGATTATGTAAATTGCATTTATGAATACAAGTGCTGGGTTGATTCATTTTGAAAAATAAAGAAAAGGTTTTGTTTAATTGTTTATATGACTTGTGAAATATTGTTAATGTGTTACAGATAGATGTAGCAGGCATGACTAAAGAGCAGAGGACTAAAATACATGATGCAGTGAAGAAAGCATTCGGAGGGACTATAGTAGGGAGCACAGTCACCGTTAATGAACAGAAGTTTATGCGCTTTGAGAAGTTTAGGAAAGGAGGTAATAAAGGTATATTACTCAACTAGGGCAGGAAAGTAAGAAATGTCGACCTCGGCTTCGCCTTGGCCAACAATTACATGAGATCCTTGACGGAGGAGGAAAGCGGCATTTTCGTTTAATGCAGCGGGACGAAAGTTGACGCTTTCCGCCCGGAGAGGAGAAAAAGTACTATTTCGTACCCATAGAGTTATCATCATCATGAAGCATTCACCATTGTCTTGATTATCTTCAACATTGTACTCTAATACAAGCTTATAAGGTAAAATTTAGTTGCATCATTTTGATTGGCTCAGGGTTGAGCTAATTCAAATATATATTTTACTTATTTATTTTATAAGGAAAGTGATAAGGTAAGCAAAGCACACAAAGCCTTGAGAAAACTGGCCTTTTTACTTGACGTCTGCCGGAACATACCATTTGGTGCTTGGTGACAGATTTTATTAGTGTTAGCCAGACAGTTTGGTTCCACCGTATTTTGGTTTTCACACGATGATTTCACACTTGTATTGTCCTCTAATGAGTTAACATCACCCTAATGATTGTAAAGATGTGTATGTATGAATAAAACTGTATGTTTCCAGTGCGCATAGACAACAGGGTGAAGTGGATATGGCCCGGTGAATATGTGTATTTCATAGTACACAAAGAAAACTGTGACACAATGGATGCCGCGGTACGGATTGCAGAGCGACTCAGATTGAAGTAAGTTTACATCGTAATACTCGACGTGAGGCGACGGCTAGCGCTAGTTTGTGCACGCGTCTAGTGATTATATACGTTGCGGTCGTTTTAGTGCAAATTAAATAAGGTATTTCACAATGTAAAACTAATATCTTAGTTCAAGTGATTCTGAAATGTTGACCCCAGATTCTGTTAAAGACGAGGCAAATACAGTTTTAACTTTCCTGATATTCGAAATGAAAAGTAGAGTGCTTAACACGGGTGAAAGACATCAATTCCTACTCGGACTAAAGTCAATTGATTCCTTTCGACCCTCGTGTAACAATCTACTATTTATACTGCCAATACAGTCAAAAAGACATTCGATATAGTATCGTAATCGTAATGTTTCCCGTAGTATAAAGCCGTCAATGTTGGGCTACGCGGGCACTAAGGACCGTCGCGCGAAGACGTCGCAGTGGTTCAGCCTCCGGCGCGTGGACCCGCGCCGCGTCGCCTCCGCCTGCCACGACCTGCCCAACATCGCGCTGGGGAACTACTACTTCACTACCCAGAACCTCAAGCTTGGCATGCTTAAGGGGAATCGGTCAGTATGCATTTTTATATAGGTACCTTATACCCATTAGTGTCCGACTAGCTTCTGCTCGCGGCTCCGCCCGCGTGGCCTACAGGAATCAAATGACATATTTTTCTACAACAATAAAACAAAACAAAACTACTTCATCCCGCTTCGAGGTTGGAATTATTAAAAACGCTGAGACACGTATACATTAATTTTCAATCTTCAGCCTAAACACAACATTTGAAGATCCTAACTTCGAAACTGACGGACTTTCATACAAACTTTCATCCCCCATTTTACCCCCTTAGGGGTGGAATTTCGAAAAACCCTTTCTTAGTGGATACCTACTCTTCACAAAGAATATACCCTCTAAATTTCATGTCTCTAGGACCAGTGGTTTAGGCTGTGCGTTGATATATCAGTCAATCAGTCAGTCAGTCAGTCAGGACTTTGAATTTTATATATATAGATAGAAGGTTCGGCTGCGGCTTCGGACAAACTTTCGGCTTGAACAAGCGCTGAAATTAAACGAACTGTTACGAATGCGTGAGATTATTACTGTGGATTATTACTAGTTTTGACAAGTTGTAAGGTAAATTTATTAATTTAATTAATTTCTTGATATAGTCAACATAAACTTTATAAAAAGAACATTATTATTAAACTGAATTTCTTAGGAGTATTAATCTTTTGGCTTTAGCCAATGGCTATGGCGATAGCTGATTAATCGGCTTCGACCAAAAATAGTCCTTCGGTTGGACACTAATAGTAAGATGGTAATACTGTGCTAATAGTCATAGACGATAAGTGCTTGGCGACTGATTTTCAACTTGAGGATTGAAAAGATTATTAATCGAAGTCTTTTTGAACACAATTTCATCATGGTAGGAAAGAAAAGCCAAAGCCATTTAGTCAATTTAGGTCAATGAAGGTCACATTTACTTAAGTTCGGAACTCGACTTTCAACTGAGAATAATCCGGCTAGAAACTCCGCAAGGTTACATTTATTAGACGGCTCGCCTGAAGGTAAGCGGTTACCGTAGCCTATGGACTAGTTAAAGTTGACATACTTATCCATATTTTGTCAAACCCATAAATATGAATATGATTTGATTAATACGTTGTTAGATTCCGCATAGCCCTCCGAAACGTGACAGCTGAAGACTGTGTAGTGGAGGCGGCTTGTGAGTGTTTGCGAGACCGCGGGTTCCTCAACTACTACGGGCTGCAGCGGTTCGGAGCTCGCCGCGACATCCCTACGTACCAAATTGGCAGGCTACTACTGCAGGACCAATTCAAACAGGTACAGTAGTACCCAGTTAATATGGCTTACCGATGCACCTGCGCAGAAGATACATTTTCAAAGCGCGGGAAACGCTATTGGTCGGCAGCTGCCGCCATGTTAGCGCGCGCCGTGCGGAGGGCGTGACTTGCGAGTGAGACGGAACTAACGGCTGTAGTGTATTATGTATCTTATAGTAGTGATCTAAGGTTGATTGTAAGTTTTAAGCATTCTTTCGTTAATATTCGGGGCCATACTTTCTTTTCTGTGCGAACGAAGATTCAAGACGCGCCATATCAGTTGGGTAATACTATACAATCAAATAAACTTTATGAGGTGGAGCGTAGCGTTTATTCGCTCCAAGAGCTGCTCGACTGGGGAAGTTCCTCCACCGTACAGAATACCGCAGCCAAATAACTTTACGTTGTGTTTGGTCGTGGCACGTGAGTATGGTCGCCAGAGCTCACTGGGGAAGAGGGAAGTATTAGTAACGCGTTAGTGATGCCTCGTGTATTGCAAGCTATCATTCCGTCCTTCGGAAGGCACGAAAAGCCGTTGATCTCGGTTATCACCTAATTGTGATAGTCGTTAAGCTAGTTGGAGGGCCTCCTAGGCTTGAAAACTCCAACAGTAGGTTGACCACTAGCCTACCTCTACTGATCCGTAGTGGGCACGCGTGGTGGAGTATCTGCCCATTCGCACCCACCCTCGTTTGTGTGCAGGAGGCCTGTGCTCAGCAGTGGGACATAGGCTGATGATGATAATGTGTTTGATCGCAATTTCACGAATCACAAAACTTAGAAGGAACTGGCTCTCAAGTGCAGCTGTCGGAACACACCGATAGGTTCTTAGCCACCGATTTTCAACTCGATGGTAGCCAGGCAGGTGTTTACTACAAGCTACTTTACCACAGTGATGGTTTCCTCACGATGTTTTCCTTCACCTAAAGTTCAAGCTCATTGTACGAATCGGGATTTGATCGATCAACTGAGCTACTATCTCGTTTGTACTATACATATGTATGTATGTGCACTTGCAGGCTATAGACAGCATCCTGTCCCCCCGCGAAGGCCCCCTGGAGGCCGTACTAGCAACGTATGCAGCGAGCGGGGCCCCGGTGGCGGCCAGGGCCCTGCCGCGCCACGGGGCCCACATCGAGGCGCGCCTCATCAGGGCCCTCGCTGATGCACCTAATGACTACGCCGGGGCACTCAATAAGGTTAGCATAAACACAATTCCTTTTAACAAAATAATAATACTCATCTCATATTAAGCAGAATTTATATACTTTTTAGGATGGAAATTAAATTACTGATATACCAGGGACAATATTTGAATGTTTAAGTCAAAGTCATTATTCAATTTAGTTTACTAGCTAGAGCACTTATGCCAAAGCTACTATGCATATGATATATAATACCTCAGAGTATATAAATACTACGTACAACAGAGAGACAGCGCCCATACTTCAAAAGTTACCACCATAACTCGCGCAAGTACAGCGCCGGTGGTGAGATTGGGGTACTAATTCCTATTCTGGGTTTCTAAGTGACTACAGCAATGTTTGTTTTTCAGTAAATGACAACAGATGACACTGTTGAAAGAATTTAATTTTAAAGAATAATGGGCACATTTGTATTTTTTTTTGTTTTTGTGTAAGAAAGGTAGATCGTAGCATTTACTCGCACAAAGGCTTTTTCCCAAACTACTCCATACTTTTGTTCAAAAAAGATAAGAATTCCATACATTAAGTCCTAAACTAACCCAAAGAATTATTATTATGTTATTCAATTCTAAAAATACTGATTTTAAGTTGCATCTTACTCCACGGGTAATTGAGACAATTCCTAAAATACTCTATAATATCGAATCATTATATCGAATTATTACTAAATATTAAGTTGCATTATACCACATAAGATGTTATGAAGAAGTCCCAGTATTTATAAGCATAATAACAAAATCATGCTTATTGAACTTTCCTTTATATTGTACTAGCTTCCGCCCCGTGGTTTCACCCACCTTCCCGAGGGATATATTATTTTCCCGGGATAAATAGTATTCTATGTATATGTTAATCCAGAATACGTTCTATCTGTGTACCAAATTTCATCCAAATCCGTTCAGATGAATGAATCTAAGCTTGTTTTAAAAAGAGTTATTACAGATTTTTTTTCCGGCTCTTCTCAGCAAATGGAACCTTCCGAACCGGTAGTATTAGTGTCAGACTTTCCATAATTGCCTGTGAAGGTCTATTTGAATAAATGATTTTGAATTTTGAATTTTGAGATGTTGACACATGATTGAGGGACAAACATCCAAACCCACAAAATTCCGCGTTTATATATTTGAGATGAGATTAGAGTGACTAGATTTACTCGCTTTTCCCCTTTTCTCTGTCTCTGTTCTCTAGTCACTCTAAAATAAATTTTATTCAAATATAATACTAGGATAACATAAGCTTGAAAGAGTTCTCTCTAATACCTCCAACCAAATTGATAAAAAAACCTGGTCCCATTTTTTAAACTCAAACTCAAAAACTAATGGAACGATTTAAAAAAACTTTCGAATCATATTGTTATTTATCACTGAGTGACATAGGATATATATTTTGTTAAATTGGGAAGCCTGCGAAATTTCCAAAAGACCTTGCTTGAAACTGCAGAATGAAAATATAGTCATTTATATTTGCACACGAATTTCCGATCACTCTGGTGAGAATATTCCATTTTGTTCGTATGCCTACTTGAGGGCGCCGGGGTATTGCTTGCACCCGGGCGCTATATTATAGGCTAGAGCCGGCCCTGATTAGGGAACAATTAAAAATAGGTCAAGATAGCAATTTTTAAATCTACAATAAGTTTTAAAAATCACTTTAATACCGAGCGAGCGAAGCGTCTCCGTTTCAGCTTGGACAAAAATGCTTTCGTATGTATGTCCAGGTCGCATTTCTCAACCGATTCTCCAGAAATTTTGTGAGCAGGTTCAGTGACTAACGGATGGCTTTAATCATTTTGTCCATATAAAAGACTTATTAATTAAGTTGTTCTTATTTGATATTTTGTTGAATAAATGAAACCACGATAACTTTTTCATCACTAGATACAGACTTAACCCCATAAAAACAAATGAAATACAATTGGGATGAAACTGCCCATTGTACTTTAAAAAAAACGTAGTAGATTTCAAAATATTTAGACTATATTTATTTACCGTTGAAGTCTCTGCTTATTAGAAACAGGTTATTATTAGATTTATTTTATTATTATTTGATTGTTTTGGTTTTAGACGATGAAATGAAATAAAAATAATCGACGCTTAGGCCATCTATGTAAGGTCGAAAGATTTAAATAAAATTACATAAATTGCAAATATTAAAAATACGAGTTTTAAACATTAATTTAATTAAATTATGTAAATAATTGTCTTCAAATTCTATTTCCTTGCAATAAAGCTCAATAAAAAGTAATTTAATAGCGTTTTGACTAAGAATTAATTTTCAATCAATCCTTACGATGTTTGTAGCGACATCTTTACGTGTGAATTCTACACTAATTATAAAATGTATGTGATTGACCAGACATGATAATACTAACAAAACAGTGATTGATGGATAGATGATCACGCACACACACACCCCCCATACATACACACCCCCCATACACACACACCTCACCCCTCCATACACACACACCTCAACACTCCCCCAGACACCTCAACCCCCCATACAAAACACACCCCTACACACTTCAACACCTCTCCCACACACACCTCATCCCCCACCTCACACACACCTTGACCCCCCCACACACAAAACACACCCCTACAACTTGGCGCGAGCGCTACAATAATGTAACAACCAAACGCGGCAACATAACGTAATGTATTCCAGCTGCCCCGCAACACCCGGCTGCTATACCTGCACTCGTACCAGTCGCTCGTGTGGAACATGGCGGTCTCGGAGCGAGTCAGAAGGTTCGGTCTACAGCCGGCCCTCGGGGACCTCGTATTAGACACTATCACCGATATAGATACTACTGATGTACCAGGTTAGTACTTACTATATCAGGTAGTGTGGGCACGCTACGGCGGCCTGCTTCCACGACTGCTATACCTTATATCATTCAAGTTATATTCAAAATTCTATCGATTAAAGAGCTTGTTTTTCTCTTCTCTGTTATTTTTTTTTCTACGCAGTCGGGTTTTTTGTTTCTTTTAATAATTTAATTTATTAGTTTTATCTTAATTTAAATATATGTCAAACGAATTAAGTAAATAATGATAAGCTATTTTCTTTTTCAGATGAATTAGTTGGTGAAGATTCTGACAATGAAGATGACACAGAACATGACAGTGAAGACAAGCGAGATGACGTCACCAAACAAGATGGCGCCGACAAACAAAACGATGCAGAAAACGCAACAAATGCCTCGAAAACAAATAAATCTAAAAAGGACCAAAACCTAGATGAAAAACTGAAGATCCCTGTTAAAGTTTTAACGCAAGAAGATTTAGATAGTTCGCGTTACTCAATATTCGACATTATTATGCCGCTGCCAGGGTATAATATTGAATACCCGCCCAACATGAAAGACTTCTATGAGGCTACGTTAAAGAAGGATGGACTTACTCTGGAGTTAAAGCACAGGATAAAGTACGTATTGTTAGAGCTACCCACTTACTGTCGCACTTGTGTTATGTATTTGAAAATGCTACCTACGATTTTCATATGATGTCTTTTTAGGGTTCCAAAACGAAAAGGTCAAACCTCTTTACAAAAGAATTAAACCTCTTTCAAATTGGATTTTCACTAAAAAGTATGAAATAACGACGTAGTAACTCTTATCGGGCACTGTTTTGAAGTCGAGTTCCATAGGAAACTGGAGATTTTCCATGGTTAGATTATAATAAAAAAGAACTGCTTAACCAATTTTATTGCAAATGAACAAAATATAATTGGACTGTTTTACAAAAACCTTAAACCGACTTCAAAGTACACTAAGAAGTAATCAAATCCAGGGGCCCAATTCTCACCCAATCGAAACTGATCGCTCGATCGAAAAAAGCACGAATTCTAACTTTTACGAACGTTACGGTATTCTGGCAATTTCAAGGCCGGCATATTTAGAAGGGAAACCAGTCAGCTAGAGCGTTGATTGGTCGGGACCGTTCGAATTGACTCCGCCCCTCGAAATTTTACGGTAGAACTAGAACTCGTAATGCAAGTTCGATTCGAAGGCTAGTTCGAGGGAAGTGAGAATTGGGCCCCTGATCTGATGACAATGGGACCAAACGGGAAGCGTACCCTTTCAAATAAATAAAGAATTTTCGAAATCGGTTAATAAATGACTGAGTTATGAGGTAACAAACTTAAAAAAAAAAAATACATTCGAAATTGAGAACCTCCTCCTTTTTTTGAAGTCGGTTAAAAATACAAATGTTTTTTTATTTTTTGAGGTAAATGGGTCTGAATTATAATATTACCGGATAATTACCGTATATATTCAAAACATGAGTTTTACTATCATGTCATCATCATATCAATCATTATTAAGGGCGGTATGTAAGCTAAACGTCATAAACAAGGTTCGCTATTTTAGTGGTTTATGAATGAAAACATGAAAGAAATAGTATTATATGAACATAATCATAAAGCCAAGACACCAATTAACAGATCGGTGTTGGCCCTTTTTTTTAATTTTACTTTTATAAATAGCAAAAACCTTATGAATATTACAAAAATCATAAAATCGAGGTTTTCCTCTTTAGTGATACCATCAAAATAAGACTCCTTTTTGTAAAAAATTTATATTAAATCGAATCACAAATATATGTACAACAGATCCGTGGGGCCACATTTTATTTTTTTTGTACGAGAATAACGTAATTTATTAATTAATAAGCATCAATTTTGCGACGCCATTTGTCCATACATTTTTCTATGAAATGTCATATGAAGCTTTATATACAAGACGCAATCGCGAAAATATTCAGTTCCCCCCAGTGTCCCAAGGTGACACCACGTCGCTTTTTATTGACACCGGAAATTACGTCATCCATATCTGTATACATGCGCTTGTCAAAAAGAACATAATAAGTGCATTTTTATTTTTTACATTATTAGAGTTATGAAATGGACATTTTGATAAATTTATTGTTCTTATGGTAATCAGTATCAATTTCATGATTGGTTCATACGTCCTTAGTCTTTTTGAAAAAGTCCCGTATGCCAAAATATTTTCCTTGTGCTCCCTCTCAGCCATTGATTGCTTATTTTGTTACTTGCTTATAGATAGACTAGTCATATTAATAAAATATAAATAAGATTCTATTTTTAATCATGTGGTTTTTTATGAATCGTCGATGCTGAACAAAAGGTTAGGATACGGCCATCGATATAATATATGTATTTTATTAGATTTCACGTTCCGAACAGAAAATCCGTCGAGCTTGATGACAGCGGGGGTGAGGCGGGGGCCTGCGCGAAGCGAGTGTGCAGTGGACTGACTGTTGCAGTGCAAGCTGTGTCTGACCAAACTATACAAAAATGTAGCGCCAGCCGCTTATAGATTATAATTTTCGCGCGACCAAAACATCTTAAGCGCCGATGAATTTATAGCGACTACGCGTTTCGTTCAACGTGTCATTCCTATAGAATTTACACCGCAGTCGTGGCATTTAAATGAAGAAATATTTTTTCTATTGTGATATTACGATATTATTACCTATTTATTCACTTGAAAAACAAATAAGTTTACTTACTTGACTTTGATTTCTTGTATTATTAATGCCGCTCCGTACCCGCCCACACTGCATGAATGTCGAAGGCACACTAAAGGAAGGTGAACGGAACGCAGTTCAGTTAATTCGAACCGAGTGAATGTTGGGAACGCTGTGTATATATAGTAGAATGCTAGTAGAATAAAATTATATCGATGGATACGGCCATTTGTAAATAATTCACTGTTCTTATATTATATTCTTTAACTATATAGCTATTATTGTTACTAGATATTTTCTTTGTAGGTTTTATTTTATTAAGCATATCTTAATAAGCCTCTTTGCAAATCTTTACAATTTAAATTCTTATAATTTTTTATTCTCGTCGTCACACTACTACGCCTAAAAGTCATTGTGGGCATTATCCCACATTTTAATAAAAATTCGATATCTCGGCACCGGTGCATCATATATAACGTTATTTCTAGAGCTAATATACCAGGTTGTTCAATAAGTTTTGTCGTTCGATACGAGAAACACGTTTTTATTATTTGAAATACATTTTATTATGATGATGATGATGATTAGAACTACTCTCAGCCAGTACAACGACCGACCCATGTCCTATACAACCATTCAAACATCAACCACCATGTAACTAACTTAGTTTATAATGACTGGTACCTGAATAGTTGTATCGGAATAGCCATGGAGAAACTAAGGAGTGCGTGTTATATAGGAGTGACACGCTCTGGGGTGGGAGAGGATGGCCAGCTAACCGCAACCACCTGACCACAATCGACCGACTGTTCAGCCTATAGATGAGGGATGAGCGTTGATGTATGTTGAGTGCTGGGGTTTTATTGTCTTCTTTCTTATTTTGATTTTTTGTTCCTGGGTTGGATTTTGTTATATCTTTGTTGTTCATTAGATTAACCTCCTCCATGCACGGGTATAGCTTCTGTGGTTGAGAGGCTCCTTGTCCATTTCAGCTTCGGTATGTGCTTGCATATTTCTTGTTCTTCGTTATTATTCTAGAGTCAATTTGGTAGCCTCAGGTACAACATTCAGCAAGGTTTTTAGTATAGTAGTCAAAATATTCTATATCATGCGCCGATTGTGTGTTATGTTTAGGGAATGAAGTTTTCATTCCCTAAACATGGCCATAATATATGGGACTGTATTCTATCAAATGTTTGTTTGTAAACTTAAGTATCTTGGTTAATGGGATGAGAAACATCCAGGATAACATATCTTTTTGTGTTCCCGAAAGTATTTTTTTTGGTTTTCTATCCTGCTGGGTGTATGAAGTTCCGTGATTTTAATCTGATCATGGATGAGCATTTTGTCCTGGTTTAATTAGTGTTGAGCCTCATTGTTTATCAGTTAGTTTATCACAAGCGCTCGAGCTGTACACACCTCAGTGCAATAATTGTTAGACCCGGTTCTGATGCCTATAATTATTTAAGACTATACATGTGTTAAGTGTAGTGAAGTGATTATTTAATTGTAATATTACGACAATAAACACATTGGGCCCGTGAGGAGTTTGTTGCGTCGCTTCTTCTCCTCATACAGGGCATTTCCGAAGCGACGGTTTAACGTTGTTTTACCCTGCGGAAAGCTGCTGTTTTGAAACCCTGCGGAATAATTGCATAAAAAATCATCGAACGAGTCGTAGTGGGTTGGGGTGGGTTGGGTTGGGGGCGTGCTCCCAGAACTCCCTATAAGTCGCCGCTATACCGAATTTAATAAATGTTCGTTAGCTAATTATGAAGTATCCAGTACTGAATTGGCCATTGCAGGATAAATGGCTACGGCCCACGTTAAATGGCCTGCGTTCGCGTATACTAATAATTATACAAAGTAAGGGATAGAACCGCTGCATGGCCAATAGTATAATAATCATTGAAAAGGATTTCTTGACATACTTAAATTACAATGCGTGACAAATATTATAAACATAATATAGAATGGCTTCCAAATCTTTTAAAAGAGTAATAAAGTCGTGAAACGTCTCTGTGCAACCATCTATTTTAATCTGAAAGCTAGATCCGCACATAAACCAGTAAAGTAGATAACCTGAGCTGAAGGTCCTTGATAACATTTGCTAAGGGCCTCGCAATGGCTTAATTAGGCACTGTACTACATGATATTTATATTGCAAATATATTGAAAATTAGCCTAAAGCATTTCAGGATAATGTAGCTTCCTATTACAACTCAAGTGGCTTCCTATCCGCCTTCGGCGGAATACACACAAACAGTGGCGTGCATTGGTTTTCGGAGGAGGTAGGCAATCAAGTACTAGGAGAGTTTTATTGTATATTATCGGTGGTATTAATAAAGATCAATCCACGTGCACTAGTGAAATGAAATGAATTATGTGTATCGTGATTTTACAAGTTGTTTCAAAAAGTTCGTGAAAAGTTTTAGTACAGTGACCACCATTTTACTAAAACACGACTGAACGGTGACTGATAATGCGGACTATGTAAAAGTTATATAATGTGCGGACTATATGAAAGTGATATTATAAATAAAATGTATGCGACTGAAGGACTTTGTGTCCATGGTCATGAACAAATATTTTAAAAAAAGCCAAACTAGGTTTTCCAGCCTCGGTTGAATCGATCAATTTTTTAATCAATATTCGATCTTATAAATCCCCTTTGGAGATACGGATTGATCCTAAGATCGCCACGAAATTAAAAGATCGGAAATCGATTTTAACGAGACCATAATATTCCATTTCGAATTTTCGAATCGATTATTTTTTGCAGTATTATGTTAAATATTAAAGTTTTTTTGAATAAATTAGCACAAGTTACTCTCTTTCTCTCTCATCAATGCCGAAATCGATGGGAGGGCGTCTAAATCGTTGTTTTTCTAAAAATCTCGACAGTGTAAGTTTAATCGAATAACGATATTCGTTTCATTATTATTAGTGAACTAATAAACAGTGCATTTATAAAAATATTTTTTTGCTACCAATTAACTAAGAAATATATTTTATATCATAATATAATATAACGGATCGACCTTGTATATATTTTTTTTAATCGATATCAGTCACTTCTATTTGAACCTATCGATAATAAATTTTGTCAAAGTACGGTAACCCTATGCAATGCCAGCCAAACCATAAACAAAACAATGCAAATAAATTGCGAAGTTATATTTGAGTTGCTCTAACGTTGGTAAACTGTAGTTTTTTTTATTTGGCTGGGTTACTAGTGTCACAACAGAGTAGGTATGGTTACTTCGACGGGGGCGTTCGACCGTAGACGCGGTCTTGCGCGTCCGCTCTCTGTCGGAGCAGGCTGTGTCCCGGGGTGGAGTGGCGTTGGCGATAAGTCTCGATATCGTCAACGCCTTTAACTCTCTGCCATGGGACGCAATCAGGGGGGCTCTGGCATATCATCAGGTGCCCTCCTACCTGCAAGGCATAGTCAGGGACTACTTGCGCGACAGGTACATATTGTACATGGACCAAGACGGTAGGAGAATCCGGAGGGAGATCACGTGTGGGGTTCCACAGGGGTCAGTGTTGGGCCCGCTGCTGTGGAACCTAGCGTACGATGCGGTTCTGCGTGTCAATCTCCCCGCTGGTGTAAATGTCGTTTGCTATGCAGACGACACGTTGGTGGTCGCCAGTGGGGATACTTTCGGGGGGACCAAACAGCTCGCCGAGCTTGGGGTGGAAGTCGTCGTCGCCAAAATCCGCGAGTTGGGTTTAGAAATAGCGCCTCACAAGACCGAGGCGCTATGGTTCCATAAACTGCCTAGGAGCAGGGAACCACCCGACTCGTGCGTCCGAGTGGGTGAGTCGGAAGTCGGGGTGGGGCGGTACATGAAGTACCTGGGCCTCACCCTCGATAGTCGCTGGGGCTTCGAAGAGCACTTTGATCGCCTAGTCCCCCGGATTGAGAGGGTGGCGGGTGCCATGCACAGACTGCTGCCCAATCTCGGGGGACCGAGAGAGGAAGTTCGCCGCCTCTATGCGGGGGTCATACGATCCGTAGCCCTTTACGGGGCGCCCGTATGGGCAAAGAGGCTGGCCATCCGACGCTGTAGAACGAAAGTCTACAGCGTCCAGCGTAAGATGGCCCTACGGATCGTACGGGGATATCGCACAATATCCTTTGAGGCGGCAACTGTTCTGGCTCGCTTTCCGCCGCTAGACATTCTGGCGGACATGGATGCGAGGGTTTATGACCGGATCCGCATCGTCCGCCAGAGTGGTGGAGGCGACCCAGAAGAGGCGATCAGACGGCAGGAACGACTTATCGCATTCGCAACGTGGCGTGCAAGGCTCCGCGAGGAGCGGCATGCACGCAAACGCGTTGTCGAAGCAGTCCTGCCGGTCTTCGAGGCCTGGATGCAGCGACAAGGTGGACGACTCACCTACAGACTTACACAGATACTCACTGGGCATGGGTGCTTCGGTGATTATTTGTGTAGGATCGGACGTGAGGCGACGGCGGCTTGCTTCCATTGTGGTGGAAGCGGCCAGGACTCCGCATCGCACACGCTCGCTGTGTGCCCCGCGTGGGAACCCGAGCGGCGGAACCTGGTCGGCCAAATCGGTCGGAATCTCTCCCTGCCAGCAGTCGTGTCGGCGATGCTGAGCGGGGATATGGCGTGGAGGGCCGTGGCCTCCTTCTGTGAGACCGTAATGGTCCAGAAGGAGGCGGCTGAGCGGGATCGGGAGAGAGCCGATCCCGCCCGGAGACGACGCCGCCGAGGCGCAGCAGTGCCTCGTGGCGGCCCTCCTGCCCTGTAGCTGGGGCTAAGAATCACAGCTACGGTGTTCCCCTGCCTGTCGTAAAAGGCGACTAAACGGGGACCTTCGGGGTCGTGGGCAATCGGGGCGGGGGCCCTGAACGCCCAGAAGCGACCCCGAGGAGGACGATGAGTCGCTGTGGTCACGATTCATCGTGCGATAGCACCGCGAGGGTGCTGGGGGGAGGTATCAAACTTCCCCCGGGACGGGCTATCACAGCGCCGCGCATGGAGGGGCGAGCAGGTACGCGATCTGCACGAGAGCCCGCCCCCCTCTGTAGCGCAGATGGCGACCACCGTGGGGTTTTAGCCGGTAAAAGTCCGGCATAACCTGGCCGCTCCCCCCAAGGCGGTCGGGTATCCTATGAGGATTTCCCCACGATAATAAAAAAAAAAAAAAAAAAAAGGTATGGTTACTTTTGGTCCATAAATCGCGAATGTCAAATGTCAGTGTGCTACGCATAGTAAAAACGTGATTTATGCTTTCGTCGTATTATCCTAAAGAAGTGTGTGTGCGTGTATGCATATGCCGAAATCGTTTTAGTGTGCGTGAATTTGTTACACGAACTCGCGAGTGCCTGCTCGGCAAAGTTTGAAATTTTGTATTGAATGTTAGGTTAGAATTTTTATTTAAAATGATTATGTAGTTTAATTGAATCAATATATCATATTATTGAATCTTATGAGGTAAGCATTGCTTATTTGCCTATATGGAATGCACGCCACTGCACACAAATTGCCACTCTTATACACTGTTTTATTTAATCCTAAAGCCCCTCGCTATCTCAAGGAACGCTTCGAGTACTACACCTCAACATCATCTTCTTCATAGTCCCATGGAACTTAACTTCCAAACTCTCAGTCACACTTCTCACTCTTATTCAAAATCTTTTACTATCCAAGCTGTACGTCTCTGAAACTCTCTCCCTTAGACTATAAGACGGGCCCCGACGTTAAACTCTTTTAAATCTCTTGTTATTTCACGCTATCATACGCTATAAACTTCCTCATTTCCTGCCTTTCTTTCTATTTTTCTAGAGCTGTTATTTTCACGTTATAAAAGTGTATTCTTATCTGTTAAACCTTCCATATTCTCATATATCCTGTTACCCAAAGGTTGTCTACAAGAAATCGCTTAAGCGATAAGACCGCTTATTTTGTATCACTTCTTCTTTTTTGTATTGTTTCGTCTTCTACTATATGGTGTACAAATAAAGCATATTTATCTTATCTTATTAGTGAAAGAATGTTCAGAATCGGATTAGTAATTTCAAAGCCTCGTACATGCAACTTACAAACTTTACCTTTTTATATGATACTAGCTGTCCCCCGTGGATTCACCCGCGTTCCCTCGACAAAAGTAGCCTATACCCTTCTCTATACCATAGGTATCTGATTGCCAAATCTCAATGCGATGGGTTCAGTGGTTTGTTTATTTAAATAGAAAATTTAATATAATGCAAAGATTTTCATAGGGCATCGTGCCTCTACCCAGATGGATAGTCAGCCTTACTAAAGCATGACATTTAATATCACTCCGCTTGAGGGGCTCCTGAGCAAATCGCACTCAGTTCGTACTGCGCACGGCTGTCATCGCGTCATACTCGCTGTACTGATTAAATAAAAAATGCCAACTAGCATATTGAAATACTGTCACAACACTTATAAAAACCAAGGAAAAACTAAAAAACTAACCTTCCATGTGTAAGTATTGCGATTTAGTCACTTTTAATTACCTAAACTTATTACTTTTAAATACTGTCAATTATGGCTTGTTTATTTCGTGTTCCCATAGAGGCGACTATCCTTCTGGACTTTTTAAATTCTTTGATATAATGTTACTTAATAATATTGGAATTTTATCGGCTGGTACCACGTTATGCGGTACGTACCTAACTTGACGCAATGTCAAGTTTGGATCTGATGCATGTGTGCGTGCCTGTAACACAACTGCAAAGTAACAAATGAATGCTGGTTTTGGCGCGCGATCTAGCCTACATACTACCCTTAATTGTGTTG